>VYXH01002730.1:238199-277510 GCA_013397275.1 Burhinus bistriatus
GGGCTGTCCCTTCCCCGTGGCGGGGCCGCAGCGCCGGGGTTTGAAAGGCGAAGGGGCTGGAAGCAGCGGGAGGGGAGGGAGGGAGGGAGGGAGCGCTCTCGGGGGTGGCACACGGGCAGCAGCGGGTTTGGGGAACCCTCGGAGCTGAAAAGATTTGTAGCGGAGAGCTTTAACGTGAAGAGGAGGAGAGGATACGTACGCTCGTCTTGCTCTTCCCTGTGCATCTGCTTACGGCCTTCCTTCTTCTATTTTTAGCCGTGGTTAAATTGTGTTTGGGAGATTTCTTCTCACGTCTTTTCAGTTATTTGCATTTGCTGTTCTCCTTGCCAACCTGGCAAAGAGATTTTTTTATTCCACCGCACACACACATCCCCCCACCCCCCGCAAGCTTCTCTCTGACTTCATCCTAGTGACCCCTGCTTGCCAGGGATCCCGCGTGGGCAGTTGTGCCACTGGTCTTTTCACGCTGAACACAGTGCACATCACTGGTTTTGTGACTTGGACTATCTTGCGGCTGTGCTGGCCTTGAACAACCTGGGCTACTCCATCCTAGAGCGGCCTTGTGTTTCTGCCACATCTTCTCAGGGCGAGATACTCCCTTTCTGCAAATGTGGGAAGGTGCACTGAAGCACTCGTAGTTCTTGCTGGCTGTGGTCGTAAATGGAGTGAACTTCCAGTTCTGGTCACAGAAGTAGGGAGCTAGACGATCCTTGCTTCAGCCAGTAATTGTGTTTTTCAGTGCAAAGTGTGAGTATTCAGTTAAGTATAACTAACAGGCCTGCATGGAACTTCTAAAAAGTCCTTAGATGCTAGAATAAAGCAAAGGTTTTTGGTAATGCATGGTCCTTCTGCAGGTGCTACCATCACATCTGGAAAGGCTGTGGGCAGAGAGCAGGAATTTTCTTCTGCCTTTAGAGAAGCATCCAGGTTTTCTGTGCCTCCAGAGTGGCACGCCCCTGAAATATTTTGCTTCAGAGGAAATCTGCAACTTCTGTCCACTGGACTTGCCTTGGGCTGAGGCCAGGAATCACTGCTGAACATCTCGTATGATGGGGCACGGTGTGTAGCCGCACGACCTCGACCCCCGTCTGGGGCTCAGAAGCCTGACGGGAGCGTAACGGCACCTAGTACTGGCCTGAAGGACTGACGTGCAGATCTCTTGCCTTCTGACTTGAGAGGATGCTCTTTAGCTGGCCTCCCAGTAAGGCTGTGCACTTACACCTCAGGCTGGTGGTCGTGCTTGGGCTGCTGTAGCCCCAGACCCAGGAAGAAAACTATGAGGCATAACCACGGCATTTGTTTTGTTTCAGGTGCTGCTGGAGTGCTGGTAGGACACCCATTCGACACTGTTAAGGTGGGTTGATTATGAGATACCTTTGTCTCTAGATAGAAAGCTTGAAGTTTTTTCCAAGGAGTGCGGGAAGAAAAAAAAAAATAAAAATCCCCAGACATTGTAGGAGCATAAATCTGTGCTGGAAAGCTTGGAGCAAGCCTCCTCAACCACTGTTCATAGATTTGCAGTCTCCAGCTCTTCAGAAGTGACAAAATTCTTTGTATGTATGATTCAACCCAGTAACATGACAAATGTTGGCCTAAACCACAAGTCCATCAGTGCAGTAACAACGTCATATTTGAAAAATACGATCTTACATTTAACTTAATTTTGTTCTAAGCTTGCTTCTCTGCAGCTGTTCATCACTAACTGCTAAAACCGCCTCTCCCTGCGTTTGTAACTCAAACCTACTTTGTTACTAGGTTGAAAATTTGTGTTTTGTTTCCCCCTCAAGCTCTGCTACTTACTCCTCAAGAATTAATTTGTTACACTAGCCAAAAGGTGTAAGCTGATAAAAATCCACAGTGTGAAGCTTGTCTGGGGGCTTTTTCTTCCCTTTAAGTACGATTATATATTTATATAGCTTTCCAAGTTAAAACTGATTTTCTGATAGTCACTTAGCTGTATGTATTATGCATACTAAGGGTAGCTAAGACTTCCTGCAAGATAAGGTTTGAAATCTCCCAGAGGGCCCTTCAGCCAGGACTCCCAGGGTCCAAGCCCATTTTTCAGAACGGGATGACAACTTCAGTCACTTCTTGGCAGCCTTATCCAAAGTCTCGCACTGGAAGAATAGAAGAAAGGATGCCAATATATTCCCTGCTATATTAATACACCAGATCACTTGACTGCAGCAGACAGCATGCCACCCACTACAGCTATATTTGGAATACCTCTACCTTGCTGAATTTAGATATGCAAAGGGCTGATAGTGTTACCGAGCTCATCACCATATTCTAGCACATGGTTAATTCAATACAGATTTTCCTGGCTAGTGGATGTTAGTCCTGGCCAGTCAAGTGCAAGCTGCTCACCCAGTAAAAACTGTATGCATGTTTCTCAGAGTATGGTAAATTTGACTGTTAAGTAATTGAGTTGAATTCTAGTATATATCTTCAGGAATGGTATTATCCAGACTTGCACTTTTTTTTTTTTTTACGGTGATACAGGACCAGCTGTCTTTTTCCCTCACCCACATCCTGCCAAGTTTTACATGCTTAACTTAAGGTGACGGGTCATTTCACTGAAGCCAGCAAAACTGCTAATATTCTACGCCCAGACTAAAGTTAAGCATGCGTGGGGGCTTTTTGGTTTTAAAGTGGAACAGCTTCTAGTGCATGAAACTAAATATTTAAGTGTCTGCAAAACTGCGGCTCCCATGCTAGTTCTAGCAGATGTATTAATGCAAAATCAATGTGTTGGCTTTAGGAAAGGCATCTTGCTTTACAATAGTGCAAAACCGATTGTTTCTGGATGACTTGAAATGTTTTATGAAATCCAGTGTGGCGCACTATATTTTCATACCCATTAGAAGGTGGTAGAAGCATTTATCTATTTTTTTCTGTCAGAGAAAATACTAATGTTTGTGTTATTAGTCACCACTGTATGTGGGAAAACTAACACTATGACCAGTCTTAAGAAAACAAAGACATTGCATAACTTGTTGTGTATGTATATGTGTTAAGAATTAACCCTTTTTACAGTTCTGCAGTGTTTAAAGGGCTAGCTGGCAATCACCTTAGACTGTAAGTTTTTAATATAACTGAACAATGGGAAAGCCGCTTAGATAAGCCAGAGTTTTACTTCTGTCTTGGCTTTTAAGCTCTTTTTTTGGCCGGTGATCATGTGTCACAAAGTGGGGAGGGGGATGGTGGGACACACAGGGAGAGATTAAGCTGGTGAAGTCACCCTGCGAAACCCACAACTGAGCTGATCTCAGAACTGGCAAACTCCTTATCCCTGGTTTGTTGATGTAATGTATAAAATTGCTTTTTTGCTTTTAACTGCCTTTACTTTCTGAGCTAGGGGCTGTCTTCATTAACAGCAAAAGTGTTACTTTGTTGTAGATGACAGATAAGCCTCATCACGGGAGAGTTACCTAGTAAGTATAGCCCAGGTGAACACTTCTGTTTCTCTCAGTCTTAATTTATTCCCAAATGTATTAGTTCAAATAAAGATCTAAAAGACTTATGAAGCTTTTTCCCTTTTTAGTTTTAAACTGATGTGTCCCGCTTCTACAGCTATGGCATGGAGGGAGTGGGGTTTAAATATCCCTAATTTTTTTTAAAATGTGAAGTCTTATTCTGAACCTTCTTTCTGGTATGCATTTCTGACTGTACACACAGTGGCTCTAAAACTGAATTTCAGGCACACTGTTGTTGAGGTCTTATCCACTTCATATCCTTGGAGGACATTTTCATTGCTCAAACACTTCTAAATCACTTATTTTGCACATTATTAAATGTTTGGACTGCTTTGGGGGTGTGGTGGTTTGGGTTTTGGGTTTTTTGTTGTTTGTTTTTTTTGTTTTGTTTTGTTTTGTTTTTTTTTTTGCTTAGTCTTGAGTACCTTTAATGCAAGTCTTTAGTGATGTGAAATTACAATGTGTTACTATTGGACCTAAAACCTTAGTAACAGTGGTTTCAAGGAAGAAGGAAGCAAGAATATTGGGCAATGAATACAACAGAGGGTTAAACTTTGCACATGATTCGTCCTTCCTATAGTTGTATACACTAAAGACCTTGTTGAATGTGGCATTAATGCTCATGAAATAAAGTTTCACAGGCATTCAGTGCCTTACCTGGCGGTTGGCTAATGCGGGTCCCCCTGTGTGGTCAGCACTGTGCTCAAATGAAAGAGCCATTTTTCGTTCTTGGACCTGGAGCGTCAGTACTCTGACATATGCGACAATAAGGCTTAATTGGTCACTATTTCACAAATTACTTGGACGAAAATAGTGGGAGCTGTACACCACGAGGAAATTCAGCCTATATACAGAATACGACTAATTCTAAACTACTAAAGACAAGCGTACAGAAAAGTTAAAGTGAGAAGATCCCTAAGCTGCAATTCTCCCAGAGCCCATAGGTGTGGAAGTCCCCTGACTTCACAGATGGGGATTGAAACAATAGCAGTAAACTATAAATGGAGTAAACCCTTCGTTTTGTGCAATTCTGACAGCTTGTTAAGATTTATGACTTTGCTTGTGGGTCTGCTTCTTAAGCAGTTTTAACAATCTGCCTACTCCCCAAACGTCACTTCGAGTAACAAAGGATTTATTTTCTATCAATCCTACCGTAAGCCCACTTCTAAGGCTAAGATGTTCTAAAACCCTCTTCCACCTTGGAAGACCCGAGGTGATCTCAGCCTCCCAGTCTGGCCAGCATACGCTAACATGTATGCTAAAAAGACACTGAAGACTAAAGTTTTGATTTACAAAGCACAAAATGACAAGTTGTAGGAGTGTAAAAAAAAAAATACCAAAACCATAAATAATTTATTCTTTGCCTCAAAGCAAGCTAACCTGAATATAGAATTTTGACAAACCATGTCCCCAAATCCTTTTCTAGACCCACATCATCTTACTGGTCTTTCATCGTTGTGGTGGTGTATATTATTACTTTAGGCAAACAAAGATAAAAAGATTTTAAAGTCGGGAATCTTTCACACAGACCTGATAATCTTTTCTTTTGTTCAGAATAAGAGTCTTGAAGTGGTTTTTTTGCCCTGGAGTCGCAGCAACAGCATTAAATGGTTGATAAGCATCTTTTCTGAGGAACATTGCGGTCCTCCATGCTGGAGATCAAAGACAGATTTCTAACTACCAATCCAGTGAAACCAATTTATTGGGTTTATTGCAGTGTAGGGCTTTGGATGGACTAGGTAGCTTCGAGACTTCTTTGTTTTAAGTGTGCTGAGGACAAATTAGCAGGAAAAACCAGAATGGGAGTTTCCCATGAAAGGTTAAACAACTTCTAGTAAAAGGGCCTGTCTCCTAATGTCACCAGTTACAGTAGCATCTATCTGTCCAGCAGAACATACTGTTTCAGTTTTGGAAAAGTTAATTGATTACTAATATTAAAGATTTGAAACAGCCGCATCCTCACAAATTGTTTGTGTTCAGCAGGTTAAAAAAACCCAGACTAAAATTTAAAAGGACAAGTGGCCTTTTATTCCTTTCCTTATGCAAAGTAAGACACCTTAGAAGTCACTTCCCAGCTACCCTCTCAAAAAAAAATCAGATCTCAGTGAAGGGACTCAAGTCTGGTGGCCAGAAATTGTTGAAAGTTTCCATCCTTTTCAAATTATTCTTATTTCATGCTTGACTTGTAAATAAATTTTTATAAAATTCTATCAGGTTGGTACAGATATTCCTGAGCGTGAACAGGAGTATTCTTGGCAGCCAAAGAAAGTACTTACTGTAGCCAGTACTGGAAAACTTAATCTGAAATTCTAGATAAGTGCACCCTGTTGTACTTCCACGTACTGTTTTTTTAATATTCACAAGAAGTTAATAATCCTCCTCCCTTCACATTTTCACCCCCAAAATCAATTCAAAACACTTACAGAATATTGTTAAATTATTTTGCCACATATGGCATTCCAGTGTCCAGCTTGTGCTCTTGCATATACATTGCTATAGCAAATCTCCATATACGTACAAGACACTAGTTCACCAAACTTACCAATTAGGCTGCTCTCGACATACAAATCAGTATCTCATACAACTTTTTATAGGTTCGTCTACAAGTTCAAAATGTAGAGAAACCTCTCTACCGTGGGACCTTCCATTGCTTTCAGTCCATCATAAAGCAAGAATCTGTAAGTACAAAATGAATGCTTTGCATATTCTGTGTCTTAATCGATCAGAAGGGTGGGAAAGCTGTTCAAAAAACTACTACAAATACTGAAGATCAAGAGATAAGCGTACTCTGAACCTCACCTGACCATAGGGCAGATATTGTAGTCAGAAGTTTGCCAGAAATTTCACAAAGATCACGAAGTTGGAAGTTGATATTTTGATGTTAACTTTTTAAATAAGATAGTTATTTGAATAGCTACTTTTCTGAGAATCCAAGCAATCTGAGCAATAAGTGAAGAAACTGGTGAGGGTTTTTGGTTTGTTTTTTTTTTTTTTTTTTTTTTTTTTCCTGCTGAAACTTTAAGACCATAACTAAAAGGGTGGCTTTAGGCTTTTAGCTACTTAGAAAATAAAGTATAAAATTTACAAGGCAACTTTTCTCTGGATGGACTAAGATTATTTTCTGGATGTGTTCAAATATGTATTTGCACTGCTAAAAATGTTTAGATGTTTGTGTCCTAGGCAGTGATGAAATTATTATTATGAAGCAAGACGGTACTGATCTTCTGGCCACTGTTAGAAAGTCAGGGCACGAGGGAGAGCCAGAAAGGCCACGTTCTGCACAGTTTCAGGAGGTTAACGCCACCACTGTTAAAAAGGATTTTTCCTTCCTTCTTCCATTAGGCTTTTGGACTCTATAAAGGTATTGGGTCACCAATGATGGGGCTTACCTTCATTAACGCGCTTGTGTTCGGTGTACAAGGAAACACACTTCGTGCTCTTGGAAAAGACACTCCTCTAAACCAGTTCCTTGCAGGATCAGCAGCGGGGGCTATCCAGTGCATCATCTGCTGTCCCATGGAGTTGGCAAAGACAAGAATGCAGCTTCAAGGAACAGGTGAATACAAACTAAAAATGAAGAACTACAAAAATTCTCTGGATTGTTTGATCAAAATCTATCGAAAGGAAGGGCTGAGGGGTATCAACAGGGGCATGGTCTCTACGTTCATAAGAGAGACTCCAAGCTTTGGCTTTTACTTCCTGACCTATGACTGCATGACCAGGTATTTAGGCTGTGAAGCTGAAGACAGTTACGTTATTCCCAAACTGCTGTTTTCCGGGGGGATGTCGGGAATCGTGTCCTGGCTCTCCACCTATCCCATGGATGTGATCAAATCCCGGCTTCAGGCCGATGGAGTCGGAGGCGTCACACAATACAAGGGCATTTTAGACTGCGTCAGAAAGAGTTACCACAACGAAGGCTGGAAGGTGTTCACAAGAGGTCTTACTTCCACACTTCTCCGTGCTTTTCCTGTCAATGCAGCTACCTTTGCTACTGTCACTGTGTTCCTAATGTATATGAGGTCAGAAGACAACCTTCATGAATGTGAACCGGGTCCAGTAATCCAGCAGCCTTCCAGTTTGTGAACCTCACCCGTTTGTTCTGACCCAACGCCTGGCTGGTTGGGTTCTTTTTAAACATAAACACTTGACCCACACAAGTGGTGTAAATGTATGCTATCTGTATAAAGAATTCCTAAATGTGTCAGAGTAGGATTTCATCTCATTACTTGTATAAACAGCATATTGCCTTATTATGGACTTCATATCTAGTAGTATGCAAGTAAGACGGGGACCTGCCTTTAGAAAGTACTGTACAGTGGTGGCTCCAGGAGAGGATCTGGAGAATGTCGTAGTACCAGAAATCAGGTTTTCTTCCACTCATGCTCTGAATGACTGAGTTGAGTTGAATGCAGAAACGTTTTCAGAAAATAAATGCTCTTTTTGTATGTAACAGGAGGAAGTAGACTTCTCTAAGGTGAAGTAGGGGGAGGAAATTAAGTGTTGGAGGCATTTTGCAGGTAACCCTAAACTGTTTTAAGACCTACACTAGCATTCAGCTAGTCATGTGTTTTACTTTTCCTCTGCTTTTATATGTCAGTGGTTTTAGTAGCACCTTTGTTCATACTGGTTTGCTTAAAAAAAACCCCACAAAACAAAAAAATTGTTCCTAAGCTACTCCCTTTCCTTTCAGCTTTGAATAAATGTCTGAAGCACAAAGTTAGCATCTGCACTCATATGCATTTGTTCCTTTAAATCTCAAGGCTTGTAAGGCTTTAGGGAAACTCAAATTTAGTAAGATTGATGTTATTTACCTTCACCTCTGTTTCTCATTTAGTGGGTGCACGGACCGTATTGACTAGATTCAGCCCAAGCAGACTTTGTTCCCTGAAGTTAACGCAACTTTCCACCACTTCTCCCAACACAGCAGCCAGTGATGTACAGAAGGCAAAGTCCTACCTGTGGTATTGCACAACATGTTCCTGGGTGCAATGTTAGCTTAGCAGCTTGAAGTATTGTAGAAATAGTTACGTCTTTAGAACTGGAGGTTTCATTCCTTTCCAGAAAATAGGGGTGTAAGTGTCTGAAATGGTTGGTGTCCAATACACTTGCATTACAAATTTAAACAATGCTGATTGTTACGTATTCAGTTACAGTGCTACTGAAAAGAAGACTGAAAAGGATTTTGGAGAATTTTTTTTACCTCAATCCACTGTGATTTTTTTTTTTTTAGCAGTCTGTTCGAGAGGGATTGCATTAGTCAAAGAGCTATAAACAGTTATTTAAGATTTGGAATAAGAGCTACACATATTTGGTACAAATAGCCAGGAAGGAGTGCACATGTGTGAGGAATGTTCTAAAACACATAAAACTAATTCAGTAAGTAGAGCTTGTTACACACTTTTGGTTGGGACAAGTGCAATATGTGTTTAATTTATATGAATTTTCTAAAGAAACCTTATTTCATAGCATTTTGCACTGTAACATAGTATGCTGGAGAAACCTGTAAAACTGGTATGTCTTTTTATACCTTGGAGGTATGTTGGATGTTTTAATGCCTACTTGCACTGAGATTCAAATTGAATGTTAAATCTGTCTACTAAGCTGCATATGCACAACTCACAGCAAAGACCATTTACACCTTTGTACAGTAGTCTGTAATTATTGTATATAAAATCGAGGGAATAAATTTTTTAAAAATTTTTTACCTTGGTTCTTTGAAGTTTCTTATGTTTGACTCAGATGCTTCCTTGTGTTAAATCTAGCTTGCAAGAGGGTGGGGTTTCTGGCTTTTGCCTGAAGAAACTTGTCCCCCACCTGCCTTCTGTGCACCACCAGGAAGGGCAGTGCCTTGCTCTGGCTTAGAGCGTATCCATCAGCTCATTGAAGCAAAGAAGGGAAGTTACCCGAGCTTGCTTCTTCAAATCGATCTTCTCAGTGAGTACCTCACTTGCAGATATTACAGGTACTAAGAGAACAATCCTGCTGTTAGAGCCAGAGAGCTGGCAGCATGCTCGGACCCTTCGTAGTCTGCTTTTATTTGCTTTAAGCAGTGCTGATCAGCAGCAAGGCTGTACAACTGCAGAAGACAAGTCTCGGGTCCCTGCGGAGTCACATCAGAATCAAGGACCCGGTCTGCCAACAGCACCATTCCTACCTGAATCAGGATAAAGCTTGGCTCTAAGATGCATTAGTTTAGCAAAAACCTTCGTAGGTTTTTTTTTGGTTTTGGATAGTGCAACTAGTCCAAAGAACATCAATATTCCAAATAAAAAGCCACGTGGGAAAAGCAGGATGATTTGTGTTATGACCTATGAAAAAGACCTCTCATTGCTGCTGATACTGGCTCCGCTAATTCATCTTCTTAAAGGGTAGATACACGTGACCGAAAAAACCCCTGCCAAGCATCAGTTTACTAGATCAGAAAAGGGAAAGGCCACCACTTCTCCAACTAACCGTGACCAGGGGCAGTTCCAGTCCAGCACCTCGTGTTCTCCCAGCAGGAGCAACAACATTGAACTATGGCACAGAAACAAATCCTTGGAATAGGCAAACAGTGTCTCCTTAGGAGATAGTAATATCCTTAAATCAGAAAGGGCTATGCAACGTTTTACTTGCAGTATTTACTAAAACATTCTCTCCAGAAATTCCTCTATCTGGAACTTAAAAGAAATACTCAGTAGCAGACACTGGAGCTTACTCCACAAGCCTAAGAGGAGGGTAAAAGCCAGCTTTCAACCTAGTCTGATGTCAGTCGCTTGAAATCTGTGCGACTCCTAACCACTAAATCAAGCTAGACAATAGCCTCAGCCTTTTTAAACATGATTCAGTTCCTTCCTGCTAGATTTTTGATATGTCAGGCAAATTAGCCAAGTCAGACAGAACTGTATTCTGCCTCCCCAGATCCTCCTTCCCACAAGCATCATGATGCTGGGTAGGAGATGCTCTAGCAACTGAGGGGAATAAGAAGTTAAAACTCCTTGAAAGTTAAAACTCACCTACTAGCAAGTCCCCGTGCTTTACTCTTTCTTATGACCCATGCTGCCACTGGATGGGTCTTACCAGTTGCAGTCACAAATAAGCTCAATTAGGACAAAAGGAAAAAAAAAAAAAAGCACCCAGGTACAACCTTTCCAAGTTTTAAAGAAGTAATTATAGTAAAACTCCTGGGGTGAAATTCAGTTCATTTATCACGTCTGCAATTGCAACATGACAGTATTTATTTTTTTTTTTGTTCTCTCTTCCTTGCCTTTCTTCACATATAGCTTGTTTACAGTTCACATGAAAAAGCAGCAAGACATTCAAGGGGTGAAAACCTGTACGTTGCAGGTGCAGGACAGGTAGCATACTGGGAAAGTTACTAAGACATTAAGTGTAAAAAGTTGACCTTGCAGAGATGTGTTCCTTCTGTGAAATTGTACATATTTACTATTATGCTGGAAAGCAGGTGTTAACAGCTGTTGTTAGCCAGACTTTTGATCTGTGAATAGTTAAAGAACAACTGAAAGCCCAGAAGTGCGCCAAACAACCTTAGATTAGCAAAATATATTATTAAATCCCTCTTCTCCCAGAAAAACAGCCAGAGAAAACAGAAGCTTACCCAAGGCAACGTGCCATATCAAACACCACAGCCATGGAGGCAGGTGAAGGATCTGGGAAGCACAGCAAGAGAGTAGGGAACCAGAGAACTCGCTGGGCCAAACCTAGTGGAGACAGAATTTGAAACCACAAGGAAGCAAACCCCTTCTTTCAATATTCAGGAATTTATATATGTTCATGGACAGTGACGGAGGAAAGCAGAGGAAAAGAACCCATTTTCATCTTCCCAGTGCAACTGTTTTGCAATTTTTTCTACTAGTGTTGTTCTTGCTAATTACAAAAATGGTTGTCACTAACAGGAAAAACCTCCTATTACTGACATCATATGCACAATACTACATATGCTACACAGCAAAAACTTGTCTACTCATAGTTTATTATCAGTTTTAACTGATTTGACCTAAAATGGGATTTTAAGGTATGCAGTTTCATCAACAAATAAATTGAAAGCAAGCAAGGCAAGGTCTGCACTGAAAAGTAGCAGCCTATAAGTTGATATAATTGGAAGAAAGGCAAGTTCTAATGTCCACAAAACATTCTTCAGGTCTGTAAAATTTTACATCTAACACAGTTAAATTGCTTCTTGGTATCATTCACTGTTATACTTTATTATGACTGCTTTTTCTTACTGAAAGAAATCCTCCATGTTTTTCACTAATAGTAAAATAGAGTTGTACCATTTCAACCACATCCACGTGCCAATCGGTAAAACACTAAAATCCTAATGAAGCTCGACCTCATGGTCTGCATTTTTTGCTAAATACATCAAAATAGGAAGAATTGTTGCTAGAGTAATTTGACTTGGCCAGACTAAAGTTTACGAAAGAAAATTAGTATTCTTTTTCTGCTTCTCTTAAGCAGATATTTATCCTGGATGAGGTGTTGGAATCAACCAGGCCACGTACCTTCTTCCCTGTGCACTGATGTAGATTTTTCCGTAAGTGAAAATGCAACAGGTAATTTTCAAACAGGAGAGTAATAAAGTTCAAGCTTTTTAACTGCAATTAAAAGGGATGAAAGTAAAAATAACTCTCTTACCCTTAACTTCCTCCAGGCAGATACCTGCTTCCCTGCCAGTTCATTACTGACATTCTGTACACTTTCATTTCACACTCTGGAATAAATTGAGATGAAATCTCCTATCCCTAACCTATGTAAGAGGAAAGAATAAAAACAAACAAACAAACCACACAAGAGGAAAACCTGAAGACCTGCCATAGTATTTCTTCTTACAATCCACTTCCAAACCACAAGCATTTGTATGCCTTTTCAAGCTATGGGAATCACTGGATTCATATAAATCCACTGGAAGTTCACTCAAAGTACCGGTTACGATTGAAGACTGAAGGATTCTATATCCAAAGGCCAAATCTTCCATTTTGCTGAGAAAAAAAGAAATGTGTTGAAAAATAAGTCAAAATAAGCTGCATGATGCCCCACATCAAAAACTCTGTGAGCCAAAATTGCAATTGGCAACATTAGTGAGGTCCTTGGCAAGCATCTTGCAGCTCTGAAGGACACCGGACTATGAGCCCTTAAATCAAAACATTAAGACAGGGTTTTCTACAATTTGCCTTGCAATCGATTGCTGAGAGGAGCTTCAGCTGAAGTACATCAGGACATATGCAGTCACCAAGCTTTTTTGTGTACAGATTTTCCACTATTTAACAAGAAGTCAATCTTATGCCTCAGTCTTTATCTGCTCTATGATTTATCTCAAAAATATACCTGTTATTCACAAACAGCGTCCCTCTGAAATACACCTTTACCGGGGGCCTGCTCCAGAGAGAGAACCAGTTTACTCCAACACCTGTCCTGCAGTCTCTGCAATGGTCTTGCAAACATTACGAGCAGCAACGCCCCGACGTAAAGTCAAACGGCGAGGCCCCAGCTGCCTCAGGTGACCTTAGACTTCTTCGGAAGCCACTGCTGGAGTGAAGCATTGGTGTTCTACATGACTACCAGCTAACCAAAACAGCCACTTACAGTCGAAAGCACGTTCATTAATAATACGTCATTAGATCTCCACATTTCTCTTTAAAGATATTTGATATTAATATTGGATGTACGGATCCCCTAAAAATATACAATCCATGCCACATGCAACAGTTTTTACTTTCAGTCTTTATTTTCATTGCTTTGCTGATGCTTTTTACGAATGCACAAGTACACTTGGCACTCTCAGAAACCAGCAGCTCTACCTCTTACTCACCTGCCCTGGTGCGTGGGAACTTGCTCTTTGACGTCCCTAGTCTGTCAAGACCTACTGAACGCTACAGGACACCCTACAGGCACTTGAGCTCATGGGGGTACCCTGACACTTTGCTATTGTGCCTGCTGGTCACGCTGTACAAATTGGTAATTCACTGCCATCTCCTGGCAGACTGCTGTTCAAGAGTACCTGTACAGACTGGAATAAAGCATGGACATAGATGAGACCTAGTATCAGCCTGATGAGAAAGAAATGACACTTAAACCTCCAAGAACACGTAAGATAAAAAAGGTGGCAAGAGAAGCATCCAAAAGTCCTGCGAGGACTCCATATACTCGCCGTCCCTTTCCCTCCTTCCCAAAATTGACCAATATTTCTACAGACCTTCAGGATTGCTCCTGAAGAGCTTCCAATTTACAGAGGAACCTGGTGAGAACAGCAGCTCGCAAGAGGGATATTATGTCCACACCTTACAGAAGGAATGGCATCCAACCAGCATCCATCTTGAAGCTTTTCTGTTAGAAAAAATACCAGAAGACCTAAGAAAACCCTGGAACTGGAATTGTCTAAAAAACAGTTGCTATAAGTGATCTTACTCATTTGCCTACAACAAAACAGTGTTTTTCTGCTAGTTTAGAGGAAGTAAGGACCTGAAAAATTCACGTGAACTCTTACACCGAATCTGATGCGCTTCCTGCAAAAGGAAATTCAATATTGTCCAGACTACATCCACAGAAACAAAAGGATTGAAAAAAATTCTAAGCAAAACTGCCTTAATAATATAGGATGATTGTGAGTATGCATAAACTTGCCTAAGCTGGTTTAATTTAGGCAAACAGAATGAAAATGAATAAAGGACCACTGATTAAATTACCTTACAAAATGAAGCCGGTAGCCATCCAGGTGGCATTTAAGCGTTGCTGTAAAGCCACCTTCACACTTCGCCGTTCACAATTTGATACTAGATCAATTCGTATGATCAAAATGAATCCCGAGTCTTGCGATAATATAAGCATATGCATTCCTCCTCCAATTTGTTTGCACCTTTACAGATCACCGTGTAGATGTTTCTGCTTGTTGTGTTCTACAGTGGGGTCTCACACCCTCTTCCTCACATCACTCTCCCATTTTTTGCTCTGGGACTGCCAAATTAGGCTGATAGAACAAACCTTTTCACTCTTCCCAAGCCAAGTGCTACATTTTAACTACTCCATTTATACAGCTATGAATAAGCACACTAGTCCGAAGTCCAACTTTTAATTTTATTCCTGCCTGCAAAATTTACACCCAACATTGTTTTGAAATCCACCCCATGTTCTGGAGCTTTCAAAGGACCTTTGATTTCTCCACAGCTTTAAGCAATACAGGAACATCAGCGCATTTACTAAGAATTCAAAGCTTAATGCTAACACAAACAGTTTACTGCCCTCCTTTTCTCAAGCCACTCTTTAACAGAATTATGAAAGGTGCCGTACAGATGAAAAACATTATTCTAAAATCCCATCATTATAGAACAACTGGATCAACCAACATCAGCAACAGTTACCACTTGACTGATTAGACTTCCTAGACTGATTTGTCTAGCAGCCCTGACAAAAATACCCATTTTTCTCCATTCTTCAAGGCATTAAAGAATCCCAATTTGAAGAATGCGATTCAGCACATACTGTCCTCAAGTTTGTCCATCTTAACTGAGTAGAAAGACCAATCACTCCTGTTTTTTCCAAGGCATGCACTGACAAAATATCCTGTGAGCACCTTAGGGCCCGTGATGACCAAGTGGAAACACCTTTTATCACCACTTTTATCATTCCTCTTCATCCTAGCACTTTGAAGGGATTAGCTTTATTCAAACATTTTAAAGCCTCAATAATTTTGCCATTTCTGTTAACTATTGCTTCTTTAGCTTTTTACTTACTGTGGAATTAGCAGAAGGAAAGGATCTTGTCTGCCTTTAAAACCACATTACTGCTGACAAGCTATGTTGTTCGAATGTGTTTAGTGTTTGGCTTTGTTGAGTGACAATTTGTGGCCACTGTAGGGGGAAAAAACAAAGCGTCAAATTGCACTACCTCAATTCAACAGTGAACCTCTTCAAAAAGAAGGTAACTAAAGTGAAACGCAAGTTCAGCTGAGGTCCTGGCAGAGAGGAAGTTCTCAGTTCTCTTTCACTAAGAGTTTACTCACTTCATGTTTCACATCTGTACCTGCGCTCCTCCCTTTCAAGAAAAACAATCTCCAGAAGTAATAGGTATTTAGGTTCAGTTTGTCTTGTATTTAAAGCAGGACCCACCGCATCCAGCAGATCACAAATGGACACAGCTGGAAGAGCCTATAGTCAGTTCTACCTTTCTAAAAAAATGGCCTTGAGTCCAAAAGACACACAGCTACAGAATTTCATAGAATCATAGAATGGTTTAGGTTGGAAGGGACCTTAAAGATCATCTAGTTCCAACCCCCTTGCCATGGGCAAGGACACCTCCCACTAGGCCAGTCTGCTCAAAGCCCCATCCAACCCAGCCTTGCCAGGTTGTGTCCTTCCATTTCAACAGCAGGAGAACCAGGTAAGGTATTATGAAACGTAAGATCAAACGAGCAGTAGAACAGGCATGAGTGAGTATTTACATCTTTTGCCAGCTTTAAAACCACTGGCTGGCTACAATTCCGCCACACCTCAGACTGTCTTCCGCTTACCTGAACTTGCTCACAAATTGGTGGTATAATGCAGGAACTCGTCAACAGTAGGCTGGCAATGGTGGTTTCTATTCTCAAAGCCTGCAATTTCTTCACTGAAAATCCGTGAGGAGGATGCTAGAATCAACTAAGCATGATGTTTTAAGAACAAGATGTACCAATCATACTTCCAGCGCTTAAATAACTTACAGAAGCTGCTCAATGCAAGTATTTATTCATACCCAATACGTAATTAACTAGATACAAAGCCAGATCTTTCATGCTACTAAGTGTTGCTACTTACACTTGGGAGTGTATTGAATGCTACTGATTTGAGGCCTAGATGAAAGTTTTTCAGATCTCTCTCTGTAACCAGATGTAATATAACTAGGGGCAATACAAGTTTCAGTTTCCAGTTAATCCTCAAATCAGCATTTAACATAAATAATTTAGTCTCAAATGTATGTTCAAGGATGAAGTACTGACACCATCAAGGAATCTCTTTACCTTGCAATTCAATAAAACGGGTACCACTTTATGACACAGGAAAGCAAACTTCTGCGCAAGCCTAACACCATCATATATACTGTTTAAGAAAAAAAATGTAGGGTCAATTAGAACTAGACTGAACTGATTTTATTTCCTTCCAAAAAGAATAGACACTAATTTAACTGTACACAGAATTTAATTTAACTATAACTATACAAGTTTCAGTATACTGTCCTGTTCAAGAACTGCTTACATAAAAAAAATACTGCCAAAATTCTAATGCATACTTTACAATTAAATGCCCTAGTTTTCCTTCTACCCCTCGTAACCTCAGACTAGAGCTGCAGTCTTCAGATTAACTTACGTACAGATGAAAATTCCCTTGCTCTTAAGTGTAGTTTTGTTATTACCCATGTTTTTTCCACTACCACTGAAACTGGACTCAAAAGTAAGTTTTACGGTATTAGTGATGAAAGATATGATGAACCTATTAAGAACAGAATTTAGAAAAAAACCAACAGTTTTTACTATATTAAAATACATCACATCCCTCTAAAAAGTAATACTTATGCATTTCTGTGCATATTATGTTTATTAATCCATCTCATTTTACTATAGTATCTGCAAATTTCTTACTTTGAACACTTGAACAATTGAGTAGTAACCACTTTTAGCTAGACCATCAAAACTCCATCAAGTTCTCAGAGAACTCTGCGTTCCTGTTTTGAAGTAAAAGGTGTCCAGTGAGGTTCCAAAAACTGTCAGCATTATACTCAGTCAAACAAGTTAGCCAAAAGAAAAAGACAATTTCCTTTTTTTTCTGGTATGACCACCCAAACTCTATTGCTTCCCCCACTATCGTTATTGCATTTAAACCTCCAAGACTTCTTACTCTGACTAAAAACGGTGCCCATTTAGCTATTTACTGTACTGTTTTACCTAGTTGCTGTCCAGGCACGCTGAAAACTTCCCACTACACTGTCAAGTCTCCAAATCCACCGTTCCAGTTAATGGAAGTCTAGGTCACTCAAAAACAGAATTAGAGTCACCAATTCTGTTTAGGTATACCACCTGATGTGGCACTATGTAATTTGATCACAAATCATTGCAATTGAATGCAAAGTAAAGGAAACTTGAGTTTATTTAGCTTCCAATTTCTGGGAGGTCAAGAGGAATTAGGATTGCTCTGGACAACAAAAGAAAATAGACTGTGCTTACAGATCATTTTCTGCCATATTCTTTCTTTAGGACCACTGTTTTATTGTTGCCCTTTCTATTACATGGGATGTACATATTATCAGGTGTTAATAAAAGGTCAGTGCCTGTACAATACATTCTACAACTGAGCACCACTTTCCGTAACTGAACAGGCAAAGAAATTACACTGAACATCAGCATCTGGCAGTATTTCTCCAAAAAAAGTGACTAAAATGGGTTTAAATTGATTAACACTATTAAATCACATCTAATATTTGATACTACATGATTTCATTACAGCTATACGATACAATTATACAAAATGTGTTAACATCAAAGAATACAACCAAAATTAAGATAGCAAACAAAACCTATATAACTTTTTTTTCTTTACAGGAAAATACTTTTGAAGTATGCATGTAACTGCCCATTCTTTTAAAGAAAATCTACCGCAAGCAAAGTTATCAACCTCCAGAAAAATCACACATAGCATTACTACGCATATCCCCAAAAAGTGTACAATATGCACACTTGGAATACAAAATTAAAAAAATTGTAAGCAACAGGTGAGCTTCATATTTATAAGAATGTGAAAAGAAGTCCAATTTTAGCACTGTTGTATAAAGAATTGTCTTTTTTGATGCAAGTTCATGAACTGACCCCTCCGGTTGGGGCCACGCTTTACAAAACACCGTGTTCTTGAAACGGGATTACAGAGCAAGGTAGAGCATCTTAGCAACGTCACCTTAAAGTTTTTTTTGCGTTTTTTTTTTGCTTTTTATTTACTACTTATCAAAACACGTCCTTTAGGTTTGCAGGGTTCTTTTTTTTAAAATTCTTTCCTAGAAACAATATACAAAGGGGAGGCATATTTATTTCCAATTCATACTCCTGTAAGATGCTTTGAGTTCAAGAACTTTCTCTTCCAACTTTCACTGGTTGTTTTTGGCCTTAGCGTGTGTTAAGATGTGAGATTTCAGGTTAGTTGATTGCGCAAACTTCTTATTGCAGCCATCAAATGGGCAAACATAGGGCCTGTCGCCAGTATGAATTCGCACATGTGTGCGTAAATTGAAGTCCAGTGAAAAACGCTTTCCACATCCTTCAAACGTACACTGTTGAAAGGAAAAGACATACTCCATTAGCTAACAAAATAGTACCCATTTCAATCGTTGATTAAAACACTATTCTTCTTTAAATCACTAGACTACACAAACATGAAGCTATATGCTGAAGACTATTATAGCTGAAGCTGTGGACATCATGTGTAAACTGCATTAAAAATAAAATGAATGCTTCAGGTTGTTTTACCACAGTAGTGTATCTATTTTCAGAGGGAAATACCTTCCAGCTTGCAAGCAAATGCTTTCACTAAAAACACCTTTCTCTGCATCTAAAACAGTATTTTGCTACGCTGTACTAGAAAACAGAAACAATGTTTCAGGTCAGAATATCCCCCTTTCAGTGATAATTTGCTCATTTTACCAGCTTTACTTTTAAGATGGGCTTGGAATACAAAGGGCAGCATGTTTAGCAGTAAATACTTATATTTACCATACAGCAGATCCAGCATACACATCTAAGTGAACGCCTAAGGACTGCAAATCAGGTTTCTGAAATAATTTATTTTAAAAAAGTCAACAGAAAATACGTATCTTAAACATGTACTGGAGAACACAGATATGCTCAAGACTATGAATACCTGTAAAGAAGATTTATAAGGAGTATCATAGGAAGGAGGCAGGGGACCTCAGGTGGCAGAAGCTCATGTGACTTGATATGAACGGAACGAGATTCAGTGACTACCATCATTTTGCCGAAAACTGATTAATACCTGCTACTGAAAATTAGTATCATGAGTCAACTGAGCAAACAGCCCTGAGTCTCAGTTGTCCACAAGTGCCAAACTGAAAATATGAGGAGAAAGAGACATTTTCCTCATTCAGTAGTAACTGCAGACTTCATTAAGTGGGTAACTTTACATCATATTTTGGAAGGTATCTCCCACGTACATACAGTTTGCTAATTTCTAACAAAAGTCCATGGAAAAAGTTAAATGATAGCCTAACTAGCTGAAGGGGACTTCCAGTTTTTGAGGTGGTCATTCAGTGCCTCATCTGATTTTAGAAAAAGACAGTATCCCCGAAGTCGTATGGAAGCTAGGTCACAGTTACAGCCTACACGTTTACCAAATAAAACACGGTACTTATATCTGGAGGTTAACAATACCTGAAAGGGTTTCTCTCCAGTATGAACTAGCTGATGTCGCTTTAGTTTTGAGCTCTCCACAAAGGCCTTGCCACATTCTGCACATACGTGTACTCGAGGGCCATGAGTGTGCAGATGCTTCCTCATGGCAGAGTTGTCCCTGAACATCTTTGTGCAGCCCTTAAAGAGAACAGTGAAACTCAATTAGTAGATAAGCTAGTTCTGATAAAGAAGGTTTTATTTGCTACAGCACAAGCATTTAAAATGCTTTTATATCCCGAATACTTTCTTAAAGTTGGTCCTGAAAAGGAGACCCCTTACTTTTATTTAAAAAAAAAAAACAAAAAAAGCAATACCAAGAAAACCAATCATTTGAAAAGTTGACAAAAAAAACCCCAAAAACCCAATCCCAAACAAAAAAACCCCAAACCCTCTCCTCACTTAGTATTATGAACCATATTCAGTCAAATGAATAACAGGACATTTTCATGGAGAAGATGCAGCTCTGATAGAAGCAAATGAATAAATGAAACAAAGGCACTTACAGTTTCCGGGGGGTGGGGTGGGGGTGTGGACAAGACAAAAGACAATGATAATTCATCGATACCTATGCTACATTCTTCAGTGTGCCATATTCTGAGTACTACAATATATGATACACTCTCTAAGACACCACAGATTATTCTCTAGTACCAATTTGTATGCGCACCACTCCATTTCCCAACATTCTGTCCTCTTCCTTCTCCTTCCGGAGAAGGAGGAGAGCAAGAGGGTTTCCAGCACGCAACAGCTTACAGAAACTACCTTGTCCAAATTGGCAGCAGCAGATTGATCACTACCACCTTGAGATATAAAGAGATTGCCACTGCTTCTACAGTTTAAACCTACAAAGTGATACTGGGCAACTAAATGAAGTAGGAGAATCTCTGAGTTAGTGCCAACTCAACCTAAAAGCAAAAGATACTCACATTAACTCAGATACAGCATCGTAAGTCTTAATCTGGGATCCATGCTGCATCAACAGGAATACTACTTTTGATTCCAGAGTACGCTAAGCCAGCAGTGACCTGGGGCTCTCTTTACCTAATCTTTCTATACCTTTTTTTCACCTTGTCTTCCTCAAGGTTCAAAACACCCCATAAAATCCTATTAACAACTGTAAATTCTACCTGTACTCCAAGTGATGCTGTTTAAATTTACATAAAAATAGTCTACCAACATCACTCTGTTATGAGGCATAAAATTCAACAACAAAACCTAAAAGGAACATTCAATTGCTCATCTTAAATTCCACAGGCTTCCTCTTTGGAAATTATTTTTTTCAAAACTGATAACCACATTTAAATATGCTTTATTTCTTAAAAAAGACGGAAATGCCACTTTCAGGAAGAGTTCTCTCTTCAGGCACTAGAATTTCTTTGGCTGAATTAAGCAGTGTTGTGCTACAACACATTTTTTTTCTGTTGCACACAACAGCACTGGGTGGGGTAAAGCAGCACCAAAATAAACATACCATCAACTTTTTTTGCATTTATTTCAAAGTCCCTGCTTGCCCGAGAAGAGCAGTTACATATTCTACAATATTTTCCTTTTCTAAACTGAAGTCATAAATGCAAAGCCTAGAAACACTAGAAGGGACAAAATGGAAGGACAGAATATTCTTTTTTTTCCCCTGTTCAGATGAAGTTGAGGCTATGAAAAAGTAAATCAAAGAAATGAAGGCAGCAGTCCTCGGTACTATAAGGAGTAACTCTTGCTATATCTGCACATACTACACTACAATAAAAACATGACCTTGTAGAATGCGAAGAGCTGGAAATCAATACAAGCGCAAAGAGGAATCCAGCAAATTCCTTAGACTACAGCTGTCAGAAAGAAGCCTTCTATTCATGCTCTCTAATGTGTACTATTAGTTATCTGCCCTGATTCTTTGCTTAGGCTCACACTTATCTAGACCAGAAGCTAGCAAGATTGTATTTGTCTTTTTTCATTACAGACTAAGTCAGCTAACAGAAGCTCTACAAAAGCTGGATAATGCAATAAAGCTAGATGCTACCAATCCAGCTGACTGGCAACATTTATTCAAGACAGAGGCTTCCCGGTTACTAGTGGATCAGAAGAATCATATCTCCAAGATGCCTCTCTCTCCCTTTCAAGATGATGCACCTTCCAGCTCTGTGGAATGTAACTCAAAGTCTTCCAATAATGCTGACTTTGGCATCTGCACCATAAACTGCCGATTCCTGATCTAGATTCCAAATTTGTCACAGTTTCCAAGCAGAGGATATAGAGATCTTAGGAACGTACTTTGAACAGCTCTCAGAACATTCTTTCAAGTGTGTATTCTTGGGTGGCAGGAAATCACAACAGTAAAACCAGCATGTTAGGGACTGTGCATCATGGTTAGCAGAAGATTAGGGATGCACTAACCTTAAGACAAGGAATGGGAATATTATTCAGTGACAGGTTTTTAAGGAAGCCTCTAAAAAATGACAACTAAAATGCAGTTAACTAAGTGTAGTCTATTAACAGTAAGATATTTTAGCTATTCATTCTCAAGAGAAAACATCAATACAAAATTCTAGTCTACAAATTACTACCTACTCAGAAGCTGAGCACTTTACTTACTTTGTGAGGACAAGCTATCGTTCGTGGAGCATCATCTTCTTTAATTTTTCTTGGTTTCATTCTGAAAGATAAAAAAACCCAAAACACAACACATTAGTAGAAAAAACATTAGTAGACAGCTCTTCTCCCCTAACTGCCTACATAATGCACACATTTATTTGATAATATGTGCATCAGTAGTACTCACTTTAAAACCTTCATAATAATATTACCAGTATAATTTGGCATTTGGAAAGTTCAGCTTTTCCAGAAGGACCTCTCAAATAGAGAGTAAGACATTTAATACTACCTCCTAGTTCTTTGAATATGTGGAAATAGAGGGTTTTTTTCTGACTTACACTAATTGTAATTAGGAGCTTTTGTTTGAAAACTCATTTTCTGTTGTGCCAGTACCCATGAGGCCTATTTATCTTCACTTCCTCTCCATCCCCACACCAGGACATGAAGGACAGAGTAACCTCGATCATTCTTCAGTACTTTCACCACACAAGACTTCAGACGAAAACTCTACAGAAGCAGGGAAGGAAGGCAAGTTGTAGAATCTACTTAGTCAACGTAGACATCTATTGTAACCACAGAAACTGTAAGTATTCTTAATTTAAGCTACTGTACACATGGATTCCATTCTCAGCACCTGACAAGCAATTATATATTCACTCTTAGTCGCTGATAGGGATCTTCACTGCTACTTTATGGGTGCAATTAGTCTCCATTGACTACATAAGGAGCCCAGCAAACTATTGCTTGCATGTGTTAGGTGTTTCAAACACAGTAAGACTCCCTGTAGAAAACAATGTTAGAATAGTCCTGCCGTAACAACCACCTGTCTGAGTGTCAGAGAAGAGTCAGCTGTGTGGACGCTATTCCGGGGAAACGCACTGCACTTTTACCTACTTTTATTTCTCAAATCTGTAGTGCTGTCTTCAAAAAATAAAAAAGAAATGGCTTTTCTCCACCTTATGGTGGAGGTAGGTAGGTGAAAATAAATGCACCTTATACAGCTGGAGATTCCCTTAGGTAAGTAATGAGATTTTGCACATTCCAAAACATTGCTGTAGCAGGGGAGGCTAGCCTGTTTATGTGAGTTCCTGAATGACTTTTCCTGGGAATACAGTACAAGATAGTTCTGTATGACAAGGTAGCTACACACGACATCTAAGTTAATCAAAAGGTTTTCGGGTGTACTCTCTTGTCTCAATGAAACAGATATGGGTGGCTTGAATTTAACAGAAGAATTAGAATTATCAGAAACACTATTCTTAACATTAAGAAGGAGAGGAGTCTGTTGCTATCCAAGATGGTTTTAATCCCCACGAGTTCAGCTCCCGGAAACAGATATGGAAGAACAGGGCCAGGGGAAGAGATTTCCAAGCAGTACACAGATGTACTTTTTTACATGTGTTTTTAATAATTGATTGAGAGTGGCTAAACAGCAACTTCTAAATGTTCAAAACCATTCCCCAAGAACTGTGGGGAAAATAAGCTAAAATCCCTCCAATTTGACCGCATAAACATTTGTTTCTCTGCAGGCAGGGTCCAGTCTCCTTTGGTACTGTCACATTCCTATGTGTATGGCTGAAATTCACCATTTCACCTGCCTCCTTCATGAGGACAGATGAGAGAGGACAGCAATGGAAGGCTTTGTGAGGCTGAATTAAGGCAAGACTAGTCAAAAACCTCCCTCAGAAGTCCTGTAGACTGGATCCAGGAAAATCTCCTTACAACTGCCAGTGGAGCGTTACGTGACGGAGCAGTCTCCTATGGCTCTGTGGGCTATCATTTGTCCCTGAACAATCTGACTCCTCTCAGTACTGCAGATGTAGCACAGTTCAAGTGATCACATAGGGACTAAAACACTTGACAGCCACTTCAGAGACACAATGTTAAAATCCAAGGATTTAGAGGCTGCATTTGTTCTTTTCTTTGAGTGGACGCTTAGGAAACTCCTGATGGCTCAGTTTCTCCAGACTACACTGAATATGTACAGTGCTAACTGAAGAACACTGCAGTCTCCTGCACAGTTAAAAATATAGATGTGACAAAAATACGAAGCTGGGGTGTATCATATTCAACAATCCTCTCATTTACAGATACTAACTAGAAGACGGGTGTAAGGTACTTGGATTGACAAAGCTCCTCTTGCACCATCGCCAGCAGCATACCTTAAACATTTCATCAGTTTAAGGGCAGAAACATCCTGAACACAGCAAACTATATCTGTTCCTGTAAACCAGCCTCTTTATTATCTTAATCTTCCTGATAACCTTTCTTATTCCAAGATTACAGACCAATTCAGATAACCTTATTGATTAGATTTAATTTATATAATCCAATTGGAATACAGAATGATTGTGCTGTGTTTAACTTATGCAGCCTCTTTAAGTAAAGTATTAAATACCTAAATCCAAACAAGTGATTGGGATTAACTGACTGACTATGCTCTCCGGTGAGATTCTAGACTGATGGTACTACAGGTACTGAGGCTATAGGAAACCACATGCACACACAAAGGCTTTCTTACAGTACCCCTACAGAAAGCTTTCAACCACCCTTTGCATGGGATTCTCCTTGTTATGTCTATGGTTTTTGCAAAAGGAAAAGGCACAGAAATTAGCATCTGTTATGCCAAAACAGACGCACAGAAGAATGCTTTGACAAGATGGGACATGACAGAACATAGCTCAATGGTTTAACGCCATCAGAGAACAAACACCCTTAGAGGACAAAGCAGGTGTTGAAACCACCTCCTTTACTTCTAACTCAATCAACTTGTTAAATGTTGGCTGAGTCATTCCCCCAGCCCCCAAAAAACAAAGCAAAAAACTCCTAGGCCCAAGATCTGTGTCCACGACATCATCAGAATGAATAAAAGCACTATTGTTTTGAACTCTTAATTGACTACCTGTACAGGGAGAGAATAGACAGAAAAGGAATCACTAACAAGAGACGTGGTAAATAACTCCAGTGGGCAGCGCCTGCTCTTTATTTTTTTTATTTTTTTTTTTTTTTAAACTTGGAATAAGACCCCACTGATCATTGTGTTAAAATCCTACCTGTAACTCTTGTATATTGCCTCTGGTATTAAGTCAATCTTTGAGAAAGAAATGCTGCAACAGTGTCACCCGTAACAGGCTGCTGAAGTAGAGTGAGAGGGGAAAATACCTTGGCCGGCGTAGTCAGGAAGCTTATAGATCAGCGTAGTCGGGAAGTTTGAGGGAATCAACTGCAGCTGAACTGGATGGTCACACATGGGATATACTGGAGCTTCAACATACACCTTATATTTTTCAGTTCAGTGCCTGAGCAGGCATATAACATTACAAGTGTCCATTCTGGAATAAGCTGACTTTTTAATTTTTCAAGCTTTGTTTCTGAAGTGAGGAATACCAGCCCAGCAATATACTTGAATGTAAAAACATTTAGTCCCTAATGACTACAAAATGGTAACAAAGTTTAGCTAATAAAGGGACAGATCTTAAATCTTTTAATTTCTCTTGAAAGTATGGAAAGTGGGCAACTTAAGCTTAAAATATGGAACAAGACTGTGTATAAGCACAGGGTTCCACAGGCAACCAAGCTATTCAAGGAAACAGAGGCAGACACTTCAACAGGAAGAGGCAGCAAATGGTGTCCAGGTTATGTCCTGGTGCCACAGGCAGCAAGAAGCTGCTAGGCCTTTTGTACACTTGGATGAAAGGAGTGAGGGCACGTACACCACAGGCACAGCTACGACAGATCATTTTGTCAAAAATGCCATCTTGCTCACAAGGCTGGGGAATCCATATGGACAATCACTCAAGTATTTAAAGACTTACATATTCAAATGTATTAGAAAAAAGATTTTGGTCTTACTTTAAAATTAACTTTCTGCAAAAGGAGACCAGACTAGAACCTGGGCTGTTCATCTTAATTACACTGTTGCGGGTAGCTCTTGCTGGTGGTTAGACTTTTGGCTCCCACCCAGTAGAGCATCTCTACCAGCTCCGTCCAAGTTTTCTTAGCCTGAAACATTAATCAAAAACAGATCTCTAACACATACCAGTATTTAAAACAACTACAGACACACACATTAATACCTGGGTGGAACTTTTGAAATGGCTGCCTTTGCAGAAAGTCAATTTACACGGCAAGACCAGAATTTTCATTTCTGCAGTGAGTTTAGATGGGCCATGCCTAGCAGTAGCAACTGCAGGCTAGCCAAATGCAAAAAACTAGCAAGTGTACCTTTTGGATCGAGGCACTGGGACACTACGACTAAAGGCTAAGCCTGTTAGCTTGTATTGAGGGGGCGGAGGGAGGGAATAGGGGACAGCAGAGGGAGCAGGAAGGTATGCAACCCAATAGCTTCACAGAACAAGCTCCATAAAAGCACACTCTCTTATCCATGCATAAAGAAGACTGAGTGAAATCAGAGGTATTAAACCACTCGGTTCCTCCAAATAAAGAAAGTAACTCTGTCACTGTGCAATATCAGGAAGTAACTACCTCCTTTCATCTACCCAGCTGAACTGAAAGAACTGTACCTTGACAGAACCACTCCCCACCCCAAACCTCTGTCAATCTCCACAACCTACTATTGTCTTGTAGATAGATCCAATTTTAAAAGTTACCCACAGAAACAGTGTTAAGGCCAGGAATAAAGGAAATCCATAAATAAAAAAACAAGTAACAGTATAAAATTTCCTCTTTGTTCCATCATCTCCCTTTTTTGCCTCTGTTAAATTTCTGTGTTCTCACATCCTTTCTTTTCCTCCTATATATAAGTCTAACCTAAACAGCATTACTCTCTCTCAGGCAACTCCTCTGACACATCTTAGAGGTCTCTGATGACTTGCAGTAATATGCACCTGTGCTGATGACCACATCCCTAAGAATAGTTAAAAGAGGAGGAAATTATTCTCTATCAGCAGAGTCACTGCCACTTCTGACCTCTCTCTGCCACTCTCCTTGTACTGACCTGCTGAGGCAGAAGTAACATGAATGTCATGGCCCTACGCTGCTGCAATAATTCCTTTGTGCTGGAGACTCCTGAAACTGGCTAGACTGGCTTTTGGATAAATAGACAAAAGGGGAGTGGCACAAGGCGTCCTAGGAATCTATTTACAACCAAATAGCCCACAGCTAGTGTCTTACCATGCTCCAGCCACAGTTAGGAAAATGTCATAAAAAGAAGAAGTTCTCTTTCACTCCGAGATTCTGGCAAAAAAAATAATTACTAGTTTTGTTCCAGTTATGAAGAATATTGTATGTGTAAACACAGAGTGACCTCTGCAGTGTGGTACAGAGCAAGAGATTTCCCCTCTCCCAGAACACCACTTCAGGTAAAGCAATTGTCAATTTACTGCCCTTTAAGCCTCTCTATAACAAGAACAAAACCAGTACAAAAGTGTATACCTTATAAAGAGGCCTATGCCATAAATCTAGGTGACCAGAATGCCTTGTCACTTCTAAGAAGGGTGTCCAATTTCAAACTCTAATGCAGTTTCCTCTCCTTTGTTTTCTATCAGTTTCGGAAAGCAGACAGAAAGGAAGGGCAGTCCTCACAAGGGCTCTCCTTCAGAAAAGATACTAAGAAGAGCAGAAGATAAAGCCATGGAGTTTTTACCACTAGGACCCATTACTGTGCCAATTTCCCACCTATAGCATATTCCCCTCTTATTTCTTAGTTTTCCTAATGTCTTGTTTTCTGCTGTCTTTAACCAGTTCAGTCATGTATCTGTCTGGAGGGTAAGAGGAAGGGAGAGGGAAATTAGGGATATCCTTTTCAGAGGCTTTGTCTGAGGGAATGTGCCGTATGCATGAATTAGAAACATGTCTGCTACTTCCCCAAGCTTTTATTACCAAGCAGTTATGACTTCTTCACAGGTAACTACAGAATTACTTGTCATCAATTTAAACAAAACGTTTTTTCACTTCAAGGGATTTCCAGTGTCCCAGTCAAAGGTATCAAATGGGAACATGGTAATTTATCAGGTTTTATTTCTTTCTGAACAGATCATTTACAACTAACATTTCACATTCTGATATGATTGCCTAAGAGGAATCCACAATTTTTTTCTTTTTTATTGCTTTTTTAAAGCATACTAGAGAAAATGCATGAGCCCTACAATAGAATGAAATAATTTGTAAAAGGTGATAAATTGCCCAACCAGGTATAATTTATGGTCATTTGTCTATGCATTACTGAACACATCTTAGTGTTCTGACACAGCTTGTTTATTCACGGTGTTTTCAAAAGTTTTAGAATGTATAAAAGCCTTTCCAGGAAAAGCTGTAAGAGTTCCAGTTAAAGGATCCGGATTCCTGCTACATGACTCAATGACAAATACATTTAAAAAGGGGCAAAGGACCACTGTATCACAAGAGATAGCATAACTGCTCGCTCTGCTAGTGCCACCTAGCTGCTGAGCAGCAGTGGTGTCCATTGCAGATGCTGAATTACTAGTTTTAAGTTTTGGGTTTTTTGGGGGGGTTTGTGGAGGTTTTTGTTTTGGGGTTTTTTTGTTGGTTGGTTTTTTTTTTTTTTTTTTTTTTAGGGCTGCAGAGCTACAGAGGACTTCAAGCATCAAGTCCTTCCCTGCCTTACCTCTCACTAACCAGACCATGATCAGAACTCCAGAACCTTGCCTGAAATGTTATCACTAGAATTTAAGCTTTGCCCATTTAAATTTAACCTCAGAACTTTGTTCCTAAAATCAATGCAATTATCTCAGTCAATTTATCCTTAATCAAAATAAGCTGCATGGTTATTAACAGTGAGTCGAGTCTGGTTTTGAGTAGCTAATTTCTACAAATTTATTGTGAGATTCTTCCAACTACCTTAAAGAAGACAGCAAAGCAACCCAAAATAACTTGCTCTCAATTGCACAAAATACACTTAGCATACAATTTTACTAGCCAGTTCATGCTTCCTTATACGTGGACTGCACAATTGTTTTTCAAGTTCTCCAAATACAAATTTGTTATTCAAAATGTTACTCACAGCATGTGAAGATACTTAATAAGCTTAAAGTAACAGCTTCAACTTCACTTGCTGCTCAAAGTTTTCAGAACATAGCTACTGAGAATTTCAAAATTCTGAATGGTAGAGCAACCAGGAACACTGGAAATTTTCACAGAACTTTACACTAAGTAAACACATTCTTTTAGCATGAACAACTGTATTCCTAGGACCTCCAAACCCAATTTCAGTACATGTAAACTCATTTTTTTTCTTCCAGTTTGCCATGCAAGGTTTCTAGAGATACTGCACACAGCTGTCTAGATGAACAAGACAACTTCAGTATAAAAATAGGTCTGTAGATACCAGTGCTTGAATTCATGTTATTAGCTGAAAGGAGACCCTTCAAAATGCTTCACTGCAAGAGGACCAAGACCTTAACAAACAATATTCAAATTCTAATACATCCATATTCTTCAGCCTCAACTATACACAATCATTTAAGATCTAACATACAACTAACATGGTTTTCTTTTTCATTGCCCCCCCCCCCTTTTTTTTTTAAGGCATAAGTAAAAGACAGTCATCGATTCTGACCAAGAAATCAAAAAACCTTTATTAAAAAGGAAGATTCTTGAAGTTTTCACATATCTACAATTAAGCTATCAGAACAATTCTTCATAGGTCTTGGGCAACTTGGGGATATTGATAAAGGTGATGTCCCCCCAGGTTGCTTACTCTACCACCATACATTTGTCTTATGACTGAAGTAGATTACATGCACATTATGTACACATAAAACTCAATCTTTCCATCATCTGCCACAAATTCAAACTCTAGAACTTCCTAGAACATTCTACCATGAATAAGAAAAAAAAAAATCAGTAATTTTAAATTACTGCCAGCTGCCACTATTTTCACAACAGAAGACTAACTAAAACCCAAAGATGCAGTACATTTTACAGTATTAAGAAATATGCAGACAAATTTGATAGAAGCAATCTGATCATTTCAAGAAGCCCAAATCCTGGCAAACGTTTCAAGTACTCAAACCAATCTGGAGAAAAATATTCAGTACTTGCATGGAGAATACCCTATGAGAAACTATTTAAACTTCCTAATAAAAGATAGCTATTCAGTACTTAAATGTTTAATAGAACCAAAGGTTTCAGTGTGTTTTAAAATAACTGAGAATACCATTCTAAGCACATGATGAGCAGAAACGTGTAACATTTTAGAACTAGAATGTTACGTATACTCAGAGTATCACTTAAACATTTGCTTTCACAAAAAATTGTATTAACCTTTCAGCAGGTCTCAGAGGAAAATGTAATAATTTTGTCAACAATATTAAAACAAGTAACAACAGTATGAATAGCTAGAATCACCCACCACTTCAGACAAAACCCTGGTTTTAGATCTTCGTGATGTGTTTTTATACATTTCCAGACCAGAGAGCCTGAAGCAGAGAGCAAGCCCTGCAAAACTATCTTACTAGGAGCCTTCAAAATCCGTAGTTCAATGGCTTTACTGAAAATAACTGTGGGATGAGGCTGTGCTGGCAATCCTCTGGCACAAACACTCTGAAGAGTAACAGAAAAAGCTTGTAAAAAGCAGCCAGATCAAAAAGATGAAACAAGAGCACATGCACACACTGGACACCAAGATCCACCTAACCAAGAAGCCAGATCAGAACTTGTCTCAGCCCCTGCCATCTAGCAACTAGCTGAAAAACCTAGTGGTAAAAAAAAAATAATAGTAATAATTATTATTATTAAATAAATAATACATTTGCAGCATACTATTCCCTCTACTAGCTGAGCCAGGAATTAAGAGTAGCAACATCTGATCATCCATCCACTCTAAGTGTCAGAATTGGACACCAGAACTCTGAAGAACAGCTAGCTGGTAAGTAAAAAGTTATGAAAGTAATGGAAATGGGTCTAGCTTTATACATACGTTTTGCTTCCAACATGAGAAGAACTGATTATAGCAGCTGCAAGAAGCTAACAGTTGAGCTCAAATATTTGGAGACACCAGCATTAACACTGCCCATGCACTGAGTGGAGGAGTATGCCTTTAGTAATTACAGGCACACGCACACAAAGAAGGGGACCAAGTAAACCCTGCAAAAGCAACCCTCATGTCACAGCCTCCAGGTGCCCAAGCAGACTTCTCTGGTGACCTCAGGGTTGCCCTCTGGTGGCCACCGGCCGCTCTGAGCACTCGGTACCAAAGCTAGGGGCTCTGCAGAGGGAGGGGGGAAGAGACACATGACACTTTCAGTACTCCCCCGCGGAACAGAGCTTCCGTCACTTCACCTCTGAAAGTAAAAGTCACCTTGTAACTCAGGTCAATGTATTGATATGTAAACGAGCTACAATTCTGATTCACTAGAGGAAAATCCAAGCGGTATAGTTACCAATTGTGAAACTGTAATTATCAGTGGCACTTGAAAGTGCAAGACACATGACTCCACTGAAAGAAGTTTTAAGACCTACAGCTTAAGACATAAGAAGCAGATAAAAGAGAACAGTAAGTGGCTTCACAAACTAAATATTGTAGTCTAGCTTTCTTGTATTGAATAACCTGAATGCAGCATTTTACTTATCAGATCCTTTGGTGCTGAAGAATCTAAGGCTACTCTGCAAGAAAGATACCTTCTATCGTGTCAAAGATGCAGTCTGTCAATGTATTCAGGTCCTGTCTTAGCCAACAAGAACTAAAAACCAGAAGTCATTGAAGAAGTCACTGCTGAATATAAAACTCATTTTAACATGGTAGCAGCTACTCTATTCTAAATTAAGTCCCTTGTTTTAGAAGATGAAAGACATACTAAGTCTACCACTTACTTTGCCTAATTCTTTCATAACTAAACCAGTGGGGAAAAAAAAAAATTAGTTTAAAGATCCTTTCTTCCTACTTACCTAGCAAATTCAGCCAGTTGTTTGGGGTCTGAGAGGTCAATGCCAGGTATTCCACCAGGAGGAAGTTTCTTCCCTGTCATGTACTCTGAGTAATCTGGAGGAGAATTCTCTCCAATGATCTGCTCTTCCACCACTGTTTCATGGTCAATATCTTTTTTATCATCTGAAATACACAAAATACCGAATTCAATACATACTAAAGATCAAAACAGCATGTAAGTTAGTAGGCTGCATCTCAATAAAAATTCACTATTACTGTACACTTAAAAGAATACACTGCACTTCCAGATTTCCAGACTAATTGTACAGAGCAAAAAGACATCCATACAGTTACAGCATGAAGAACACAACGGGTGAGAAAAAAAAGCAGAAGTCGCATATCTACTTAAACACAAACAAATAAGGAAGTAAGTGGAACAATCCTATGAATGTTGGCTGCATTTGAAAGATAACGCACTTTTCCTGAAACAATGCCTACATATTTCATTCCCTTAACCTCTTCAAGACTAACCTCCACCATACCCACTTTGGATCTCAACAGCAGTCAGTAACCAAGCAAGCCTATCAGAGGAGTGGCAGATACTTACCCTAAGACATTAGGACTACTGATCTTTACTTCAGAGTCTTCAGACTTCCTCGACCTCCAACAGAAATGTCATAGAGGGACAAGAAATTTAAAAATAACTGCTAATTGGCTTCAACACCTGCCCATAAAATTAAAGTTTTTCAACACTTGCAGACAGGTCTGAAAGAAAGCAAAAAACTAAACAGCATGTCTCCCTCCCAAGGGGATTCTTCCTTCCGTGGCAGAGGCCAGCCTAAGCTCTTTCCCACTCTACTATGTAAACAGCAGATAGGGATCATTCAGAGCTTTGATCTGCATGCCAGTTAAGATGCTGCATTTATCTGCTCTAGAGCTCCTCCTATAGATTTGTGCTCAAAGACAGCAGTGAAATCAGGTAGAAGACCTGCTGTTGCTGTCTACTCACATTCAGACCTTAGAATATGTCAAGACACTATGTTTTCTCCCTCCTCTTGCTATTTTAGAACAGAAACCAGAGAGATACAAAGATGACGGAGAACAGAAACATCCACCTATATTTCTCAGTGCAGAGCTCACACCAGCATCAATCCCGCTTCCCACCCTCTAATACACCTAGGACAACAGACATATATACGGTTTTAACTCTTCAGCTAAACATTAATAAACTTGCCACTACACTACTTCTCCTACCCTGTGTATGGGGAGCAGATTCTGCAAATCACTTTATATGCAAAAGGCTTGCAAAGTCAAAGTATTTACAAAAATATCAGGAAGTTTTATGTTACAGGTGGTGTTTAAGGAATGGAAATACAAGGTGGTAGGACATAAACAGTATTTCCCCAATTAGAAAAAAAAAAGGAAGAAAAACAAAAGGCAGAAAACAAATGAGGCCACAGTTTTCTTTTTTCCCCTAAACAGAAACACAGGAAATTAACATTGTTCATTACTCAGTAACTTAAGTTAGGAAAGAAAGGACAAGACATATGCAAGTAAAAGAAATATACTAAGGACAAATTTCTATTCAATTTGTAATGCCTGCTTTTAATGTTTGCCACTGAGCTATTTCTAGAAATGTTACTGCTAGTTTGGGGTTTAATCTGATCTACCAGATCAAATAGCAGTTCATGTATATGTTCCATGGTGAAAGAGGAAAATAAGACTCCAACACTGCAAAGACAGGAGTGTTAATAAGAAAATACTATCTGCAGCATTAAACTGGGAATAAACTACAAAACTGACTGTTTGGACATTTTTTTAATTCTAATCTAGTTTTCCATTCACCACACTACCTTTCAGTCTTTACCACTGCTCTAAAGAAAGCAACTGAATTTACCTTAAGCAAGGATTATATGGTAATTTTTACAGCACCTGCAGGAGTTACAAATTCAAGTCAATAAATCTTGAATTTGGTAACAATTTGTTCTTCCAAAGAGAAGCTTGAGCAAAGGTATTTAGCAATGCCTACAAAAAAGACATTATGAAGCTCAGAAGAGCACAGAACTTCTGGAAAGCTAAAAGCGATGCCTTCTCCACACTGCAGACTAGAATGAGATCAGCTGCCTTCAATGTAGCCATTTCAACAGCGACCCAGAACTTCCAGTTTGACTGTTTGATGACATTCATAACAGAAACAAGTTTTCATTTCCTGCCGCAGATCAGATGCATGAGTCAATAGGGAAGTTTTGTATACATTCCGTAAGCTCTTCTTTCCTTCCCTAGCATAAAGGCTCCCACAATGCTTTCTTGCTATTGGAGGGCCAAACTGAAAGAAAGTCGCCTTTCTGCGCCTTCCCCAAAGCCCACCAATAGAAATCAATTTCACAGCTACTCAATTACACAGGCTATTGGAGTAAACCATATAAAACTATGAACATATTGCTTTGGTACAGTAGAAAATAAGAGAAAGTACCCTTTAATATGCTGAGAGCTATATGAAAAGTAAAAAAAAAAATTTAAAATCAAATTTTCCTATACCAAAAAGCTATCTCTACAGCAGCACACACCTGCAGTTTTAAAAACTAATTTGAACCAAAATAGACCAAAAAAATAACATACAAAACATCTTTCGAGAAAGAAGACCTGGTTCACACCAAAAGTCAAATACTTTTTCAAAAGGAGCAGCAGACTTCAGTAGCTCTTTAGTATCCAGACCATCCTAGTTACAGACCATCCTATGACATTATCAACTCATTCAGAAAAACAAAAAACCACACACACTTCTTAGGAAGAACTTTACTAATGTCCTCTGTGCATAAATTTATCACAAGTTTATTTGTGATGCCCTACCAACCTGCACTAGGCAGCTCAAAGTTTGGAGGGTAAAGTCCAAGCAAACTTTCACTCAGGCTGACAAGTTAACCAATATTCTCACCACAAACAGGGCAAGTTGCCTGCTTGATGTTTTCTGCCTTCAAGCAAGTCCTGGTGCCCACTACATCCAATTATTTCCCCCTTTTCCTCTCATGAAGCATCAGAGAATCAAACACATTGCACCCAAAGCACAGCAAAACACAGAGGCACAACCCTGAAATTCTAGTGACACCTCTGGAGAAGTACAGTACAAATAAGGCACGGTAACTCCATGCAGTTTGTGCCTGTGCCAAGCTGATCTGGATGCCACCCATGCAAGCTAAATACGGACAGAGCCACGGAGTCAGTCAGGAAAAGGAAATTAACTGCTATATACTATCTGACCTGCTTTGTTTTGTCCCTTTAAACCACTTGAGAGCACAATAGACTCAAATACAAAGCATTCTGCTTCAATGTGTATTTAGCACTGGTTTTATAGATCTAATGCAGCTTTCTGTAAGGAACTTGGAACATGATTTTAGTCCCGTCTTCTGAAAGATATTGAAGATGTGAACGTATGTCAATTAGTTAACCACTTTACCTTCACAAAAACATGCACTACTACTTGCTGCAATAGCTATGTCCCATATTAACCTGTCTTATAAAGCTGTAAAATACTGATTTGTTAAAGACACGACAGATACCCCCAACATCCTTCTATTCCCAATTACATTAAGATAGTCTTAATGTGATTAAGATTAGTCTAAATTAGGTTGTTCTATGTATCTGTTTAGGACATCACCAAACAAATCTTCATGTTTGGTGTCCCTCCATCTGCACTTCTCTCATTCCCTATGTACGGGCGATACACATCTTGAACTGGATTCACTTCTGTACTTCAAAGTAAGTACATCAAACATATTTTTTTTACTAAGATCAGTGAAAGTTCAGTATGTTAGCCAGCCATACCTTTTGACTACCACTTAAAACATATTTCTACTAGTGAAATAACCAGAAGTTTGAAGAGTACCAAGCCCAAGTACCAACTGAAGTAGGAAAAAGCCAGATTACTGGGATAGAACTAGTAACCATAGATTCTGTGTAACAGATCAATGACAAAACATGGTAGAATCTGTCTCCCCAGAACTTATTGATTAGTTTTTGCTCTTATCACCACACTTTTTTCATCTCTTGCAGTCCTTCTGTTGCACAGAAAATCCATCCACCTCAGAAACCCATTATTTCATGCATTTCTAGAATAGTAGCTAGCTCCAGCTGTCAACTCCCCAGCTTTATAAGATGACCCCCTTAACTCTGAACTCAAGAAGCCCTGTCAGTATTTCCGCCTCAGTTGTTCTCGATTTTAGCCATCGTACTCCATTTCTAAATCCCTAATTCTCTGAGCCACCCTCCTCCTCTGTTACAGAGCAGGGAAGACACATTGTTATTCAATCAGTTTTCCCCTGTGGAAAATAAGGAGTGCAAAACTCAGAAGGCACACTTGGTAGCAAAGCAATGAAACCTAATCCTATAGCTTCCTCCCCAAGCTACCTAGTTAAAAGACATTCTGCTTACCAACTAAAAGGATGAACACTGTTTAAGCTTCAATTTTCTTTTTATGATCACACGGTTAAACACATTTGTTTTTAGGAACAGCTGAAATGCAATTGCATGATAAAGGATGTATTCAGCAACTGTGCAGTACCAAGGCACTGTGGTAACAGCTTGGTTATTGCTACCACATTGCAATCTCCTCAGGCGATTAGTTCATTGGTCATGTTTGGAAGCAAAGAACCATAATTAGCTTGTTAAATAATACAGTTATTTAGCAGACACTTCAGAATGTTAAATTCCATTTGCACAGTATGTCATTTTTTAACCTGATCGGCTGCTAGGTTACTTACCCTCTGATGCGCCTTGCACACAGATGGAGAACAGGTTCTTCTTTCCCTGTGTCGCCCATCTCTTATTTCACACTACTGAGGCATGAACTGACAAAAACACTGCATATATCAATAGTCATCACCTGACTTCAACACTTGTGAGACACTGTGCTGAAGCACTGTGACCTTCTGAATCATCAACACACAAGTGACATGGACCTCTAGGGGAAGGATCCAATAGCAAGTAAGAGGATTCTAGTTCGAAGGTGGGCAAAGAGGCAACTTGACACATTTTAAGTCATGAAGCACGTTCATCTATTTCACTTTCAAAATTGAAAAGATATTTAAAACAGCTGCAGGAAAATACCTACCTTATTCTCTAAGGTTCACTGGCAAAAATGTCAGGGCAGACTCAATGCTTATGGATACCAAAAGCCTATACTGCTGTCTTACTCAGAGTCAGAAACAGATTACCATCTTATTATTTTAAAGGAACCTGACAATCACTTTCTGCCTCCGTTACAAAAAAATTTTCATTTAAGAAGCTCATTACTTATCTGCCATTGCAAAGAATTTTGGCCATCGTTGATACAGGCCTACAACTGAACTAAATGACTCATCTATCATTTATACTATGTAAGACAACTGCTCAGACAGCAGATGATTATTTTTCCTCACCCTGCTATCTGATCAAGTCAGATGAGCACCTCCTATTTTTTAAGACATTAAAAGGTTTTTTTAAGACATTTTGAAGAACCTTCTAGAAGTCCAACATGAACCCCTTGAGTTTCCAAATATGGGTCCACAGCACAGGCTTCCTAGACTATCAAGAATCATGTTCAAACCATACACCTAACTTCTGCATCTTTGTCTTTCCCATCTAGGAATAGGATACTTAAGCAGGTTAACGTTTGTGGGCAATGTTTAGTTTCATTGTGCTATTTCAGCCCAAAGCTCGCAGACTATCTATGGTAACAAAAATCATTTAAGCCAACACCTATTTCAGGTTTGAAAGCTTGACAGAGTCAAGAGTCATTACCTAGAAGCAGATGCAGTTACAGAAATACATTTCTCCCCCTCAAAATTAAGCCCCAGCTGCTTCGAATTCCACCATTTGGTGGAGCCAGCATTTCAGCACCACCTTCCCAAATGCTCCTGCATCTAAGAATCAGATTTGCAAGCGCAATCTGACAAAGTGATTTCCAATGATCCTTCCTCTCCCCCATCACTATGGTGTACCCAACCTGGAGTCAGTCACTAAAGAGGATAATTCAAGTTGAATCTAGCAAAGGCACAAATAAATTCCACTTCATAAAAACAATTTTCCTAGTACAAACTGAGGTGTCTCACTTGGAAAGCACCATTAACTATATACAATTTTTAAAATCCCTCACAGGATACCCCAATGAAAATAATGAGCACAGACATTAGTATAGAGAAAACACACTACAGGAACACGATTAAACTATCCACCACATACGTCTTCAACCCTTTCAGAAAATAGAACACCTTTGTTCAGTTCCTATTTTCACACATGAAGAAAGACAAATAATTCCATTCTGAAGATCTGGAAAGCTAATCTAAACTAGAACAAAGCATTCCTGTTTCAAACTAAACACTTTAATTAAAGTATTCATGGGTCACAAGTTTGATATCACCATAGATACCAAGGTGATAAGAGAAGTTATGGTAAGTCTAAACCGTTGCCAACAACAGTACTGCAACTTCTAACCCCATAAGAAGACAAGGATTGAGCAGTCCCCTTTAATCACATCGCTATATATTTCACTGAATTATTTCTCCACATTTCAAGACATGCTACTAGACTTGCGATACTCATTTACAGACAAAGATTTACGATTGGTTAAATTTGGTACCACCCATGTACAAGCTAATACAGCAGCACTAGAAAACAGTAACAAGTAATTAATTCACATTGTCTTCCCACACTGTGTGAGCAAAGTGCCCTTGTTCCCAATTCAAATATCCAAGAACGGCAATATAGGGCTCATTGTTTCATCCTGATGCATGGCCTTATTTACTATTCATCTTTTGATAACCTTTTTACTAAGCATTTAAACCAAACAGTCAATTACATCAGTGTGCAAGCAAGTCTTTAATTATGTCAAAATACAGAGACAAAACTACTATCTTTGTTCAAAATAAAGTATGCCCAATTCTGCAGGGAAACTTTAGTACAACTACCCTTTCACAAGCCAGTAGTTTGTTCTGGTTTTTTTTTTTTT
>VYXH01002731.1:701-17588 GCA_013397275.1 Burhinus bistriatus
TTCTCTGGACCCGCTCCAACAGGTCCATGTCCTTCTTATGCTGGGGGCTCCAGAGCTGGACACAATGCTGCATGTGGGGTCTCACCAGAGTGGAGTAGAAGGGCAGAATCACCTCCCTCGACCTGCCAGTCATGCTTCTTTTGATGTGGCCTAGGATACAGTTGGCTTTCTGGGCTGCAAGCACACATTGCCAGCTCATGTTGAGCTTCTCATCTACTGACACCCCCAAGTCCCTCTCCTCAGTGCCACTCTCAATCCATTCTCCACCCAGCCTCTCTCTGTGCATGGGATTGCCCTCTTGGCCTTGTTGAACTTCTTGAGGTTTGCATAGGCTCACTTCTCAAGTCTGTCCATGTCCCTCTGGACGGTATTCCTTCCCTCCGGCGTTGTCAACTGCTCCACATAGCTTGGTGTCATTGGCAAACTTGCTGAGGGGGCACTCAATCCCAACATCCATGTTGCCAACAATAATGTTAAATAGTCCCAGTCCCAGTCCTGACCCCTGAGGAATTTCCTCGAGTCAAGTCTGCTTTGCCCGTGATGGTAATTGCTGAGTGATCTCCCCGTCCTTATCTTGACCCACAAGCCTTTTCTTATATTCTGTCTTCCCTGCCCAGCTGAGAAGGGGGAGTTACAGAGCAGCTTTGGTGGGCACCTGGCATCCAGCCAGGGTCAACTCACCACAGTACCTGTATGACTAAAATCTTTTGTTTCATACTTACTGATATTTGTTCAGCTATGACTTTATCTAATGGCCTCTTAAACACCAAGTTGTTAATAAACTTGAGGCAGTCTGTCTACCAAAGAGAACTTTCACAAAGGGAGAACAGCTTCTGTTACAGAAGATAACCTTCAGAACACAAAGCAAGCAAACAGCCTACACCTCTTCTAAAATACTTTGAGACTATAACTTTCCGTGCAGAAAGATTTTCTTCCCTATATCCCATTTTAGCTGTTTTCAGGGAGCACCTCTAAACTAGGTTTATGGGAAGCTATTCTCATGCTCCTTGGAATGCATGGGTCAAGTCAGTCAGTATTGAAAGTAACTCAGGAGAGCCTTGTTGCACATATAATCAAACAGCTCAAGAGAGGATACACAACTGTAGCTGGTTATTGCCAAATTGCTGAGCACTCACTCATTTTGAAAGTCTACTTTCATATATTACTTACTATCTTCAGTGGTGACCCCAGTTTTCTCTTCACTCCAGTCACTCCAGTAGCCCACTCCATCTTCTTTCATGCAACGAATTGAAAAGATATACTCTGTGTAGGGTCTGAGCCCTTGAACACTGAATGAAGTTCTTGGTGAAGCTGTATCTTCAGGAGGAACCTGTAAATGGAAGAAAGATTTTGGTGGCACTGCTTAAAAATTTTAAAAGCCGAGTCCTCTGCTACTACAGCTCCCATCTGAGAGGGCTCCCTGCCACATACACACCCCATACAAACAACATTTTTTCTCCCCTCTTATTTCTAAAAGCTTCAATTCTCAACCATGGTTTGGTAAGGGATCCGTCATAGTTTTGTGTATTTACCAGGCATAATACAATACATACACCAGAATACGTAAGCAGCTATCTCTGGACAGTATCTCATACTCTGTTTTCTTTTTTAATTAGTTTATGTCTACTGCTCCTTCCTTCCCATATAATTCCTCTACTTACTGATCTGCAATATCCCACCTCACATTTCAGAATTTTGCTAGATTATCTGCTTGACTATTGATTGCATGATACCTGTGCTAGAAGCCTCCTATAAAGCTAGAGAATCCAGGATCATTGCTTCCACTGATACAGAAGAGTGTTTCTTAACCAATACTGGAAATAGTTCATTTTAGAGTACTTTATACTTTTGCTAATAAATGAGTTTATTTTTAAAAGCTCTTTCCTTTCTCTTAGATTAGCAACTGAATGCCAGAAAATATTCTTACTGCATATGAACAGAAACAGATGTGTGATGTAGATAATAGATACATGTAGGCACACACACGCTGACTCCATCACACGTATTCCACTTGCAATTAAGGGGTTTTTATAGTAAGCCACCCTGCAAGAGGAATGACTGTAGATTAAACACACATGGAGGACACTCAAGAGGTTAATCCTGAGCACAAAGAATTGTCCAAGTAGTGAAATTTTACCACAGCTAAGCAAGCTCAGCTGTTTTCAAAGTTACTATTTCAATGGTCTTGTGATCATGTTAAAAGGGCAAGACAAGTTAAAAGGAGTTAATAGGACAATGTATCAACAGATCCTGGAATTGCAGAATAAGCTGTGCCAGATAGTGCTCTTCAAAATGCCAGTACAGGTGACCTTAGTAATTAATCTCTGCATGTAAAGCTCAAAAAGTTCCTCCAAAGGAATACACTATATTAGTCACAAGCAGCTGGGTTATGCCACCTGCTTCAAACATCATCTTTTGTTAAGTCAGAAGCAGTCTTCCTTCCTGAAATTCAGAATACTTTTGAGCCTGTATACTAAAACAAGAGATGGAAAGATCTTGATGAAAAGAGTGTTTCTGGAATACTGCTGCTCTGAGAGAAGGCTTAAAGCTGAGAAGCTATTGAAAATATGTCCATAGACTGATGCCGAAGAAAAAAACCGCAACTCTTCATGACATGAACATATTAGTACATTACAGGTAAGGCATATTCCTTACTCTTTTCCAGTTCCTTGACTGCACCAGGCTTAAGGCATGTATGCAGGACAACCATACTGTATAGAATCGTAGAATCATTTAGGTTTGAAGAGACGTTTAAGATCGTCGAGTTCAATCGTAAACCTAACACTGCCAAGTTACCACTAAACCATGTGCCTCAGCACTATATCTACACATCTTCTAAATACCTCCAGGGATAGTGACTCAATCACTTCCCTGGGCAGCCTGTTCCAAAGCTTGACAACCCATTCTGTGAAGAAATTTTTCCTAATATCCAATCTAAGCCTCCCCTGGCACAACTTCAGGCCATTTCCTCTTGTCCTATCACTTGGCACTTGGGAGAAGAGACCAACCCTCTCCTCTCTATGACCTCCTTTCTGGTAGTTGTAGAGAGTGATAAGGTCTCCCCCTTAGCCTCCTTTTCTCCAGGCTAAACAATCCCAGTTCCCTCAGCCGCTCCTTGTAAGACTTGTGCTCTCGACCCTTCACCAGCTTTGTTGCCCTTTGGACACGCACCAGCACCTCAATGTCTTTCTTGTAGGGAGGGGCCCAAAACTGAACACAGTATTCAAGATATAGCTTCACGAGTGCCAAGTACAGGGGCATGATCACTTCCCTAGTCCTGCTGACCACACTATTTCTGATACAAGCCAGTATGCTGTTGGCCTTCTTAGCCAACTGGCCACACTGCTGGCTCATATTCAGCTGGCTGTTGACCAACACCCCCATATCCTTTTCTGCCAGGCAGCTTTTCAGCCACTCTTCCCCAAGCCTGTAGCATTGCATGCAGTTGTTGTGACCCAAGTGCAAGTACAGCAAGTTCAAAAAAGCATACCAGCACTGTACAGTGTTTGCCCAAGCTTTAAATGACATTTAGATCAGTAGCTCTGCATGTGAGTGGGAAGATGGAAGCTCAATGTTCTAGATGTTACAATGTACAGAGTAAACATACTGCAACATGATGAGGAAGACAGCAGAGAAGTCCACAAAAAAAAGACAAGGTCACTGTACTCTAGATTGTGCTAAAAATCCCTAGATCACAGCCTCCATGAACAGGCCAGATAAACTACCTTGGGAGGCCAACTGCTGCAGTGAGGGAAATTCTTCTGCAGTTTGACAAATGGCTGGGTTACAGCAGAAGAGTGACAAGGGACATTAGTAATATTACCTGCATCCAGTTTGTGTCACCAACAGTCCTATAGCGAATATTGAATTTCAGCTTCATCACAGCTTCTGAAATCCTATTCTCCCAGGAAAGCTTTAGAACAGTAGGTAGTATTCCTGAGTTGACTGATAAGTTGTGTGGAGGCAGAGGTTTAACTGGAAGAGAAGGAGTTAAGAGTCAACTCTACAGCTGTATTCTATCATGCCTCTAGCAGTTGGCACACTATGCTGTAACACTACCTGAAAGACTTTCATAAGCTCAAATGGCTGCTACTTCACACTAGTTTCTAAAGCAGACTACTCAACAAGAACTTGCTATCTGAACTGTGATCAAATTTCTCACCTTCCCTACCTTTGTCCAGTATAGTTCAAGTTCTAGCCAACAATACTTTGGCAGTATTAATTTTTATAGTGAAGAAACATTAACATACCAATTCAGCAATATGGACAGAAGCAGCAGTTATGTACTACTAAAGTTTTATTAAGAGGCATATAGTTACCAATCTCAATGGGATCAAGAACAAGAGGATCAGATTCAGCCTTCCCAAGAGCATTTGCTGCTTCTACCCAGACCTCCAGGTTAACAAAGAACTGAACATCAGCAATCTTACAAGAATTGTTTACATCTTTTGGTATACAGTCAGGAAAGTTCTCTTGTGGCCTAAATAAAAGAGAAGGAAAAACAAGGTATAACGCAGTAAGTTTGGTTTCCTTTAAAGAATCTTAAGTAGATCAGAGTGATCAAACAGTTTAGCTCATATGTTTCCCTTCTGCCATTATCTGTGTAAGCAGAGGGGTGGGAAGAAAAGGTGAAGAGACTAAAATAGCTTGTTCAGCCACAAATGCATGACTGCATTAGAAGAGACACGTCAATAAAATCTCTTGACTTCAAGTCACATAACTTCAAAAGCACAAGCCATGGTATTGTAACTATGAAGTTGTATAAAAACTGTCTTAGCTTAAAAACTAAAGATCAAATATTGATACATTTAATCAAAAGCAACATGGCTAGTAACTAGAGGCATGTTCATCCACTAAAAGATGTAGTCAGTATTACCTGCATACCCTTCTAGAGTGCAGTGTTACAGCTGCAACACATCATTCCTGTTCACCATCTTCTGCTACACTAACAGCAGATAGTTCTAGGGGCATCAGGAAGATTTGCAAAGCATTAAGATTTTCCAGCTATCCATACTTTCTACTACACTTATTACCAAAACACTTTAGCAGAATGGGGTAAATGGAAAGCTGTACGCAATCATTCTGTCTCCAGAGCACAGCAACAATTCTGCCCGCTCCATTTTAAACTACAAGATACCATTTGAAGAGTTCGAAAAATACTGAAGTTAATTTGCTTTCACAGAAGAAATACTTTTGCTCAAGCTTTCATGTTAGGATTAATTGTGGACAAACACCATTCTGAGTCCTTAGGAAGTACAGAGCAGATAATACCTCTACGAACTCTAGTCACTGTATGTTGGTTTCTCTACGTAGAATCATAGAATGGTTTGGGTTGGAAGAGACCTTTAAAGGTCATTTAGCACAACCCTCCTGCAATGAACAGGGACATCTTCTACTTGTTTAGAATGGGACAGAACGGTCACCACAGAAAAATCTAAAATACGTAACTTGGGTCTAGCCAGCTAATGATTAGGTGTATTGTGCTCAAGCCACACTAATCCTGTATTTGAAGAATGGAAAAATATGAGATAACTGGTACCCCAAAACAACTGCAGCAGCAAAATTTCAAGTCTGACTTACAATTATATTAAATGTGAACTCTTTAACTCTTCCCTTCCCCCCAAAATAGACAGCAATGCTTCAGAAAACTGGATTTAAGTTAAGAACTCTTCCAAAGTATCAAGGAATTTCAACGAAGTTTGGTTTAGCCTAAAAATACTCTTCAAAATTATTTAGATATTCTATAGAGTGCTACTTACCATCTGTATTTCAACCTAAAGTGAGTGTCCAGGAATGTATGCCTTCCAGGGTTCCAGGTACAAGTCATAGGATAAGTGAGTTTTGACACCTGATGCACAATGCAACTTAAGTTCTTGGGCTTCTCTGGGGGCACTGTACAGAAAAAGTTAGCAATAATTCATCTATATACACATTTCAATCCAGTAAAAATCACGCTAAGTGTCCCCTTAGAGCAATTTCAGTGAACATTAGAAATAAATCTGACTAAATACTTCTAACAGAAGGGGCAAAAAGTGCTAGACACCTTCCAGCAATTGAATGCAAGAAGCTTAACCAGCCACTTTGAGAAACAGTAGGCTGTATAAGGAACAAGCACCTGATAGTAAAGAATAGTACAGAAGATTTCTTGTTCTTTGAGGCAGAAAATCTGGTATCAACCACCTCTCATATAAATATTTTAATTCACACAGAAAAAAATGCTAATGAACACTACAGCTGGTTTTGCCAATAACATGAGCTCTAAGGCAACTGCAATAGGTTTGCTCTCCCCCAGCTGAGCTATGGAAGAAGGATGCTTTAGCTCTGAACACCTACCAGAAAGAGAAGGGATCTTCATCAATACACTCCAGTAGTGCGTAAAAAAACTTTTGAGTGCAGCTGAACTATTTGTTTTCCTTCTTAAATTCAAATCATAGCACACAAAGAGTTCGTTTCTAGCTTTTAGAATATCACTATTTACAAGAGTATAATGTACTTGAAGAATCTTATTTCCTTCCAAGCAGAACGCTATTTTCAACAGAACTCCCTTATAAGCCTTATAGTTTTGTCTCTGAATAATTGTATTCTTCTCAAGCCTGTTGTTACTCTCGTTGTTTACAGAATATTTCTTTAATTGACAGTATGAAAACACAGTAGCTTTAAATACAAATGCATCTTAAGATTCATATGTGAATTACAAGTGCAGAATGTTATCTGTATTGTCATTCAGTTTACCATCCTAGGAGATTGTATTTGTCCTCACCTTTCCATATATTTTTCTTGTCGCATCTTTTCTGGTAAGATATTTACTTCTCAGAAGTTGAAATAGAAAATACTGTTTTTCTGTGAAAGCATTTTATAACTCTTGCTAGAACCACATTAGTTTAAATTGTGAACTCAAGCCAGCCTTTTGTACAGACTATGCAACAACTGCAATACCTTTTGCCAACACTAGGAGGCAACATAATTCATGAGCCATTCATACTCCATTACTAAGGCACTTGAGCAGTCATAAACGGTCCACCAACTAATTAAGTAGTAATACATGTTATTCGTGTTACTTTCCCAAGACCTCAGTCTTGTCTCAAAGAGTACTTGCTCAAAACTACGCAAGTGCTATCATGCTTGAAAAGGAAAGTTTATAATTAGTTAAAAGTATTTTCTTATGTAAAGAGGTAGAGTAATCCAAATAGTATGTTCCAGCCTTAACGTGGTTTAGGTTAGCTTTATGATACAGATGGACTAAATATTTCTCAGCCCATTAATGAAGAAAACATTAATTTCATCGTGTTATTACAAAAGCAGGACATACGAGCTTATTGTATTTCCTTGAACACTGAAACATCATCAAGAAGTAAGGAAAAGTTAGTTTCCCAGGACCTATTTCAGATAAATTCACATCTTCTTTCTGTCATTTAATGCTTCAACGTTTTTCTGATGTTCTGTTTTCTCCTATTTCAACACTGAAATACTCCAGATTATTTTCTGTTTTTTAGAAAACTTTATTGTGTGCTTATTTACCAACTTTGACGGCATGTAATTTGACAATGTTTTTATATAACTATCTGGGAACTAAGGGAATGGATGTAAGTGTCTCGAAATGGGCACACTTTGTATTGTTTGCATTCTCTTCCCTGTTTCTCGGAAGTTTTCTTAAGACCAGAATAAGAGACAAGAAAAATGGTACTTACAGCCTATTGTAACTGCAATTCCATAAATGTTCTGCTCAATCTGTCCATCTGCTAAAATATTGCATGTCAGAGGAGTAGCTAGTGAAGAAGTGTCATTAAATGTGACACTGGAAACTGTTCTGTTTATTTCACGATACTGTTCTTTAGGTACCACTCTATTTTTAATTTTCCAGATAATTTGATTAGCATAGATATTGCCAAAGTCAAGACAACTCTCATTCAGAATGCATAATGCTGTGAAATTGGACCCAAGGGCCAATACAGGAGACTCTGGGATGATGTGACCACATGACTGTACAAGTCCACCTGAAACTAAAAAAAAAAAAANGATGATTCTGTGATGATTCTATAATTGTGAATCATAGGTCCTTAAAAATTATTCCTTTTTGCTTAAAAAAAAAAAAAAAAAAAAAGAAAATTGCATCTTTATTAAAAACTACACAGCATTCCGTAATCAATATTGCTGATACAACACCAGTGTAATGTTAAAAATACTACATGTGTCTAAGCAAGAAATGAATTAGTTACTTGACAGTTATAAAACTGAGTTGTGTTAGTGGACCATCAAGCAGATTTAAGGGGCAAAACCAATGCAGTGTTCCCCAGGCCTTGCAAAAGTGTTTTATAAAGCAAGAAAAGCTCTATTAACAAACAGGGGCCTTTAGAGAGAGAGAGGAGAGTCAAGGACTGAATGTTTGGTATGCTTTGAAGAAAGAAGGTAATATACTTGAGGTTACTCTTGCAGTTAAAAAGGTATTTTCTGTTGAGAAAGTTAAAAACAAAAACTTTCGATAACCTGTGCACCTTTGTTGTGGTAGGCTAGTTTTACAAGAATTGCATGCAAACGGTTAAATACTCGAGTTATCCATTTCAAAAGCTTCAGTGTGTATACTATAAGCATATTTGAGAATTATAATAAACTCTGCATATTTGATAGTACTCTTTCTACAAAGGAACTTCCACATAACAGTAAAATTGTGACTACTGCTACAGTAGTGGCATAAAGAGAAAACTGTCAAGTTTTAAAGATGAAATAGATGACTGAAATACTGCCTTGAATCAACAGCCATACTAAACATCTTGAGGATGATCATTTGCTACACAATAGCAGTGGCCCACACCTTTAACGATCATAGAGCCTACTACAGTAGTTCACTGGTAGCTTATTGCTTTAACAATGTTTAGTCTGACCAAAACACGCTTTCATTTAGATACCATGTGGTATATGTGAAATTAAACTTCAGTTTGGTACAATGACCAGCTCCAGTGATGTCAGTGGAACCAAAGCAACTTTCCACTGACTAAAGTCACTCTTCACTGTCTCTACACACAGATGAACAACGAATAGAAGCAGAAGCGAGTATTGGTTTAACATGTATTGTTTTACCACAGTATTAAGACCACAGACTAGGTCTCTCTATCCTGCCCCACCCGACAAGTATCTAGACAAAAAGCTAATACACTCTTCAAGCATCCAATTAAAGAAGTTCTATAAGTGTTTTGTGTTTGAGACACAGAAGTCTTACCTTCAAAAGAACAAATATTCAAGAGCAGATATAAGCCATGGGCCACCCAGTTCCACCCGAAAAACATGCTGCACAGAATTCCTATAACGGAGAAAGATTTTTTTTTTTAAATTTAAACTATTACTTTCACTTTAGGTCACTGTTAAATTCAGATCTGTATTTGATCTATGACAATTTCTTAGGTATACGCATTTACTTTCCTGAAAGAGTTAGTATCTTTGCATGCTAGAGAAGGAACGGGCATATTGTTTCCATTTTACCTACTGCTGTAACAAAAATCCAATGTCTACTTAGGACAACAGATGCAGCTTACAGCCTCTTTAGTTACAAATTTAAGAAACGCACCAGCTTGAGGTTTCGTGTCCTATATGGAAACAAACTTCATTGGTACTTCTCTTGGAGGTTCAGTTAGAATAGAGAGCGTAACACTGTGGCTCAGGTTTTAAAAAAAGAATCCTATGAATTTGATTATGATTACCATACTTACCTAGCTTTCAAAGGCACCGATAGAAATGCTTTACATAAGGTTCAGATCAACTCACCACAAAACCATGTATCTCATTCAAAAGAGTGACATTTAAGAAATACTAAGTGCAATGCTTGCATATCAAGAACTGTTGACTACTATAGAAAAAGCATCTACTAATTTTTCAAAACCTTACAAGGGAGTTTGTAATTCTTCAAAAGTTGGAAAGTTTTTTTAACATGTTATGTTCTTTATTTCTGTATTGCAGCAGGGGTTACTTGTTCTCTGTTTTGACAATTCTACAAAACAGTTTAGAGAAACTGAAGCATTCACAGAGTAACTTCCACTCCCATTGTTTTGAAGCCACAGTCTCTTCTGGATTTCTCAAGCTCTAGTTATAAAGCAGCCCTAAATTACTAAAAGCAAGTGACCATTCCCTACTAAGCATGTGAGCTGTATTATTTTTAGCTACATTTATGCTTCTTTACAGGAACAGGTAGATTGGCTTAGTCAAATAGGGCCTTTAGTTCACAACCTGATTTCTAGAAGTAGACTTTATACTGTTCTTATAGCTAGAAACTAAACATAGAATTTCTAGACTTACTAAGACTTGAGATGAGATCGTCTGCTGCAACACTGCTTCTCAAGTTTTATTTTCATTGACCTGACAAAACTTATTCGGAAACTGTTATTCTGAGCTTTACTCCCAAGACATTTTAAGCAATTCCAGGGTATTACCTAGAAAGCTAAATTTAAAAGCTACATTTACTATTATCTGAAGGAACATAAATTCCAATTCATGACAGGAAATACTCCTTTGCTTTGATTGCATGTAGTTTATTTACAATAATGACAGACACAAGGCATTTCATACAGATCAATAGAACGAGACAACACATTTAGCACTGATCTATCAATACCAAGCTCGAATCTCATTCCTTAGGCATCACCGCATCTAAGACTTCTTTTTTTTAAAAAAAAAAAAACAAATCAAGGCAAACAGCATAATGCAAAGAGAATCTTTGTTCACAAGAATTAGAAGCCAACTACTAAACGAAAGCCAAACCCAAACCTTTACAGCAGAGTCTTTGTAGAGCTCACCAACATAGATGTGTTTCAGTTAGGACTAAAATAATAGCCATCACAATCACTCAGCAGTATCTTCATTTGCATCTATACTTCTGAGTTCATTACTCAAAGCCCACCAAAGTTTCCTATATAGAAATTTTATATTAAAAATATTGCTGATTAGAAGACTTGACAATTATGTTAACAAGCTTTTGTATTTGTCACTAGAGGTTAGGGTTTTTTAAACTAAACAACAAGACTTATTTATAATCAGGCTGTAGTTGTATGGAGTTGAGAATCAAAAAGCTATTCATTTTTTCTGTGTTACACTCAAGTACTCTGATTGGGCTGGATATGAAAACCATTATACAGTTTTAAGTGCAATGCATCTTTAGATATTGTCCTAGTTTGAGGACAGTACAAGCACGCAGTAAGAGGACTAAACCAATTGATTTTTGCTTACTATAGATGTAAAGTCTTCCAGCATCTGAAAAATAAGGTTTCTACCCACTGATGCCTTTCTGCATTTTAAAATCTCAACTTGTTTCACAAATTTTAATAAATTCAAATGGTGAATACAACCAAACTCAGAAGAGTATTCATTTTTGATTTAAGTCTTCAGACACTGAATAAAATAGATTCCTATGTGCTGATTTTAGAGTCTTGACTTACTCTAATATTTATCAGAAATACTGCTTGCTACCCAAAGCTTGTTGTGCTCTATTAAGGATAGACCTTAAGATCCGTTTTTTTAAGCAAGATTCATTATTTTAGGCAAGACTCATTTAAAGCTATTTAAATTGAACAATTTGAGTTGCAGAAGATCCAAACCTCATGAGAACCCTGAGGGCAGCTACAAGCTAGGTAGAAAGAAGCAGCAGCTCCACTTCCCTGTTAATTGCCAAAAGCTGCAGAACAACAGCAGAAGCAGCTTCCACACTGAAAAGAAAAGATTAAAGCAGATATAAAAAGGCAAAAATGAAAGTTTTTTTAAAGAATGTTCAATATAGAATTTCTCGCCCATTTGGCACCATGATTGGTGCCATATTAGAATAATGGCAGTGTCAGCTATGCTAAGTACTACATCATTACAAAGTTATTGGTTTTCTTTTTGGTAATGATTTATTTCAAGTTAAACAATATTTTCACAAAACTATTCAAGAACTGCTGGTGTTAAAATCATATGGAGTCATATTAAGTATGGCTCAGTTTAATAAAAAAATACTGTGAAGCACCTGAAGGAACATAAAAGTCAATGCTTAAAAAAGCAATAACAGACTCAACAGAAGTAAACAATAATATCGAATTATCACATATTTTGCTATAAAGTATAATTTTTTCCTAAGGAATCAGAATAAGATTACTTCATCTTTTTAAACAAATGCCATTTCTATATTCAACTGTCTTCCAGATTTGGAATACAACATTTTAGTTGTCCTGAGCAGATTCATTTACACATGAAGTCCAAATCTCTACTGCTCTGCACTTTGGAAAGTATCTGTTTTTTGAGGGAGCAAAGAAACCCTCCACATTTTATAGTACTTATTCCACCGCACTCTGCTCCTGAAAGGCAAGAGAACCAACTCATGCTCCATCACTTGCAATGGAAAATTAAGTGGAAAGCTCACCCACCTACAGTATCGGAAACAAGTGGTTGTGACTATAGTGTCAAAATCACGCTAGAGTTCAGCACGTATCTGCTTTTAGGCTGTTCTGATGTATTTTACTTTTTCGCCCTGCTGATCAATGCAGTCTGAAGAAGACTGAAGCTACACACCTCCAAACCCAGAAAGGGGCTATTCCAATCCCTTCTAATGCGTGCTCTTTTTTAAAAACATTAGTGTCTGGCTTCTACAAGACGGATTCTTAACTGAAATTTAATTCCAGGTGAAAGAACCAGTTACTCTAAGCACTTCCATCCATCCTGCCTANAAAAAAACCAGTTACTCTAAGCACTTCCATCCATCCTGCCTAGAGAAAGCCTTAAGAAAAAAAAAAAAATGGTGTGGCTTACAACTAACAAAACAAGGAGACATACTTCATACTAGAGCGAGGAAGATATTTCTATGGAAACTAGTGTTTTCTAATTTGAACATATAAACGCGCTCAGGTGCAGACGGTGCAGAAACCCTACATATAAGCTATACCAAAACTTCAAAGCATAATGCCATCATTCAAAAGAAAGGCTGCTAAAACACCAGTTGTTCACCACTAACTACTTTAAGGCAGACTAAGTTGCACGTCTGGACAGCAGAAAACTCAATAGTTTCAGTGATTATGCAGCACAGCCCAAGGTCTTCTTTTCTACAGACTGGTGTAGTGTATCAGGAATTTAAGTTAAACCCAACGCAGAACTAACACTGAAGCAGCTAGTCAGTTCAGAAGCTTTTTTTTTTTTAAAAAAAAAAAAAAGCCAAACAAACAAACTATGTATTGTTTGTGGCCCACNAAACCAACATACTATGTAGTTGTTGTGGACCACTAAGTGAAGAGGAAAAGGACTCAGAAAGAAACTGATGTTAGAAGTTTGTCAGGTTACTTTCATAGCTAAATCTGCCAAAGTGGCAAAGGATTAAAGTCTGTCAAAATACTACACAGTAAAAACAACATGGTCAATTTAAACTGCTGCTGGTGACAGTCCTTAACTCACAGAACATGTTATCTTAAAGAAAAAAACCTGTTAAAATGCTGTGATTACTTCAGTAACCAAAGACATACGAAACTCATATGCCATGAGACCACCCCATTTAATCTCTAAGTCATATGGGGCTTTGATTATTCTTCACATCCTGCTACCATGTTGAAAGAAAAGCACTAAGTCTTTATGCCTGAACTTTAAAGCGATCCTTTAGGCAGTATCCTACGAAAAGCTAGTAATGACCCTGAAGTCAAGCTTTATATGCATAAAGTAGTAACAGCATTGAGTTTTATGACTAACCTGTGAATAACAGTTTTTGAAGAAATGTCAGGCATTCGTGCAAAATGGATATTATTACTTATTCTGTGCAGCAGAGGGAAGTCTTACAAATTAATCTTATTTCATAAATCATGAAAACTACCCCAAAACGAATACAGGTATATGTCATATGATGAGTCACCACCTCTCCATTTCAGAGAGGTGAAAATTACTGTCCAAGTGACCTAGAAATGACAATTTCAGTTTAAGAGACTATAGCCAAAATAACATGTTCTTGCCAGCAAAGCCAGCTTGCNTAGCTAAATCTGCCAAAGTGGCAAAGGATTAAAGTCTGTCAAAATACTACACAGTAAAAACAACATGGTCAATTTAAACTGCTGCTGGTGACAGTCCTTAACTCACAGAACATGTTATCTTAAAGAAAAAAACCTGTTAAAATGCTGTGATTACTTCAGTAACCAAAGACATACGAAACTCATATGCCATGAGACCACCCCATTTAATCTCTAAGTCATATGGGGCTTTGATTATTCTTCACATCCTGCTACCATGTTGAAAGAAAAGCACTAAGTCTTTATGCCTGAACTTTAAAGCGATCCTTTAGGCAGTATCCTACGAAAAGCTAGTAATGACCCTGAAGTCAAGCTTTATATGCATAAAGTAGTAACAGCATTGAGTTTTATGACTAACCTGTGAATAACAGTTTTTGAAGAAATGTCAGGCATTCGTGCAAAATGGATATTATTACTTATTCTGTGCAGCAGAGGGAAGTCTTACAAATTAATCTTATTTCATAAATCATGAAAACTACCCCAAAACGAATACAGGTATATGTCATATGATGAGTCACCACCTCTCCATTTCAGAGAGGTGAAAATTACTGTCCAAGTGACCTAGAAATGACAATTTCAGTTTAAGAGACTATAGCCAAAATAACATGTTCTTGCCAGCAAAGCCAGCTTGCAAGAGTCAGGAAGTAGAGATAACACCACGACCACCACAGAAAGGTGTTAGGTCTATTCAAGCTTATCACCACACCAATCACAAAAGTCTAAAGGTTGCTGGCAAACGGATTTCCAGAAATTCCTCAAAAAAATGAGGAGCTAATCTTAGAGCTTCAAGTGGTAATCTGTTAATAAGAATCCACATAGCTCAGGCAGACAGAGCAAGGAACCAGTACATAAAAGTGCACATAGCAGCTACTACTTGAGGTTTTATAACAAGCCAGGTAGTACTTAAGCTCATCTAAAAGCTGTAACTATCCTCAAGGAATTTTGATTACTGAAGCTGTGACTGCTTTCTAATTAGGAGTATTTCATCTGCAAACTTCCTTCCTTCCTCCAAGCTTACTTCCTTCTTGGAAACCCCAAACACCTTTAAGAGAATCACTTGAAAATCTTACATAACATTATATGCTCAGAATATTCTGAAATTCATTTTCATATTTAAAATACCTATTTGGTGAAAGAGGTAGAGAGATCATTTGTGTATAAGTAAGTAATTTATCCACATTGCTCATTCCTTTGCCTCTTGAAGGAAGCTTCTCCCTACCTCTGGGGTTTTAGTATAGCACTCAGAATGAAAAATCCAAACAAAAATCCAAACACGGATTAAAGTGACTGAAATACCTCATTAGAGGCACCAAATATTTGATTGCAAGAATTAAGTTCTTCTTTCTGCTACCTTCTTAAATTACAGATCATTCTCTGAGATACAGATTTTTTTTTTTTCAGCCAGCAAGTAGCTTTAGTCTAAAAAGCAAATGAATTTATACAAAATAATGTCTTAGTGTTCCACATTCTCACCTTGAAGTCAAATCTTCAAGATTGACAACCACCAATGCTGGTTCTCTAATTTAGACAGTTCTTGTTAATATAAGAATCATTCTAAAAGAACTGGCCAAGAGGTTTATTTATTTTCATACAACTGCACTAGTGTTAATCCTCCAGAGAAGCAGCATGAGAGGCACTGTATCTCCATTTTGTGTACAGACTTATAGATGTGCATACATCTCCCCCCCCAGTATATATAGGCTTTACTTGAAGAGAACGCATTTCTAGACATGTAAACAAGATCCAAATACTTATTTTTAATGCTTAACTTCTGGGAAGTAATCTCAAATTTTCATCATCCTCTCCTACTTTCCTATTGTGATACATCAACATACAGATTAAAAGTTTGTTATGTTCAGAGGTTATTGCTTACAACTATCTTTAACATGTCATTATTCCTCTGAAAGTAACAGTATTTAGAAAGAGAAGTATACATTTTATGTTCTATAAGGAAAAGAAGGCGAAAGAAAAAAGCCCGTAATTCCCAAAAGTATCTGACTTCTTCAGGTTGTGGACCCCTTTTTTCCTCCCTTCTCAGTGACAGCGCAGATGACTAATGACAGATTTGTAACTCCCATGTAATTCTATTACCAGGTTTCTCCTTCAGAAATGCCTCAGAAGTAACAAGCAGCCACCAGCTGGCAATCACCTAGTCAGTCTAAAACAAGGATGAAAAATGAGACTGGGATTTATTCTCCTCTGCACTGCCAGCACACTTGGCAGACTGCTTTCCTTTGTGCCTCAGTTTCATCATCTGCAAGATGAAAATAATGACACCCTTCTTCTTCACGAAGAGCATCGGAGACCCAGTGCAAGGATGCCTAGAGCTCAGGAGCACACTGAAGTTAGCAGACGAACCCGGCTGCTCACTCTACCCTCTCCTCCCGAATTCCTCAGGGAATCAATCCCTCTGGTAGTTGGACCAGGTGTACAACAGAGTGTGCCTTTCTTTCCAGGCCGGTAGCGTTCTACCTCTTGGTCTACGGGCAACAAGAACCGGCCACTTATGGTGAAGGCAACAAAACGCAACGCTTTTCAACAAGAAAACGCCTACCAATAACACGGCCAAGTTTGTAAGAGAGCTGAAAAAAGCCCTAAAGACACGAGTCCCGGCAGGGTCGCAGCACCTTCGTTAATTAAGACTCTCGGCATTAACAACCACCGCACTAGAGAGAAACCCAGATAATCTTCAGCCTGACCCTCCGCGCCCCTCCGGCGGGTCAGGACAACCGCACCAGGCCAGGGCAAGGGTTGCGGATGGGGCACCCCCAGCAGCTGGTGCTAGGCGTACCGGCAAGAAAAGGGCCTCGACAGCCCCTCAGGCCCCCACACCGAGGAGGCCTCAGCGGCCAGGCAACGGGCGAGGCCATATTGTATTTTAAGCGCCACC
>VYXH01002733.1:0-29735 GCA_013397275.1 Burhinus bistriatus
GCCCCAGGGAGGCAGCAGACTTGCCTATATAGCGAGTCCGGTCTACATATCGGGCCTTCCATTCCCTTCAGAAGCGAGTCACCTATGACAATGACCTGTCTTTTATTTTTTTATTGAGGTGGTTTTGATGCGAGGGGTGGTCCGGCTAGGCATCAACAACACCTCCAAGCTGGAAGGACTATCATCGTCCCCTTGCAGAGCACTGTACCTGTTCTGAAATGGCACCTGGGAAGGTGGGGTAGTCACTGGGCAGACACGCCTTTGGCGCCTGTTGCATCGGGCAGGAACATCTTGCCATTGCCGTCTGTTCTCCCATGCTTCTACCTACTTTTGATACACCTATAATAAATCCACCATGCAAAGTCTTTCAGAGTACTTTGAAAAACGAAGCTGTATGATCCTAACCAACAATTTTTCTGGAAAGGGTAAATGGAGGCCAAAAAAAAGGTAACAAAATCAATGAATTGCACTATTTGAGGAACAATAATTTGAAACCTCAGAGTCCTGAGTTGGATAGATGGCTGGTTGAGATGGAGAGGGAAAGACGATGTTGGAGAGAAACTTTGCCTCTAGCCTCCCTGTCTGGAAAAAGAGGTGATCTAAAGCTATTGATAAAGTTTGTTACCTGCTTTACTTGGAAGTTTCCACCTGCATTACAGCAGGAAGCTGGGCTCCTGCAGTAAAAAGGTTCATAGTTCATACCTTTTGTACTAATAACCCATAAGAACTTTTCAATTGGACTGTCAGGACCTCCACTAAACCTGCTTTTTAATACCTGTGATCTAGGGCAGTAGCAATAAAAACAGACCTCCAAGATCACATGGAAATGCCAAATAGTTCTTATCATTCTGCCATTACATTCATTCACAGTTTAACTTTCTGAACACGTCATTATGATTTACAAGATTCACCAACACTGGCACCTACCAAACACAAAATGCTGAAGTCCTGGTACAGTACAACATGTGGTTACCTATAGGAGAACATTACTTGGCTGCAGTTCAAACTTATTTTAAGTATTTATGCACTTGTTCCTCTTTGGATTATCATTTAAAGTTTTGACACATCCTCAGAGGAGGTTGCTCTTTGGGTGTTTTTTTTTGCTGGCTAAGATACAGTCTGTTTGAACTTTTTGTTTTGAAGAATCAGAAACCGGAACATAAAAGGAGAAGACACTGACATCTCTCCAGCCTTCAACTGCAGATTAGATCACTCAGTGTCTGATGCTTACAGCTTCACTGACTGTGATGGTAATGTGTGGTGATGACCTTTGTCCGTGGCAACAAGTTTGTAGGCTTTAATATCTTTGGAACATTTCTCTGTGAATAAGCATGCATTTAGGCTCTGCCTTTGATTGTGCACCAATAACAATAAACAGTGGCCTCTCCCATTCCTATTGGCTGGGTTGCTTAGAAACATACGGCTGTAGTGGAGTTTGAGAAATCAAGTCTGTCATCTGCTGTTGCAGGGAGCCATATCATAATCACACTCATACATGTACCAAGATCCATCTAAGAAACCAGCAGATGTCTTGCCTTTACTTTTTGGAAGGCTTGCTCCACAACCCCCCATTACTATGTCACACGAGCGCATCATATCTTTTCCTTTGATCGTGCTGGTGGCCTTTCTTCACATGTCCTCCAGCCTGAGTTACTCTTTCAAACATGAACCACCAATATTTCAGGTGGCCCTAGGCACTACTGGAGCCTCATACAGTGGCATCAGGATTTGTTGATCTACTATGGAAGTTCCCCCTCTCTGTTCTGGCAGACTGTGGGACTGCATTAGTCTTTCCCATCATACTATGGGTCACAAGCATCCTCTACCCATTTTAATCTTTGTCACCTCTAGCTGATGAGCCCCCAGTTTATAGCCAAAAATCTTCTTACTTGGTCTCAAGTGCTGAATGTTTTATACACTGTGCTACTAAATCTCACCCCACCTTTGTTCCCCCAGACTGTCAAGATCATTCAGTTCTTCCATATCCAAAGTTTGTTGGCTTTAATAGCACGCCCCATCCCTTTTTAATCAAGGGTCTAGTGAAAATATTAAAATGTATCTGTTCCAAGACAGATTATTCATTAAAACACAAGTGCTGAAGCTAAAGGAAATTTAATCCTAACCACCATGGTTTTCCTTTCAATTAGCTCCTTACATGCTATATGGTTCTCGGAGTAATCCACAACTCTCCAAATACAGGTGGTTTTTTTCCCCAGCAAATGGAGAGTAGCAAACATTTTTTGATGTCCCGGAGACCAGATCTACTGCACTCTTTCCACTTATTTTCTGGACCTCTTATCAGAAATGCCAGATTCATCAACTGGTACAATTTACTAGTGAGAGAACTCAGGCTGAGTTTCTCCCTCTCTCCCCCCCTCTCCCTTTTCCCATTGAATTTTCTTCCCAATTTGGTCTAAAAGTTTTCCAAACTCTGTCTAAAAAGTCTTGCCCGTATTTGAGGTCACACTATAGGATGAATAGTTGTTCAGATTCCTTTTAATCCTTTTTAAAATAGAGGTATTATAAATTCTGCAGAGCTATAACCTTGCTCTTCTGCTGTTCTTTCAGGGTCACAGAGAAAAGTTTACCTGAGACCAGGAATTGTTGCCTTTTGCCCTTATACCCTAACATTACCCTTCTTAAAAAATGCAGCAATGTATTTGGGAAGGAAAGAAGGAGAAGGGAGCTTCTGATATTTCTCTTTCATCCCCGTATTTCATGGGGGATATATGATACACCATGGGCTATTTCTTTCTTTCACACTTTTTTTTTTTTTTTAAGTGGTTGAAGAATGCTTCCTGGTTTTTATCCTGTGCAACTCCACTTGAGTTCATCAATTCTCAAGGCAGTCCTGCACTTCTCATTGATCAACAAGTTTTTCCATTCCTTATGGACTTTCTGCATATCCCAGATATCTCCACTGAAGCACTTATTCATTCAGTTAGACCTGGCACTCTTTCCAACAAGTGTTTTCGCTTTGCTCAAGAAACAATTTCCATCTAACATGTTTTTGTATCTTTGCTTTGCAATTCCCAGCCTCGTTCACACTCATTTAATAATGCTTTTATATTTCAAGAGAAAACTCTGATTAGTTTTAGCCAAGGTTTTGGTCATTTTTTCAGTAATTTTCAACTGCAGTAACTTGAGCTAAAGCTGTTTTCCACATGCAACTTGATCTGTTGGCTATTGCCCAACTGAGCCTTATTATTAGTGTTTTTTTTTCTCTGTTGTATAAATGGGGAGATGGGCACCCATAATAAAGTTGTCAGTAGAATTTCTACTCTAACAAATTATCTCCAAGGACAACTTTCCTTTTTTTGTTTCTTGGCTCTAACCACTAACATGACATCAAAATTACCTTTTTTTTTATTTCCTTCTAAGACCCAACACAAAACTGTTTATCTTCAGAAAGACTGAAAGAAAGACTGACTAGAGAAAGGTAGGAGAATAATGTCTTAGCTGCAGAATTAAGCTGGGGTAGTATGTAACTGTTCCTTTCCTCAAGTCTCCGGCCATACGAAAAACCCTTTCATTCCAAGCTCTAATGTTTTTAATTTACATGGCATTGCTATGTATTGGCTAAAATTCTATAGCTGCTCTGTAAAGAGAGGCTTTGCCTCTAATACCAGAACAGACAACTATGCCCTTTCTAGATGCACCTAACAAAGGCATGACTGATTCGGTATGGTGCCTCAAAACATGTTTTGCTGGAGTTATCCTTAGCTTTTCTAAAATCCTTCTATATTTCGTGCACCCGCTGCTCAGCAATAAAACTTGCCATGTAAGGAGGTATGGAGTTGCTCATGCACCTTTTAAATTTATTTCTTCAGAACAACTAGCCTGTCATCTATGGTCTCTGTCCTTGCATCCCATTTCCATGACACATACGTTAACTGTGTTCATATTGAGAAAAAGCTCCTTTTTCAGAATACTATCATTACACATCTTACAATGAAAAATGTGAGAAAAGGAGAAAAACATCCTCCAACGTTAACCAGGAGTGTTAAATTGGAAGATGCTGTTGAGGGCACACAGGGACCGCACTAGTCCAAACAATCTCCAGTCAAACATTGCAGCAAAAATGGTCCTTGTAGCGACTTCGAAAGCCTATGGATAAGAACAAGGAAATGCAAGAGCACCGTATGGAGATTATGAAAGGACTAACAACCTTGCACCTCATTTGACAGAGTGCAACAAATTCTTTCAGCTCTTGTTGTGGCCCTTTGCGTATTCTTAATGATTATTACTAATGCCCTTGACAAGAATAGATTTTATGAGCCCATTCATTGAGTTTTTCAACTCAAAACAAGAACTGCTTTTCTAGTCTACAAGATAAACACATTAAAAAAAAAAAAACAACCCTGCCATAAGCAGCGTTACCAGTTCAGTGCCTCATCCTGAAATTTTGAACAGTTGTGTAACTGCCTGTACCCTTGTATTTCATTTCCATTTATAGTTTTTACATCATTTTTCACTGACATTTTAACCTGGTTTAAAAAAATCTAAAAAGCGATAATAAGTGATCATAATGAATGATCCTATTCAATTTTTTTTTAAAGATACATAATAAACTTCTGCCATTTTCACATCTTGGGAGTGTGCTTTTAAGTATGAAGACTATACTTTTAGATTTAAGAGACTAAATAAAGGAAACAGCACAGTGATAATATGAAAGAAGAGTTCCCCGTATGTTAAATGCTTAAGGAATATTCATTAAAAATTCATAAAAGAAAAATATCAATCACCATCCTTATTATAAATAGGCCTATGAGTAGTATCTGAACAAAGCACAAAATGTCTGCTGCTGACTCCTGGCATCTATTGATACCCAAAACAAAGCCAGAATAGTCCTGCAGCCAAATAATCACAAGGCTGGTTCTGAGATTTGATTTAAAGTGTTAAAGAGGGGACTACAACAAAATTTTGAGGGAAGACTAATCACTTCCTTAACTCTTCATTATACTTGAGAGATGTATGTAATATAATATGCTGTCTAATACATTATAAAAATTGAAAAGTGCAAGCAAAAACAAATTATAGGTGTTTGGCTCCAAACACTGAATTAATGCAGCTCTACAATAAATATACCAAGGTCGTGCAATCTCTGTCATTGTCCTAGCATCTTTCATAAAATGCTTTGCAAACACACACATTTTACATACTTCAGGTAAATAATACGGGCATTGAAAAATATTACTAAACTCCAGAAGATGGAAGGTGGATGATAAAGACAAACACATATTACATTATAGAGGACAGACTCAGATAGACAGACATGTTCAGTCAAGAAAGAGAAATGCAAGTTCACCTCAGAAATATGTCTCCAACATACCACCTAGCCGAAAGAGTAGGGCTGGACGTGATAATCTAAGAGGTTTCTTTCAATCTTGTCATCTACGCTTTTATGGCCTGATTCTTTCTTTATTGGATAAACGTTGCATATAAACAACAGAAAATGCAGAAGTCTGGAAAGGATATAAACCCTCAGGTATCAGAGCATAAACAAACTCCTAACTAGCGCAGGAAGGAACTCTTCTCACCAGCAAGTCATTTCATAAGCACCCAGATCTTGCCTCTCATAGGGAAACATCTGGTACCAAAAAGAGGATAATTCCTTTTTCCTCTAGTTAAAGCTCACACACCTGAGGGAACAAGAAAGCACTGAACACAGATGGCACCTCACATTTTTCTCTTGGGAAAGTGTGAAGTTGTGAGGATTATAGAGTTAAGCCCACCTACCTGTACTGCTTTCTTTGGCCAAAAAACAACCATGATAATCCAGCAACAGAAATCCAAATCGAGGATAATAATCTTTTGTTCTGACAGCGGTCAATGGCCTTTCCTACTGATCCAGGACTGCCTTCTCCAGGTTGGCCATCAAGGTCTGTGGAGCACTGAATGTGGTGAAAATCTTCCTGTTTAAGCCTTTGAAAACTTGTCTGACTTTTTTTGAACCTCTGACCTTCATAACTTCTCCATCTGCCCAGGTACAAGCTGTATCTATTTGTTATAACACTGCAGAAATAACAGTATTTGTCAGTTTTCACCAGATTAAAATATATATGTGTAGGAAAAGAGATTTAGGGGTTTCAACTGAAAAGAAAAAAAACCCATTTACATTTGCAGTTGAATTCTTAAGCTCATTTCTCCTATCATTAAAAGAAGAAAATTATCACAAAAATTTATAACTTTTTCAAGTGCTTCTTCCACTTCTTTTCCACATGACCTGAATATGACCCAAACTTGCAAAGCAATGTTTATCACTCCAAGACTACATTTTTAATGTAGGCTTCAATTCAATAAATTCACTAAAAAAGAAGAAAAAAAACCCATTTTTATCTATAACTACCTGACTCCCACATAGTATTTTTGCTCCTCTTATCCTAGTGTGATAAAAAAATATGATTTATCAATATTCAGTGATTCTGCCCATTGAGCTATGAATCCTTATTTCTTTTACATGTGTGCTTCTCCATAAAAACACGTACAAAACCATCCTTAAAAGACATAGTTTCCATCTTAAAAGATGTGGGTTTACATTCTGCCTGGTAATTCTTTCTGAAGTATGTATTTATTTTTATTATTATTTATTCCATTTTAAAAATTAATCTAGGGCACAGACAAATCAGAAAACAGACCAGTTTCCATGAAGGCCATGACAAAAACCCCACTGGCTTCAGCTGAGCCCAGATTTCAGCCATGTGTCAAAGCCCTTTGCAAGGAGTTCTCTGTCTGACAGAGGGGAACTGCTGAAATCAGTGGGTTTCAGTGGGGCTGTAATGGTCTATCTACCCAGAAAATATTCACCCCATCTCATCTGTTTTATCAGATTCCCTTACTCTGGAATTTCTTTCTCTCCTGAAAAATTTTTCCTGCCTTGCTCAAATGAGAAAAAATAGTATTTCCTTCTCATGAGGAGTGCTGTACTTGTCCTTTGCTATTTCTTCTTTAATCTGTTTCCATACAGCATATAATCAGATTTGTGGCAGAAAAGGGTCACCTTAGTTCTTATTATACTAGAAAAGGTTAGAGATGTGTTCCCAAAACTGATTTCAGGGTAATTAGAAAAAGAAACAGAGAAAAACAAAGAAACATGATGACCAAATTGCTAAGGCATAGAAGAGAAAAGATGTATACCAATTATGCTCATCCAGCAAAACACTTCTGTTCACATCTGCACCCAGAAGTTGGAGTAAAAATAGGAATGCTATTCCTATGCCTGTATGGCTAGCTGCCATGCAGATATGCACGTATATATTTTACAAGTCCTAAACAGCTACAGCACAAGATCTTCCCAATAGTTTGCTGTAGAATATATGCAGCACACACTTATACACAACAGCAAGATTTTGGAAGTATGGCTAATGTAAAAATCAATGTCCCTTTATAATGGGTGAATTTGTAAATGAGATTATCAGAACTGCCTATTAAAATATGGTCTGTAATAAAAAGATACTGCATAATCTCCAGACAGGAAGACAGAAATACAGTATGAAGGCTGTCATTTGGTGGTTTGCTGACACTGCTGTCTTTTTCCCAAATTTTTCTCCACATCGTGCAGACATTTTCAGAAATAAGGCCAATAATATTTTTAATTCCTCTGCTTTTTCTTGAATTTTTTTAATGGCAACAGAAATTACCATACGAGAAGTAAAACTACCAATCATATTAACTTATACACATCACATAAAATTTAGCTGGCAGAAAGAGTAATAAAAACAGAGGAAATAAAGCAGGGAAAATAAAGAGCCAGGAGGTAAGGAGGAAGAGGGATCACGGAGAGGGAGACTCATAACACAATCCCGCAAGTTATTCCGGTATCTTCACACACTACACCAGTGATAAGTGCTACATACAGAACCAGATTAACACGATTTACATGAGTCTAGTACATACTCCTGGTAAATTGCTGTGAAGGCAGTCAGATGTCTCAGTCAGAAGAGCTACATTATACATGGGTTTAGATTGAATAACGTGAGATGCCAGTGGTTGATAGTTATACCATTGACTGCATTTTTACATGGGCTCCACCTGCTCGTGGAGAGCATTTCTAATTCTGCCAAAAGGGCCACAGCACTCCAACAAAAAGGGATCTGGAGGATCCAACACAGTGACAATACTAGTCCCAAATTGTCCTGTAATTGCATGCTTAAGTTTTGCTGTCTCTTATATATCAATTTCTTCCTGCCTTCTAGTGCGCGTTTCTCCTTGACATGTATGGAAGGCATACACTCGTCATCTTCCGCAAGACTTCTGGGACTTTCTGTGCCAGTTGTCCCTCAACAGAGGTGGCTGAGCAGTAGATATTTGCAGCTTAACCAAGCTGAAAATTCTGCCTACGAGAGAGGACATTTCCAGCTGCCTCCAGCCATGGTAAATGTCCTGGAGGAGACAAGTTATCAGAATTCAAAATGCCCCATAAATGACTGGAAGATACTAATTCTCTTTTCTCTATTGCCACACTGAGAACCCTAAAAAATAATGATTTAGCAATCAAGCCACCTGCCCCCAAGATAGCAGGCGTATAATGCAACATAATAGTGGGTAGCATAAGGCTCCTAAATTTCCTTAATGACTGACTTTTTTTTTTGTTTGTTTCTTTCCTAATCCCCAAGAACTTGAAACATTAAATTTCAAAAAAAGTAAGAGAGAGGGAGCAGAAACTGGTAATGTACTCAGGATGGAAAGAAGGCCGGGTAATATATTCATTCTAATTGTATTAACCTTCCCCCATAATGAGAGGGGGAAAGCCTACCATCTGTTTAAGTCATTAGTCAGTTCCATAATTAAAGGATTAAGATTAGCTCCAACAATTTCATTACTTTTCCTAGGAAACTGAACATCCACATACTTAAAACTAGTCTATTGCCATTGAAAGGGGCTATCGATTAGTTTTTTCTCTCTCATACTTTGGGAGATTGCCATCACCTCAGATTTAGTCCAATTGATTTTATACCAGGAGTGTTTCCCAAAGTTGACTACCATGTCCAATATATTAGGAAAAGATTTTTGTCGATCCAATATAAATAAAAGTATATTGTCAGCATAAAGTAATAGTTTAACCTCACATGTTCCTGATTTCACACATTAGATTTTATGATTAACCTTAATTTGTATTTCCAACTCTTCAAGGGCAGTGTTAAATAAAAGAAGTGAAAGGGGATGCCTTATTCCTTTGCACAGCTTTTAAGAATTAAGCAATTAGCCTCCTTTTAAGTCAGAGTGATTCTGGACTATAATAAAGCAACAAAATCCAGGTGAGAAATGATCACATAAGCCAAATCTACATAGAGGACCAAGTCAGCCTGATCTTGTCAAATGCCTTTTCTGTATCAGGGCAGCATTGCGGCAAGGATTTATCTGAGTATTGACAGACACTCATTAGTTCAGTCAGTAATCTTGTACTATCAATGCCTAATCATTATTTATTAAATTCATCTAATTAGGATGGTAGATATAATCTATTATTTTATTTGATCTTGTATCCAGCATTTTGATGAGATGTTTAGGCTGGCAGAACCTAAAGTGTTGCAGATCTTTGCCTAGTTTAAGCATAACTGAATAAAAGCCTCAAGAGAATGGTCTCCTTCAAGATATGCAGCTGCTTACATGATCCAGAGGTCTAGGGGCTAACACTTCTATGGAAAACATTGCTAAGGTACTGGTATCTCTGTTAATGGTGCTTTCATTCAAACTTTTCATCATATTTGCTACATCTCTTAAGAAAGCAGGTGAGGAATCCTGAGGTTACCTCCTGCTACCCACCACCATGTCCCCACACCATCCACGAGGTGGGTTGCGTGTCACTGAACACGTGCAGAAACGATCCAGGAAATAGAAAATGAGTAACGATGTTAATATTTGCCAGTAACAACAAGTAATTCTTGGTAGTAAAATTTAAAACTGTTAGTGAAGAGTTGTGAAGAATCTCACAGTACTGCAAGTCACCCAAAAATAAAGTGGCAGGTGAAGTTCAGGGTTCTTAAAAGCAAAGTAATGTACATGAGAAAAAGTGCTACCTTAACTGTATGTAGATAATGAATGGGTTTGCATTAGGCTACCAGCAAAAGGAAAGTCATCATGGATACTTTTCAGAAACGGTCAGCAGAGTGGTCAGGGGGATCACGAGGAAAACCAAATAGCGGCACTCTTTGTAAAAGGACTTGAGAGGAAAAAACATTTTGCCATTGCCCTAAGCCACAACACGTTCATCTCATACACAGCATGTAGCCACAATCAGACCAATGTCAAACAAAAGACTGGGAGGAACTAAAAACTGTACAGAGAGAAGCATGACAGAGATTATTTAAGACATGAAGTGGGTTTGGTTGGAAAGGAACACACACAGATTAATCTTCAGCATGGAAAAAGCACCCTTGTTAGAGGGAACATGGCAGAAGGCAAGAATTTAAATGGTACTGACTGATGTCCAAAAAGGTATATGAGGAACAATCGTTCTCCACAGTACGCAAGTTTTCCCAAGATTGACAAGCTACCAGTTTAAAACAAAGGAATTTGTTAATTTGGGGGATTAATGTGTTTATTTGCATTATTATATGGTGGAACTCAAAGCAGTAGGATGTTGGGGTGGTTAAATGGATTCACAGAGATTAGCCAAGTCCAGGAAGGATAACTCCTTAAGTGACTATTCACATGGTATTTCTAATGCAGACTCTGGTTCAAAAAGTCGTTAAACCACTGATTGTCAGAAACAGGGACAAAACACCAGGGAAAATGGTCATTAATACTTTTTCAAGATGTAAATGGTTAACCTTGCCCATCGTGATTATCATGTTTTTGATATTTGAACCTTCATTTTTAGCTAAAAAGACAATAATTTTTTTCTTCCTCTCCTGATCCCCCAGAGTTGGTGTTTTGGTTTCAATATCCCAAGCAGGTATCACATCTTAAACACACTTTTTGTTGTTATTAACCTTGCAATTAGACAATTCCACTGACATTTTTATGCTGAGCAAGCCTACTCAGAGCCAGCCTCCATCCTGCTGGTGCAGACACCCAACATATGATTGGTGGAACAGTTCTCTAGACTTATTGACTAGATTCTTCATAAGCTATAATGGGAGCTTAAACACCTATCTTGCACCCAGATACCAACATTTAAGTGTAATCATATATAACGTGAATTCCAACCCCAGCATAGCATTCATCTGACTAAATGTGTTTATGTTCAAATGTAAGGCAGTCAGCGAGGACACCCTTTGTAGTCAGTGGAGAAAATGGGCACCTATAGAGGCCGCCCATTTCAACTTGATATTCATTAATATATCCGATCAAACAGACCATGTCCTAAAGCCCCTATTTTTTTTCCCCCTCAGTATGGAGGGAACAGTGTGATGAGCTCAGATGAAGACGTCCACTCTGTGAAGTTTAAACATTATGTCAGCTGAGTGCTACCTTCGGTCATATTTACACTATTCAGAACAGGCAAGGAAATTCAAACTCCTTCCCAGGTATAAGGTATATATTACACCTGTAAACTGACATGCACCCATACAAACACACAAGCATGCACAAAATATACCAATTCCTACAGTTTGGGGTTTTTTTTTTCCTGCTTCACCAGGAAATTGAAACATAACTCAATGCAATTCTAACATTAGTTTACTATAAATTTCTAGTTGTTAAGCTAATGGTGAAATAATGCTCCTCTCATTAGTTTAATGATCATATCATGCTTAATAGAAGCTTCCCCCCACCCTTTTTTTTCCTCTTTCATTAACTCAGTCTAATAGTTGCAGACAATTTGCTTTCACTATGAATCTGTCAATCTTTTTCTTGTATGTAACATGTCAGTCTGTTATAGCACAGAAATAATGCAATGCATTTATCAGACTAAGACCTCTTTTCATTTACTGACTCAAAAATTATTTTGAGCTACCTACAATAAAGCGTGTTAATGGAGCACATTATAAGAAGCGAACATTTGGATCATTTACAGATTTTCTTTTTTAACTATGATATGTGCTTCCTCGTCAGTGTTTGATTTAGAATAATCTAGCTGTCACTCGGAAAAAAGGAAAGGTAGGTGAAAGCGATGCAGAGGAAAGTCCCTCAGCTCAGACGGAGCTGGCTGTTCCCCTGAGGCACCCAGACAAAAGGCTTTTGCTCATGGCAGTCTGCAGCAATACAGAGCAATAGTAAAGCTTCCTTCTCTCATAATGATTCAGCCTTTTCTTAGCAGCATGAAAAAGAGGAAGAAAATAGGCATTTTTATATGCCAGGTTTTAGAAGGAAAACCAGCTATTCTGTTGGAATGGGTGAGGGAAAGGAAGAAGCAGTAACAGAGGATGTGTCCAAGAGCTGTCATGTGAGACCCATTAGATGCTTAAGAACTCAGATGTATTTGGCTTGACTAGAAGTTTGCTTTATTCTAGGCACGTGATCTATTCAGCCTTTCTGTTGGGATCTCCTACATTCAGTAGTGCCACATCATCTAAGTTGACATCTACTCGCTATGAAAGCACAGCCCTGCATTTCCAACTACACTCTGCGTTTGCATTTCAGGCCAGTCCTACCCTTGACTGCCTCTTACACTCTTCTGTCTCTTGCTTATGTTTATCCCAGCTTCTTCAGAGTTCCTACTGCTTTAATAGTAGAAATTTATCTTTGTCCACAGTCCTGCCTCTGGTCCGTTGTGGCAGAATTTCCAGAAAAAGCTGCTGTTCTTTTCTTCAGTTCTTTACAAGAAAAGACGTTATCCAAAGAAAACAAGCAGCTGATGAAAAAAGCATTGCTTCAGCTGCAGGGAAATTTAAGGGGTTGCCGCGTTTACACTTTTTTCTTGGTTACTGTTCTTCTCAGAGGCTGCCATTCCCATCCAGATTTGCTTATTTCTTCCCTGTTTCCATGAAAGTTTGTTAAGACTGTCCCATTTTAACTTTCCCCATTGTTTTTTCCCATCTAATGTATGAGGAATGCTTCTAAGTGTCCATATCTCAAGCAACCATTCCTAAGACACCTGATCAAGCACTGTCAGTAATTTTATTGTATTTTGGTCTTAGAAAATGAGGTACTTATGACTTACTTATTCCAAAATATTCACAGCTAAAACAGAGTATTAAGCAAGCTGACAAATGAAAACCTTGCAATTCTGGACTGAAGTCAGTGGTTGTCAACTTTTTGGAACAAGAGGAACTCTTGATCCCTAAAATACATGCTGAGGGTCAAAACAACTCTTTCCAAGCTGTAAGAACATGGAAAGGGAGACATTAAATGGAGCAAATATCTGAAACTACAGCAGCTCTGTTACTTACATTGGGAAAAGGAGCTGGGCAGGAGACTGCAGCGACCTGAAGATGGCTCATGGTAGTGATGATCGAACTTGTTGCTGAGAACAGTACCGCAGGAATGGAAATGACAGACCATTTAGCTGGTGCTGTCATTAATCTCTTAGACCAGCTTGGCAAGCCAATGCTCTCAGGGGAAAAAATATGGGGAATAATCTAGCTATCCATCCACAAAGGAACCATGTGCACTTATGAAATGGGCAAATGAGAGAAGACTCAGGTGCTTTGTTCAGGCTCAGCAAACTGCTGTGAGCCTACTATTATCTCCTTTCATTTCCTAGAGCATAGGCAGGCCTTTATCTCACTCATATGGACAGTATCAGTATTTTTAGGGTTATGACTAGAGCCTCTGTTACGAGGTCAGATGCTTGTTGCCCCAAAAACACACAAGCAAACCACTAGCCAGCCCCAAACACCTCTGACTTAAGAGAAATCAGAAACAAAGACCAATAGCTACCAATAACTGTATCACGTGAAATGCACTGAACCAAATAGTCACATCTGGCTCTCCCCTTGCAAACATTAGGTGGGGTTTTTTCCCATTTCCCCAGGCAATACACACACACACACATTCCCTATCGCACACGTGCTCGCTGCTCTGTCTTTGTCTAGCCAAAAATGGATCAGGCTATTCTCTCACACAGTGTTTCAACCAGACTGATTCTGAAATTTTCATGGGGCATTCAAGGATGAAGAAGGGTGGGAAATTAAAAAAAATAAATAAAAATTGGCTAACACAGCTGAAGAACTCTTCCTAGACATATCTCCCTCACTCCTCCCTGAGGTAGAGCTGTGATGGTTATAGCAAGATCTCACAGCCTCTGTGATCAACTAAACCTTGTCCTTGCCCTTCCCTCCAGATCACAGCCATTCCTTTCTCTCCCCTCTTTTGTAAAAACATGAAGGGAAGTGATCCATTTTTTAATTCTTTGTTTTTAATTTGATCCACCAGCATCATTCACAAGGAGGCTGTAGCTTTCAGCAAGGTCTGGAGGAGCTAGTCCCATCCCTCGTCTTTAAACCTGTATCTCTCGCTCCTGTCTCTCCTCCCTTTTCCCAGGCTTTGGGCACAGCACAGGATTTCCGCTAAAGTCCACAAAATTATTGTTAGCTCATGATGTCCCAGAAGCCGGGAGACTGTCACACCTTTGCTCTGGGTTTGGTCTGCTACACACGCACTTCTCTCCACCCACTGCAGGGAGGACAGAGAGAGCCCAGCCAAATCCTGACCCCCTTCTGCCTCCACCCCAAACCAGGAGAGTCCCAAAACTGGGATCCAAATTCCACAGCAGGACCTCTCTGAACCAGACAGGATAGATCAGAGGAGGCTCTGTGAGCCTGATTTTAGCCCCTGTTCAACGCCACAGTAAAATCGCTTTCGGCTTACTTCATGTGTGCGGCAAGTGACTAGAAGACAAGCATTTGATTAAATCCAAGGTCATTTCAGGCACACAGCTGTGAATGAAACACACAGCAGCTCCTGCATGGTTTGCCTCACCACACTCCAGACCAGACAAAACTGCTTTTTCAGGCACCCAGTGCAATTCACACTGCTCCAGGCACTGGCATTCAAAGGTGAAGAATACCAATTCCAGGGCTATAAACTTGAAAGTACCATTTTTATTTTTTTTTTCTTCTTGCATGCATGCCTGTATTCCTTTTTTCAACCTGCATTTTACACCATGATTCAGCCACATGCCTCTCTTCCTGAAGCATATCACCTTTGGTCTTTCTCAAATGATTAAATATATTTATTTATTTATTTATTTATTTTAGCAAGTCAACATGTGTAAACGCCATTGTCTGTCATGGCTGATTGTTTCTCCTTCTTTCCAAAGAGGACAATGTAGTGTGATGAAAAAGGGCACACAGATGGACAACATTGTGCCACAGTCTATATGTTTTTCTTTCAGACCGAGATGGACAATAAATGCATGCCTGCTCCTGGTGTGAGGCTTCAGTAGAAGATCAGTGAAGGAGGCCAATGTATCTCAACAGCTTTCAAACTCACAGTGCCTGTTCCCAAAGCAGCTGAACTCTGACAAGTGCTGTCAGACTAACTGGCACTGAATTAAGAGGTAAGTTAGATGTCTATATTTTCAGAAGGCTTCTCTTAAGAAAGTAGACACTGAAGCCATTCAGGAGATCTTGCTCCTGGATTCATACTGATTTGTTCTACTGTGAATTAATGTTACTCAGGTATTATTGAAAAGAAGGCTGAGGACGAATCAAAGAAACTGCTTTTCATCACAGTGTCAGAGCAATATAGCCTGGAGCATAGCAGACTTAAAAGTGTATGGTATGTTTAGTGAAATACTAATAGGAGGCCCTGCATGGTTTTAGCATTTTCTCTTCCTTTTATAAATGTGTAACTCTCTTGGAGGCTTGAGGAAGAATGTGATTTCCCCAAAGAGACACAGACACAAGTCTGCAAAATCTTGTGGATAATTTGTGACTCTTCTGGACAGAGTTGCTTTCCTGGAGCAGAGAGCACTGCGCGTACCAGTCCTGGGGGGTTTGCTTTAGAGCAGGACTGTGGTCTTCCACATGTAGAGGTTGCTGCGTCACAGAGCATTAACTGAGCTGTTCGTCGCCGCCACGAGTGATGAGACAAATCAGCATAATACGGTGGCACTATCAATAAAGGGTTAGAGTGGGAAGCTCAATTTCTGGCAATGGGTAAAAGCTAAAGCTCTGAGGGAACATGAAAGAGAAACATTTACAATATGCTTTTTCCTAAACATGAAAGTGAAAGCTCACTCTTTCTAAAACTGTCTTTTCTCAAAATTTCCAATGAGGCTTAGCAGCCATGGAGTTGTATGTTAGTGCTTAAACTGAGCTTAAGGAAGCCTCTGATTTTCTTCTCAGAAACCGCTACTTTCATTACGTCCCTCCTCTACTTGAAACAGCGTTACAAACCTGTGGCCAGCACACACTTCTGGCCTCCTGCTGGTGCCGGGCACCCACACCAAACTGACCCTGCTCTCACCCAGTGCCATCAGACTGGTCTGCGTCGCCCACACCTGCTGCTAGCAAGCGAACCCGTGGCCCAGCTCTGCCCACGAGGTGGACTGAGAGGCTGGGATTGCGGGCCTGTCAGCTAAAGGAAAACGGGCTTTTCAGCTCCCCCCGCCCATACTCCCAAGCGAAGAAGGAGGTTTCTAGGCCTGAAGCACTGAATGGTTGCCCTTTGATGGAAAATGAAAGAGAGCTAGGGGATGTTCAGATCAATTTGAAGTTGTTATCAAGCACCGAAACACTAAAATGCCTGAAGATATTGTTCGCAAGAAAAGCTGCACGCTCAATCTGAAAGCAATCTTGCACCACCTGTACGAAGTGCCTACCTGACATCTGTGCCATGCCCAGCACAGTCCAGCAGGAGGAGGTCTCGTGTATGGAGCAGCTTGATTTGGGAAGGAGAACTCAGACTGTCAAGCTGTGGAGTGAGAAGAGAAGAAACTTCAACAAAAGCTCTGCATGGTGAAGGCTAGAAAGCAAAGGAAGAGATTCACACAAGTTTTTCAAGTAGCATTAGGAAATTGCTCATTGCGTTCACGTAGTAGATTGCAGTACTTTAGAGACAACTTCATCTCTGCCGAGAAAGTGCTGAAAAGAGTCCTTAACAAGAGCTGGTTTGTAAGCCTTTTAAAAACTGCTGGCCCTTAGAAATTCAGAGTGGATATTCCCTGTGTCTGTAACGTGCTTACCAATCACCCTGTGCTCTGCAATGTTTTTTGGCCACTTCATGCTTAAAGCAACCCAATGCTCCTAGCTGCAGGACAAGTTTCTTTAATGCAAGTGCTAGAGGTCAGCGCTCGTGACAAGCGGAGGGAGAGTCAACGTGAGGCTGGCAGGTCGCTTGGCACATGGACTGGAGGCACGTGCAGCCCGAGCTGAAGCAGCAGGGAGGAGAAAAAGCTGCCGGAGGCAGCTCAGGAAGAAAATCAGAACAGTCATTCCTCTCCTCTTGTCCATACCAAGGCACATAGTTTTGTGAGTCGCCTTCCTCCAATCCACCGGGATGGCTGCTTTGAGGAAAAATACATATTTAGCAAGTGTCCTTAAAATCACATCTTTTAAGCCCCTTTTAGCTGGCAGTCCTGTATTCCCTCCCCACTGCCAATTCTCAGCCAGGTTTTTAAGCAGCTGTCTTTAAACTTTTGATGCTTCAGGTTTCTCTGCCAGGTGTGGTCAAGTTTGTGTCTGCACCTCTTGCTCATAGTCTGACTATGGACAGTGCTTGTCCCTGTGGCATTCCTGGATGTTGTCCAAAAGCCTCTGCAGAAAAGAGATACCATATACACAAAAAGGCATAATCAAAGAGCACTTTACATATACAAACTATATCCCTTTGTCTAGCTACTGCATGGCATTTCCTTAACCATCTGGTCTCTTTGACTGTGTCCACTCTGCCAGATGAACTGAATTCATTTAAATTACATTTTTTTAAAAAGCTGTAAAATATTAGGCATTGATTGAATTCCACAGGCCACCGAGTACAGCTAGGAGAACTGTTTGCAGTTCATAACTTACCTCGTTTTGTTCCTGTTCATAAATTATCCAAAAAGGACTTTGATTTTTACTAATCTGTTCATTATTCAAGGCTCTTCAGCAAAAAATTAATGCAAACATATTTCAACATATAGATTCTGTCTGTGGGCTACTCACTTCAGCTACCTCTTCGACTACCTATTATTTATTGCCTGCGAGTGGTCAATTAAACAGCACGGCATTCCCCACACCTTAGCTGGATGCTTGAGCTAAACCATAGAGACTCTTTCTCACACAGAAATGCCATTCAGCTTTGTCTGACACATCTCATTGAAACTGCTTCGGTTTGAGGTATCAGTTGCAAGAAACTTATGGAAACCAGAGCAGTAGAAAGTGGAGGTGGTTGATGTTACCCTCTTCATGACTTTAGCATAACCCAGTTCCGTGCCTTACCTGTGTCCACAGACCAGAGGTATTTCCCTCAGCTTCCCAGATGACTTGCTCCATAACTTACAAGGCAATAACACAAATTATGGATAGAGAAAGACCTGATTAAACAAAGGTTTATTGCTTTTTACCCTACTGCCTTGTTTCTTTGTAGTCCACCTCACCTTGTTTAGAGCTAGCTTGGATACCTCGACATGAATGATGCAGAAATATCTACAGTTTATTCCAAAAATGAGAAAAATATGGGTGGGATGTTTTGTTCATTTACAACAGAACAGGCAATGTACTTACCCAAGTAAAATGAAGCCCCCCCGAGACAGTTTCCCAGTGCACAGCATGAAGCTGGTTTCAGTAGATGCCCTCTGCAACATCCTCATCCAGCCTTTCCTCAGGATTTGCCTGGGCACTGCTCATTCAGACACTGGCAGCGCGCAGTGGATCCTCCTCAGTCCTCACACTCCCAAGAGTCTATAGTCCAAAAAGGGCTTCACACTAAAACTAAAACATCTGTCCCTTCATAAAGTTATGATCTCTAGGAAATTTTGAAGCAAGGCAACAGTTATACCCACCAGTTTCTGGGGAGGTTTTACTTCTTATTTTTCAAATTAGACAAGTGGAAAAGGCAGCTAAAGGGCTTTTATACATTTTTACAGAGCACCAATAAATGCCACCAAAATCATAATAGCTGCCTGTTTCTTGTTTTAAGTGTTCTTGCTTGGCTTTAGAAAAGAGAAAACAACTCTTTAGTGTCATTTTGATCAGCACTGCCACCATCTGCACAAGCCTTAACTCATACAGCAGGGATTTGCAGACAAATTTCAAGCAAGGCGGCACCAACAGTGTGTTTTCAAAGCTGACAGAATCAAAGAATAAGGAATTAAACAAAGTGATTCACTGAAGAGCTGAATTGGCTGACCCATGTTACCAATCCATCGCTGCAAAGTCTTTCACAGAAAAGCCTGATAGGAAAAAAGAAAGAAAACCACAAATGAGAAAAAAAAGTTTCCCCAACACAATCAGATCTGCTCAATGTGAAAGAAAGAGACAGAGAAGGCATATGTGTTTATCTGGTGCATTGTTGAGCTGTAGCTCTTCTTCCAGACTCAATCGATACATTTTCTCCTTAAAGTCCCGTCCACTGTACAGAAGTCAGCTATGTTTGTTTACCAGCAGATAACCATCTTAATTAGACTACTGTATTGAAGCCCTGTTCTGAAATAGTTTTGTTTCCTCTGGCATTGTTTTCCTCAGAGGTGTCTCTTGCTAAACGGAATCTTTTTCTGTTTAATGAAACGGAGTAATGTAAATGCCATCCTGCGATCTTTGTGCCCATGTCACTCTCACTCAAGTGAAACTAGACAGGACCCAGTTAATTAGTACCAGCCATTAAAACCAAAGAAAAACAACATTAACGGCCAGCTTCTTTATTTCTAAGCATCTCATTTCCACAGCATCAAAAACAATTGGAATCAAGTAAAACGGCACCCAATTTTTTATGTTTTGAGCATGGAGCCTGTGCACGCTGCAGGCAAATTCTTGCAGAAGCTATAGTAACTGGAGAAGCAAGTCCTGAGTTATCGAGCCAGCTTTTCCAAGACCAGTGTGTCCACTATGCAGGAACCCGCATAGCACAGACCCCTGTGCCACATGTTGTTACTAGAGGGCAAAATCACCATGCCACAAGAGTTATTGCAGCCTCATACCCAGCCAAGGCCAATTCCCAGCATCAACAATGCTTATCAACCCATGCTGAATTCAGTAAATGTTTGCCTGTAAGAGAAGGCAAAACCTGACCCCACACAGTCACATCGTACTGAAGAACTATTATTTCTCATACACATGCTCCTTTTTTCTGATCCTCAACATGTACTGCATACCAATCATGTAACAAGTACCTATAGGGCGCATTTAGGGGCACAGAAGCACTATACTTTGCTTACAGTTCACGGCACACAATACACAAACTCCTGGTAAGGCAAGGTGAGAAAGCACTTTTGAAACTATGGGAAACTTGCTTTTCCTGGGACAAGTTTTCCATGGTCATAGGGTCAGCACCTTTCTGGTGTTGCCTCCTTTCTTCTCAAGAGGGCTATGAATAGTAGAGTTTTTCCAGAAAGAAATCTAGAGACCTCACTCACCCTCTTCTTGAACAAAGCTACCGAAAGTGCAGGGTCACATTCCTCCTCCAATTTCTTCCGTCTGCATGTTGAAGCTAGAAGAAAGGTCCTTCTTCAGGAAGGAGCACAAACACGATGATCAGTCATTTCAGTTCTCTGTCTCTTCAGCAATAAGGAGCAAGAAGCAGCAGTACCAGAGGAAGAACCAACCCAAGAGGCCCACCAAAAGAAAAATACTTCTCACAAAGCCAGTGGCTGGGACAAGTGACCGAGAGGGAAGAGGAGTTAGCTTGACAGTGTAAAGTATAGGACTATGCCCAGGTCATGCCTTCTAAATCTGGGCCTTTCTGTGTGAAACAAGGAGTCACAAAAGCTAGCAGAATATTTCTGTTAAGAGTGTGCTTTGATGGCTGCCATTTTTTTCCTCAATATTATGCTTTTGCCACCTGAGAAACTGTAAGCTTTCAGTGCAAGTTAAGAAGATTGGCAGAAATTCTTACTCTGTCACTGGCTTTTCTTGAAAATTGACTCCAGCAAACTGCTAGCTTTTTCACAGTCACAACCTAAAAATAATGTGAAGCAGATTAAGGAAGACAACATAACCAGTTCTGCAGAGCCTTAGTCAAAGATCCAGGTTAAATCACTATTCTAGTGCACACTTTCCATCATTGTTCACCCCAGCAGAGACACAAATATTAAGAGGTGGGTAATACATTTCCACACAGTTTTAGCATCAACCAAAGCAGGTGGTGATGCCAGAAAAGCACAGGGCTCAGAGTAGGCACGTTCCGCAATATCTGCACGTTGCTTCTAACCCAGGGCTTCCACTCCAGTCCTCCCCACCTCTTGTACCACACACAGCATTGGAGACAGGAACCCAGCCTCCCCTTGGCCAAGAGCCCTCCTGCCCAACTTTGTGGTGACGCCAATCTAAATGTGGGCACTTTGCAGGGCCACTGCCTATAGACACTGGAAAATGGAGAAAGGAGGGCAATCCAGTGAGCTAAAATACATACTCAGATATTCATGTTGTAGCACGTGGTCATTGTAGGTTTACTTTGAACCTGATTATTGTATTGTATCTATTAAGGCTCTTGTGTGCTAAATAGCAGGAAGAATAATAAATGCATCTTTGTTTAAAAAAGAAAAAGTTGAATTTCATTTTCTCGGCAGCCTTGAAGCTCTACAATAAATGTTTGCCAATTCAAACACAACATTTACTCATGTGTCCTTTACTGCAAGCAGTTATGATCATAGAAATAGTTGGATATTCTTCAGCTGCTCCCCGCTCCAATTTGCTTTTTAATTAGTACTGATTCCAGGAAATTAGATGGCTAGATTTTTCAATACTGTATGCTTTTATACACTCTGATATTATATGGTGACATGATCAACAAATGTCTCTTTCTGGCCCTGGAATATTGCGCCCACGTCTGTCCTGCTTTCTTGCCATCCATGGTCCAATGAAAGCAATCAGAAAATGAGTAAGCCCATTTGTATCCTAGTCATGCCCACAGGCACGGATGAGGTATGGAATCTAATGACAAAGTTTAAATGAGATCATACAGAAGTCCCAATATCTTGGTCAACTGCTTAATAAAGTTAGCTTTGTTCTCAGACATCACCAAGCTAACAAAGTTCAGTTTCACTTACAAATGAATGCAGATGGCACGTTTGCCTTGTTATCCTCCTACCTTTTCACATCTGCTAAAGAAACCCCCAGTTCTTCAAAGTCCTTTTTAATTGTGGCTAAGCTTTAATATGGTGAAAGCCAAGTGAATTTTACAAATTTGAACCAGGCTCTGCTTTAATTGCATAGAATTTTCAATCCTTCATTTTTTCAAATAATGTAATTTCTCTCTATTTCTCCCTCTTCCTTTTGCACATGTTAAAATGACTGTACGTTGGTCTAGCAACTAGTGTTTGAGGAGACCTTAGAAATCGCTAGGGATTAGATACTGCTCCCAGCTGTCCAACTCTCCCAGGACCCCATGTACAGGGAGAGCACTTCCACTGCATTTGACGCAGCTCCATCCCTGTGAGGGTCCAATAAGCTCGCTAATTCCCCATCTCCACACTGACTTGTGTGGCATCAGTTACATGGCCCGGTAACCTAGGACATGACAGTGCACAACATGCAGACCTTTTAGACTTTCAGTAGCTCTTTAGCTAGGAGTAATAATTCATTTTGAATGACAATGCACATAGAGATCATGGGGATTTATTGAGTATAACCTACTGTAGTCTATCCATCAAAGTGACACTCAGTCGCTTACAAAGTTCCTGCGCTTACTGTACTTAATGAACACTTCACAAGTTCCTGCAGTATTATTTTTGCCTAACGGGAAAGCCTCTCGTGATTCTTAGGGAGGCAGAGAAACTTCCCTAAGCAGTAAAGAGTTCTGCCTGAGCCCTTGGTAATCATAGCACATGATGATGTTTGATCGATGCTGCTCATGTATCATCATTTCCCACTTGCTCTTCCCACAACACAGTACATACTTTAAAATTAACATTTTCATGGCTATTTTGCAATGCAATCTCATGATGTGCTCCAGAGCCACAGATGAACAGTCTCCCTGTGCTTCTGACTGCCAGCTTCCCTTGAGTGGGCATCAGAAGCACAACTTCTGCTCTGCTTGAAATGTGAATGCCTGCAATGATTGTTTCCTTTCTTTCTAAGGGGAGAAACTCAGAGTCTTCTCATTTCCAGTCTTGTCTCTGTCAACAGCCCTACAAATAAACAATAGGCAAAATTCTCCCTGGGGTCAAATGACTAAAATTAAGAAACCGCTTCTCTTCCCTTAAGCTGTTACTGCATACCCTTGAAGATGTCTCTCACCTTCCCTTCATCATTCTTCAAGTTCCCACATCCTTGTCTCCAGTTTTCTTCTGAATGAGTGATTCTGTGACCACCCATTCTCACTCTTAGCTCTGTCGTAAAGCAGAGGACAACTCTTTCACACTCCCTAACTCTTATGCTGGCCACCTCTCATTTTCATTATTAGCAAGACAACTGCCAGGCCAAGTCAAAAATCCTCTTACCTACAAGTCCTGGAAGGCAACCAAAATGTCCACTCTGCTTTTCCTCAGACTTATGATCAACATGCGATGCGGCCTCTTGGGACAACATGCCAGCTTCAACAGTCCTCATTCAAGTTTGAATTCTCTAGCAACCTTCTAGCAGAGCCACACCGTCCCTGCCCCAGCAGGGGACAGTGACCCTGAAAAAACAATGACACTGGCACAGTTCAGAGACAAACTTCAAAGAGAGGTTCCCATTTCATCTGAACAAGCACATACACCCCTACTATACATCACCAAGCACCTGGAGAAGGATGGTCATTAGAGAGTTACCAGCATTGCTGCTTAGCCCCAGAGGTAGACAGGCTCCTTTACCCACCCCTGCCACCCTACAAGCTCAAGATACACCCAAAACCGTCCACCACAGTCAAAATACCATTCTCCTGAGGAAGGAAAAAATAAGCCTCTTGAATTGGAAATCTTCAGTTCTTTTCCAAATTTTTAGCAAGTCACAACAGTTTAGTAAGACAAAGACTTGTTCAATAAGACAAAGGCTTGAGCGACACAGATGGCCTGAGAAAATAGCTATATGGCCCTGCCCATGTGGCTTAGTAATTGACACTTGCTGAGGGTGTCTCAGCAGCTTCTCTCTGTTCAGTGCAGAGCATGGGCTATAACAAAGGTGTCTGACCGAACAGCCTAATTACCGCTCATACTTCTCTGGCATCCGTACAAGCAGAACAGCTGTAACAGGGACGCTGCTCCCAGACTACCCTGTAGCTTCTGATCTAAACCAGGCAGATGTGATTTGACCGTCTCTCTGCTGTGTCCCCAAGTGTCTCTGCCTACACTACTGAAACAAAAAAGGAGTACATGCTGCCATGATTATTGCCCTTCTCTAAAAGGCGTCTGTCTCCTAAGATATTCTCTTTGTTCTATACAGACTCACGTACTTGCTGAATCTAACTCAAGTTTGCCTAGCTGGTGTTTCCCAGTTAAAATCCACCACAAAATAATTTGTCAGAGCATCTTCCAAATCCTCTCCATAGTCAAAAACAGAGGAGGGAGCACCTTTGCCTGTGGAGAAAGGCGTGGGCCCCTCCAGTCACACAAAAGATACCAGCTAGAATGTGCATGTCCTGAGTCAGAGAGTCTTTAAATATGCATTGAAACAATATTAATGTCGGTGACCTGTCTGATCACAAGTGCAGCTGCTGCCCCAAACCATCTCAAAATTGACTGAGAGCAAGTACCTGCTGCCCTTTGCGTCCTTCCTTTATCTGCAGAGGGGTGGGGGGACGTTATTTACTATCAGATGTTCAGCTATATTTACTGTTTTTAATAAAAAAGGAAAATTTAAAAAGGACACTTGGTTTCCTCTTAATGACCCCTGAAGCTTTATCATTTGAGACATTTGGCACCGGAGCTGAGGGGAAGTTTGTATTGCTGCTGTTCAGCTGCGCTTTGCCTCGGGTTAACTTCACTTTGTGTTCTGGTGCAGCTAATCTCCTGTTTTTCCATGAGCAAAAAATAAGTGCTTTCCTTGGGGAAAAAAAATAAAGACAAAAAAAGAATAAAAAAAAAGCCCCATATGTACAGAGACGGCAAAGATTACTTGTAACTGCCATAATTTAAGGGCAAAAAGAATCCTCTTATCTCACCTGCAGAGTGGATTTAAAAAATGAGAGCAGGAAGAGAAATTACTTGCTGAAAGGAAGTTTTGGAGGACATTATTAGGGTCCAAATACAGATTTATGTGGCCTCCATGCAGCTTTCTGATATCTTATGTGCACTTTGGCTTAGACAGATATTGAAAAAGGAACTGGAGTGGATATGGGTTCATCACCAACACATATTCAGTCATGCCGTCTCTGCTACATGTTTATTCAATGGCCAGTAAAAGGGTTACTTCTCTCCACATTAGGGTCTTAAAAGTACGGTGAAATGGCTAGGAAATTATTTAGATAAATATTTGAGGCAGGAAGGAGATGCACACATGTGTATTCCCAAGTATACTACATCTCTGCTGGTAGAAACCATGCTGCAAAGGAGAAGGCCTGTTTCTCCATTCTTAGCATTACCAGCCATTTGCTTCAATGCAAAAGGAGTGAAAAAACACTAGTTTGGTAACAGTGGTGCTTTAGGCAGAACTATTCCCATAAATATCTCCAGGTATTATTGGCTGGGAGCAAAACTCATTCCTGAGGGCATAAACTAACCCACATCAGCGTAAGTATGTCAGTTCAGTAGCACTGCTAGTGGTGCAGACATATGAAAACAGGTATCTTGGATGCACGTGTTCTTCTATAAAGAAGATATCTCACAACAGCAAAACTACATCGCATCCACCATGTAAAGAATTGCTGCTAGTAAAATAAATATGTGTTTATACACACACGTGTATATGGCCTGTGGCACAACAGAACAATTTTACCCCCAAGTATCCCCAAAAGGCTTAAGCAAAACAAGCTTCGTGCATGAACAAGCCCTAAATAAGGAAGATGCCAGGCTACAATATCGGCATGCAATTAAGGAAGGTGGTGAACCTGCTCATCTAACTGTGCAATTAGGATAATGTCGCTTTCTATTTCCACATTGTAATATACTTTGAGATCCTCAGATGCAAGCTCAGTACCAGCGTGAACCATTTATACCTTCATCAATGAAGCAGATGGCATGTGGTATGCTTGTTTGTGTGTGAACCCTGTAGTCATCACTGTTATAATTAGTTAACAGTCACCTCCTGCTCTGCTGCAAGCTCTGCTGTTTGACAGCGTTGGGTAGGGGCTGCCATTTCCACAGGAGAAACTGTGTCTTGGTGGCATATACTTACACTGCTTCCATCACTGTTGTAGCCGTGTAACTGCATTTTAAGAGTATTGTGCATATATGGTTGAAACACAACGCAACAAAGGTGTACATCAACTGGAGAAGGCTGGAGGAGACTTTGAGAGGCCATCTTGTCCATCACTCTGCACTGAGCAGGATCAAGTACTCAGAAGCGTTTCCCAACCAGTTAGTCTAACCTGTTTTAAAGAATCCCAGTGACAGAAGCCCATATCTTCCTCAAGAATTGTTATTTTGTACCAAATAGGAGTTTTTCTAATATCTAATCTTGATTTTCCTTGGTGAAATATATGCCCATTATTTCTAGTCTTCTTTCATAAAGAATTTTTTCCATCCAAGGCCTTTACTCTTTGCAGCTATCTTTGTATACTTGAAGATTACTGTATCAGGTACATTGTATTTTTTTTTCATTTCACTGAGAAATACACAAAGCGCCATGTACCTCTCAGCTCCCTCCATCTTTCAGCTTCAACCCCACAGCTGAATAAAAGGAACACTAGAAAAGAAAAATAAAAAAAAAAATTAAAAATCAGGACCTATCTTTCAAAGTAATTGCTGTTCAGCAGACCAAGGCTGGAAGACAAGCATAAATGTGTTCTAATTAATTCAGCCCTGAGTTGTATTTTGGGTTTATTCACATGAATGGGAATCACAGTGCTTCTGCCTTTGCCAACAGGAACAAAGCACCTTGAACCAGACACAGATATATCTAGCTAAATAAGAATAAATATATTACTGATACTGAGTGTGTGACAACCCACAAATAAGCACAAAAAGAAAACTTGAAACAAATTTGAGTAACTCATGCAAACATCATCCCACACAAGGACAAGAAAGAGGGTCAACTGCACTTCCCTCACAGCACAATGCATCCATGCAAACACTCAGGACTCCTTTGCATCTTAGAGCACCCATACCCTGTAATTAATTTCTAAATTATGGAGATTTTATACATTTCAGTAGTTCTTAGACAATAAGTCATTCACTTACAGCATGTTACCTGTATTTGTAATTCAAGTTCCTCAGTTGCAATTATTACTTTTCTCCTAGAAGAAAAGAAGCAATGCCTAAGATAAAAGAAGAGCAGCAGAACTTTTCTCTGCTCTGTGTTTTACTGGATAATAATTCCTACAGCGGAAATTAATTGCTGGGCTGAATGAGGCAATAAGTCTGTTACGCTCAATATCTTGTCTCTGACAGGTACCAACAACAGGTGCTTCATATCCTCATAGATAGTCACACAGCAATGTTCCCACAGAGGATGTTACTTCCAAAACCAAGGCACTTCAGATTGGTTAATGTCTTGAAGCAGAATCATGGAATCATGGAATTTTCAGAGTTGGAAGGGACCTCTAGAGATCATCTAGTCCAACTCCCCTGCTGACGCAGGAATGCCTAGAGCACATTTACTCAGGACTGCATCCAGGTGGGTCTTGAAAATCTCCAGAGAAGGGGACTCCACAACCTCCCTGGGCAGCCTGTTCCAGGGCTCTGTCACCCTAACCATAAAGAAGTTTTTTTCCTATGTTTGAATGGAACTTCCTATGTTCCAACTTGTGCCCGTTGCCCCTCGTCCTGTCACTGGGAGCCACTGAAAAGAGTCTGCCTCCATCCTCCTTCAACCCACACTTTAGATACTTCTAAGCAAGCATAAGGTCTCCCCTCAGCCTTCTCTGCTCCAGGCTAAAAAGTCCCAGCTCTCTCAGCCTTTCCTCATAAGGGAGGTGCTCCNTGATGAATATATTGAACAAGATTGGACCGAGTATTGACCCCTGGGGGACGCCACTGGTTACAGGCCTCCAACTTGACACTGCTCTATTAATCACAGCCCTCTGAGTTCTGTCACACAGCCAGCTCTCAATCCAGGGCTCAGATCGTTAATATCTTACTTTATTCCAGCTAGTGCAGCTACAGATATTCACCTGTGCGGAATCCTCTCCAGTCAAATTCAGTACCTCAGTAATAGTGTCCAGAAGCAGTGAGTCTCACAGGTTAAAAAGAGGCAGTGAAAAAAAAAAAAGTATTTTCATATAAATTTTCACAATTTCCTCCTTCACTTTACCAAATTCTCTTCATTTCTGAAATAACAATAAAGGGTAAAAAGAAAGGTCCAAATTATCCTATTAAATATTTCCTTAGTTTATATACTTTTATTTTTTATTACAATCTCTTTGATCAAGTCCTAAAATTTTTAACAGGATTTGAAAAATCTCTCTGTGCCTGAGACAATTTCCACTGTGTTTCCTTACAACTTTTTGATGTCTTTTCAGCAGTGAAAGTACCAGGAGTGAACATGGTAACAGAACAAAAACATGTGTGTGATTACTTTCCATATAGTTACCTATTGCTTTTCTAAAGTATTTTACCTCTTAAATCCAAACCTGTGTAAAGAGCTACCCTTGGTATCTTGTGGGTAATTTCCTTGAATGATTTAACTGAGCATCAGGCCCTCAGGAAGTTCTCTAATCTATCTTCTAGCCAAGCATGGATCAACTTAACCAAAATCATACCTTGTTTGTTTTATTTGTTCTTAAAATCTTTAGGAAACAGAATTTATTAAGTTCTACAGATAGACAACTCCAGCGCTTGACTGTTGGAAAACTTGTCCCAATATTTAGACTGAAGTTTAGACTCAATGACTTTTTTATCTCAGTCTTCACTAGCAAGGGCTCTAACCACACTGTCCAAGTCACAGAAGGCCAAGGCAGGTGCTGTGAGAATGAAGAACTGCCCGCTGTAGGTGAAGATCAAGTACAAGACAGTCTAAGGATCCTGAAGGTACACAAGTCCACAGGACCTGATGAAATTCATCAGGAGGCCCTGAGGGAACTGGTGGATTAGGTTGCTAAGCCACTTTTCCATTACATTTGAAAAGTTGTGGCAGCCTAGTGAAGTTCCCACTGACTGGAAAAGGGGAAACATAACCCCCTTTTTTAGAAAGGGAAAAAAGGAACACATGGGGAACTACAGGCCAGTCACTCTCACCTCTGTGCCTGGTAAGATCATGGAGCAGATCCTCCTGGAAACTCTGCTAAGGAACATGGGAAAAAAAGGAGGTGATCGGTGATATCATACATGGCTTCACTAAGGGCAAGTCATGCCTGACAAATTTGGTGACCTTCTATGATGGGGTTACAGCACTGGTTGATAAGAGGAGACCAACAGACATCATCTACCTGGACTTGTGCAAAGCATTTGACACTGTCCCACATGACATCCTGGTCTCTAAATTGAAGAGACATGGATTTGATGGATGGACCACTCAGTGGACAAGGAACCGGCTGGACGGTTGCAGTCAACGGCTCGATATCCAAGTGGAAACCAGTGATGACTGGCATTCTTCCGGGGTCATACTGGGACCATTATTATTTGACATCTTTGATGGTGATATGGATGTTGGGATTGAGTGCACCCTCAGCAAGTTTGCCAATGATATCAAGCTGTGTGGCATGACTGACACGCTGTACGGGAGGGGTGCCATCCAGAGGGACCTGGACAGGCT
>VYXH01002733.1:29961-53801 GCA_013397275.1 Burhinus bistriatus
GCAACCTGGACTAGTGGGAGGTGTCACTGCCCATGGCAGCGGGGTTGGAACTAGATGATCTTTAAGGTCCTTTCCAGCCTAAACCGTTCTATGATTCTATGATTTCCCTTGCTGCAATTGAAACCCATCATGATTCTCCCTGTTCGTGTGCCATTACATACCTGTAGTGCAAACAACTCCTCCTAAAACAGATTGTCTTACGCACTCTTGCCCTAAGCATTTTGGCCACTGAGTGGTTTCAAATGACCATTAAAAGCACGGTAAGCAGTGCAGAGCGATTTCTGCCCACACAGTTGCGGTGTCCACGAGCACAGCATTGGCAGCGCTGCGATGGCTACAGAGTTAAATACACATCATGGCATGACCTCCGTCCAAGTGCAACTCTGTGCACCAGCTCCACCTTCCAAGATGATGTCCTGAGATCCACACCCTACAAACACTGTATTTGCAAGGGCCAAACCCAGGATCATTCAATGCTGTTCAGTGGAAAGCCAGACTCAATCATCGGCCTGAGCAGTGAAACTGATACAAAATTCACATTGCATCTCTGTCATCCTCTGTGACCAAGTACATCCTGCCTGCCTGGATTGTTCTCAGCATACACAGTGTATCTAAGAGCAGAATTGTTGGGGCAAAAAATAATCTCAGCTTAAGGCAAAAATAGTTCATTCAGGATGATGTGAAAAAGGCTCATTTCTATTTTAAGTTTTCTGTCTCTTCAACTCCTTATTTTTTGAAATTAATGGATCAAAGTGTCAAAAAAGAAGTTGCTTGGGATTCAGAAAAGATAGCATCTTCTTTCAAGAAACAACATGTTCCTTAGAGAATATCAAAAGAAAGTACTTTGACTTTCTCAGAATGTTTTGTTCAGAAATAAAAAGGAATGACAAAATGGTCACAGAAAATGCGGAAGATCCTTTGTCACCAAATGTATCCAGACACAGCATTTGGCAGAAAATGTGTCATAAGAAGGAAGTCTGCCAAGCTTCCACGTTGTGGCTCAGGCTACCTGCTCATGCTAAACAGGAGTAACGCTTTTCTTTTCAAGACCTAGATTACCGTGCAGCAAGACAAACAGACCACGAAGAAATAAAGTCACTTTCCAGCTGCAGCTGGTGCTGTTCTGGAGTTGTTTGGTTACTCCACGTAGACATCCTGTGGTCTAGACAGTATTTCCATGTTGACCTTTGAGTCCTGTGTAGTCAGCTTGTCTTACACCAGCTCTCTGTGCTTTAGAGTCATTTTTATCTCCTGCGTGGAGTGGGTATTTCCCTAAGAAGCTTTATACCATTGTCCAAAGCAAAGCAAGGGCTGATGGTTACCTAAATGCAACAGTTTTACAGTGTGCTGTATTATTATTTATGTATGTACGTATACTTGTGGGTTACTGGTAAGTTTATAGGAGACATCAGTGCAGACCTGAACAGGAAAAAACGTGAGACTAGGCTGTTCTCCTGGGAAACTCTGATAGTCTTTAGAAGAAAGTAATTATATTACACTACAATATTGTTAATTTTTCAACATATTCGAAATAGAAATGAGACATGTCAAACACCTGATAAGGCCTTAACAATGACAAAGCTCCTTAAATATTGATGTCAGTTAAATGGGTCTTTTTTTTTTTTTTTGGTTTAGCAATATTTTACCTCTTATTACTTTGAGAGTACTCAAACATGGGAGCAGGAGCAGGATACACTATTATGTGGGTAAACCACCAGAGAGAGCAATATGAAGAATAAATTGAAATCCAAATCTCATACACAAATTATTATTAACACTAATTTCTGCATATTACAAAGCAGCTTCTTTGCCTGTATGACATCGCCTTTTGCACCCAAACATGACTTTAATTAAGATCTAACTTATTCATGACTATAATTCAGATCTAACTGCTAGTCTAGTCAAATGAGTTTAATTAGTCCCAGAGGGCATATCTAAGACAACTAGGTTTTCCTTTTCATCTCTACATTTAGGCAAACACAATAGATGCTGGAGGGTCAGTCTTAGAACCTGGAACTGTAAAGAGCTTTACAGAGCTGGTGGGGAAATTCTAAACAGAAACATTGTTAAAAAGGACTTTCACAGAGGCTCATTTAGTTTAATTTACTCTTGCAGACTATGCAATAGGAGTGAAACAATGGAGATGATTAACCAACGTAAAGCTGATAAACTTTTCATAATGATTTCCTTGTTTATTAAGAAACAGAACTGTACAAGTTTGTTTAGCCCATTCACATATTACTTTAAAAGGGATTAATGAGGTGGGTATTCATTTTTGTTCCTGTCCTGCAGAGACTACAAATAAACCAATCATCTCCTGCGTAAGTTGACACTGGCATAACCAAGTCAGAAGAAACTCCTACCAAACACTCTATATTTATCAAGCATTCATTATCCTGGTGTCCCAATCCATAGCATACTCTGCCCAGAAGGCAAAATAACAAAGACAAATCAGTCCATATGATTTTTTCTTTCTTCCAGTATATCACCCAACCCCAACAGCTGCTTTGCTTTTCAGCCAATTCCTTCTCCCCACCCACTTAGCCGCACCTTTGTCCCTTATCCACATGGCACTAACTTCACGCTCCCCTGCCAAACCACTCCTCATCCCGACCCTCTGTCCTCAAGGCAAGCTAATGGAAACTGGTTTGCAGCAGGCATCACCTCGTTTCTCAGCTGCTCTGTTCTCAAAACAGATTGTAAGGCAGACTGCAAGAAATGAAATGCAAGAAATGCTCAGGCCCGTCTTAAATCTTCATGCGCTCTTGCCATGACGCTGTGCTTTGTGACTCACCAGTTTGGAAGACCACATTTTCATTGTTGTACCCTTAAACTGTCCTCTGGATTGGTCACTGGTTATATCTGAACTGCAAGGTGAAGCATGAGCTTCCACACACTGAACCCTGCGGACTGCTGCTCTTCTGACTTCCACAGCTGAGTTTTAACCTATCTGTAGCAGAGACTCAACAAGGTGCTTGAGGTCTCCATGCTGCGCTTGCAAAAAGCCAAACTCAAGAGAGCTTCTGGTGGAAAAGACCGTGACATGCTCACTCTAACTTGCCTTCTGGTCCAGCCAGAGGACTGAGAGCTAAGGCACTGAATATTTTGCTGGTCTTACCAGAGATAAAGCAACTTCTTAGTGCAGGCACTACCATGTGCAGTCAGCCAAGTTTGGTCTTCAGAGTGATGCAGCCCTAGGCATCACTATGTAGATAACAGCAACTATTTTTCGTTTTATATTCAGTGCAGAAGAAACTTCACATTTCCCAAGAATAAATCCACCAACTCAGTTCCCAAAGTTCAACGACAGTCAAGCACTGCTTTTTAGAAACCTGCATATGTTCTTAAGACTCGTTTGAAGTAAATAGGGCTTGGTACGTGCCTAGTTTCAAGTATATGGTAACTGCCTTCCTAAAGTAAGACTTCTCTTAATATCTGTAAGCACAACTTGTTTTGAAATGATTCCCAGTGACAAGAGAGAGAAAAACATAGACAGTCAATTTCACAAGGAAAGAGGAAAGTTGTACTTGGAGTGTAACAGTGGCAGCTAATGCATGAGGCTCGTAAGGCCATACTCAACTCATGTGGTGCCTTTATGGCAGTCGTTATTAAATGGCTGTTATGTGAACTTTTGATTGCTTTTGATAAAAGTTAGAGAGGTTATTTTAAAACTGTATTTCAGGATACATACATACCAAAGAAAATGAAGACTTTTTAGCCAATGTTTTGGAGTGAACTCGGTTAACCAGTTGATAAAAATCAGGGTTTGATTCTGCTCTCAGCATGCTTTTCCATCTGTGTGTTTCCATCATTTTCACTAGTTTTCACCTTTGTATGCAAAAAGACAAACTCTCAAGAGAGTAAGAATTTCTTTAATTGTTTGCCATTTGTCACAAGGTCTCTGTTAAGAATAAGAGTGACAAGTATTCAGTCAGTCATGAACACAAGACAGTTATTTTGATCTCAATCCCAACCCAGAGAAGAGCATTCAAAGTTTAACAGGAGATGTAAGGCTTGCTTAATTTCCAGAGGCATTTCTGAATTTTTGCATCCCACACAACCCTACCAAGAAAAGACAATGACACTTCAGGAGGAGGTAACTGGATTGTGCTTACTAAATTGCTTTTGACTCAGTAAGGTTTCAAGGTGATGCACTGCCTCAAATGACAGAAGTATTTTTTTCTAAGAAGTGTACTGAACAAAGCATATGTGAGGTTCTTCACAGTAACTGACCCCACACACTGCTAAAGAAAAGCTGGATCTGAAACAGGACTAAGAGGCTGAGATATCAAAAATGCCATTTATATTGCCATTTGCAACAAGTTTGAGATGAAGGTGTACTCCATACATCCTTTATCAGAGGTTGTACAACAGACACAATGCTTAGCAGACTCTTGCGTACATAATAACAGTAGTATACTACTTGATATGCAAACTTGAACAGCTTGTGCACCCTGCATAATGAAAGACAGTGGAGAGTAAAAAATCTGAGAAGAAATAAAAACCTATTAGATTATCTATTTCATCCCCTTACCACTATAAGATTTCACTCTATAATAATTTCATATCATTTATTCTAGTCTAGTTTAAAAATGCCTGGGGTGAAGAAGCTACCCCTGGGATATTATTCACAGCTTGATAGATCTCGGTATGAGGAAGCATTTCCTAATATACAATACTCATGTTTCCCTTTGAAATTTCATCCCATTACTCCTGGGCACCCACCCTAAATCAATATTTCTTTCCCTTCCTTTATTTGTCACCGTCAAGTTTCACCAACCCACTCTCCTGCTCCCATTTAACAATCCCTTAATATGCAGCAGTTTTAATCTCTTCTAGTAGCATAAATCGACTCCTCTCAACACCTCCGTTACTCATGCCTTTCCCCCTAAATTGTTCATAATCCTTAACCGAGTGCGGGGTCCCTTCTACGGGGCAAGGAGGGGCTCTGGGGAGCCCCCACTTCCCACTCCAGCCCAGCCCTGCTTCCCAGCCATGGCCATCTCTGGCTGGGGTCAGGGTCCTTCACCTTGCAAATGTATTTTTCTTCTTTGCATAATGTGCAATGCAAGGGTATAAAGACATACGTAAACCCTTGACTGCAGATTTTTTTTTTTTAAAATGGATATATAGGCCACATGGCAATTCAGGCAGTTAAAGAACAGCACAATTAGGAATTAAATCCACTTTTTCTTCCCATGCATTTTGCTTCAAGGCTGGCAGGTGGCAGTGCATCCTTAGGAATGAGCTATGAAAACGTGGCCACTGTAATTGCTATTTATCATTTGGGGGGGGAGAGGGGGTCCCTTTTTCTTTTTGCCTTCTTTCTTTTCACATTTCGTCCTTTTGATCTTTTTCTTTCCTTATGTTTTCCTTCCTAAGATCAAAGAATTTTTAAAAAGTGCTTCAGATCCTGACTGCACGTGTTCAGGTATAATGATATTTTTAGTTTATTCCTAAAGATGCTCTCTCCTCATGGTCATTTGAAAAAGTTAACCTGCAAGGTCAGTGAGAAACACGGAAATTAATCAAGCTATTTTGGGCAAAAGCTGAAAGGAGAAGGAAATCTGAATTAACAATCTTGCTGATCCAAAGGATATCAGGCAGCTAGCTCAGTCTGCCATGGAAATAAGCAGTGCTGGTCTTTGATAAAAGAGTAAAAACTTATCTGGTTTCTGCAGGAAGCCCGGATGAGACTGAACACACTGCGGGAGAGGAGAAAAACAACGCCGATACCATGCGTGTGTTGTCTCATCTCAGGCAGGGAGGGCAGTCTCTGTTTCAGGTAGCATAGACGGCTTCTTGGGGAGGATGACGGGGCATCCCAGCAGCATCTGCTGAAGCAGAGACCCCTTCCCGTGCACTGCAGGCTCCAAGGAACTTTTTCTGCTTCATTCCCAGGCCCCAGCACTGGGTGGTGGGATAAGGAAGAGCCAGACTGTCAGCTAAAAGAGACATCATGAGTAGGGCTGTAGAGCCAAGGCACTCCTGCTGCCCTCAGTCCAGCCCAGGGGGGCTGTGGGAAAGCAGAGGACTGAGCAGCTTCTGACACTGCCTCCAACTTACATGACAGCAGTGATACACAAAAAAACCCTGTACAGGTTTAAGACACCTCTTTTCTCACCTTCCCCATCCTGGCTATAGCGTAGGAAGCGAGAGCTTGACTACTGGGATGGTAATTTGAAAGGGCAAAAGGAGATGGGGCAGCAGTTGAGGGCAAAAGATCTCAAGGGCTGGCTTTCTGGGCATGGAGGAAGCCAGCAGGATCATGTCTGAACAGTGACGTGCTGGAAGCAAGCGAGGCACAAACGGGAGAAGAAATGGCACATGACCACATGGCAAGGGCAGAGGGGTGTCCAGATGGAGAGGTGAGACCAGAATAGAAGCCCACAGCCCTGGGGAAGCAGCCGCCCCCTCCTCCACTGGATGCCGAGCCCGTTCATGGACAGACAAGCTGGTACAGCACACCACTGCTTGAGACATCAGCATGGCAGCAAGGGAGAAGGCGTGACAGGCATCGTTCCTCTGCTGCAGGCAGTCTTTTCTCATCTCTCACCTGTACAGCCTTTTGCTGAAAGAGAGATTCACATGGGTGACTCTTGCCCCCAACACCACAGGAGCAAAACGCTTTGTTTTTCAGGTGTGCTGCTGCCTCTAGCCTAGCCCCGACCATCCGCCTTTCCAGACACAGCTTTTTCCTCCCCATACTCAGGGTGGGAGTGGACGCTGGCTTCAGGAGCAGAAAGGACCCACATTGACCCCCAGTCACAGTCACAACCCTCCCAAAGCTGCTGAGATCCCACCAGCCCTGCAGATCTCTTCTCCCTTCGCTCCCACCAAACTCCAACAAAGCAGTCTGTGACCGAACCCTCCCAGCCCTTTAGGAAGCCCCCCATCTCCTCACCCAGCCCCACAGCCCTCCCCAGCTCTCCTCTCACCCTGGAGCCCACGGGGAGCACCGCCTGCTGCACCGCTCCCAGCCCACTACTGCCAAGCTGAGCTCTGCCCACCCTGCCAAAACGCCTTCAGCCTCCCCTGGCTGCAAAAAAGACTCTGGTCATTTATATTTTATTAGGATTATTAGCTCATTGCTGTTACCTCTTAGTTATGGCTGTGGAAGACCCTTAACCTTTAACTTCTCCATCTTTGCACTATGATGTAGGCTTACATTTCAGTGTTTTAAGTTATGAACCGTTACCTTTTTCCCTGGTTCTTCATTACGGTCCCGATCCAAAATCAATGGAGGCTTTCCTCTGGCTGCAGTGCCTTCCGGATCAGACCCACAGTCCTGGCATGGCAGCATCCGGCACATCTCTTGGTGGTTTGAGCAAGCTGTTATCCAAAGGGAGTTCAGGAGAAACTGGCCAATAACATTTGAGGGCAGAGGCAGAGTGTTATGGAAGAGATCAACAGTGGGAATTTAAAAAGCACCATGAGGTAGAAAGCAACAGCTCCCTGAAGTGGTTCAGACATCCCTTGCAAGGAGATTTAAATGTGGATAGCATGGCTAAAAATATGTCCAGCCTGGCTGAATAAGCACATAAGCAACAGACCAGGTAAGAATGGAGGGGGAACTGGAATGAAATTTGGGACTAAACACGAAGAAATAAAAATCCCCAGACAGACCGTTGCTTAGCTTCTGGAATACTCTCCAACAGAAATGAATGCCAAGCTATCACTTGGTATATTTAAATGCAGATTTGGCAAAGCACCAATAAATACTCTATTGGGAAAAATTCTACAGTGACAAGGCTATGGATGCTCTTACAAAGACTTTTTTCAGTGCTAGGCTTTGTGACTTTTAGGATAGTAAATAGAAAAATGAAAATCCTTCCCTCCTATGAGATAAAAACCAAAGGAGCCATGCCAAATCACTGTACCATATATGCAAAAATCTGAATGCAAATTATGTTGTTATCCTTGTCTATACTCCCAAGGAGCCATAGCATCTTTTAAACTCTTTCTTCTTCACACACAGTGGATGTAGCCGTCCGTGACAAATTTGTGTTTTCTTTTCTGAGAAGTAATATACTGTATTCCTCAGTGGCAGAGAAGTGAATGGAGCTGCCATTTACAAAATTTAAATGTTTACACCCAGAGGGCAATTAAGTCAGTTTTATATGATAATGTTATAAATGAAATGCTAATAAGTACTGTAAATGGCCATGTAATCACATTCCATCATTTGCCAANAGCTGAAGATGACGTACTACTATAAATAAGCAAATGCAGGTACTCTGTAATGTGCAGCCCTGACAGTGGCATTTTATAGCAGGAATTCAATTTTCTAAGCAATGTCTGATTTCACCTTTTATTATCATGTCAGCAGTAATAATAATTTGCTCTGACACAGGCATTTTCTTACAAGGATCGTCAAGGGACCTATGAAGCTGAAGGCTGGGATTTCAAAGGAACTGGAGGGCATACCTACTACCTCAGCAGCTGCACAGTGCTCAGGGGTGGCTTTACCTGGGTTCCAAGGCTGCAGTACAACGCCATGCTTTGGAAACTGTTTAGATGCTTTGTTGTGCAATTGTGTCCAAGTGAGAAGTCCTCAAGCAGAACTTATTTGCTACACCCCTGTGCCTAAATGGTTTCCAGACCATCCCTCTTCCTACCACCTCAAGGGGCAAGTTCAGCCAGCTCTCAATAGCTGTAAGGACTTACCTTCAGTAAGGGCTCAGATTCTTAAGTTTCAAGGGACTTCAGTGAATTTTTTCTGAACATCGTAGATTAAACCCGTTCAGGTTGTGAACTGCTTTCCACATGAAACCTTCTTAAACAAACCAGACTCCGGCCACAGAAGACCCACCTCATGGAAAAGAGTATGAACCACACATTGAACTATGGGGAACTACTGTTGACCCCATTACACACATGGGTAAACAAAAAACAAAGCCCACATCTGACCTCTTCTCCAAACCAAGCCTTCTCCCAAAGGCAGGCAAGGCCCTGAATCACTTCTGCCAGCACCAGTCAGTTGCCACAAAAGCTGCTCACCAGTTTGGTGACCAAAGGCCAGAATTTCACTTGGTGTGGGACACCTTCCTTGACAATGTTTGGGAGGCATTGAGGAGGGAAATTGCTGGATTACTGAGATGAGAAAATATAATCAAGATTCACCAAACTAACAATTAAATGGATATATCTCATCATATCCATTACAGCATGAGATCTTAAGCAGAACAGAAGGCACCTTGTCTCAGTCCTAGTGTTCACCTATGTGAAGACACTGTTTCCCAAAGTCAGCACAGTCAGTGTAAAGCAACCAGCAGAGCAAGGTGGGAAAGCCTTCCACACTGGTGCAGGATTGTGTGGTTCCACAACAGCAGCAGACACCCATTTTGCATCAAAAATGCAGATTTAGGTGCCTCAGTGCCAACCTGTCTTTTTTGCTAAGGCAGCAAAAGAATTATCTTTTCATCATGATGGGAACTGAGTCAGGCACTTTAAGGCTCTAATGCCTTCTTCAAGCCATGAAAAGCCACATCAGATATCAGAATGCACAAAATTTGAAAATAATACCTCTGACATTCATTCTTTCAGCCTTTGAGCCCTTAGGGATCATATTTTCAAAATCCTCTCTACCACTAAAAAAAGATCAGGAACTTTCTAAACAAAGCCCAAGAATCTCACCTAACCATACAACTCCAGAAAATAAGACTTTATTTTACACTAACAAGAATCAATGGACATATAGTGACACAGAGCTGTAAAAATTGTCCATAGGTAAAGACTAGGTGTGAACAGGGAGCCTCAAGTTCAGAGCTGCACCAGAAAATAGCGAGAAAAATAGGAATTACAACACCATCCCAAGAACTATACCAGTTTTATATGCTTACACTATTTCAGAAATTAAAGGCTTTCAGATACTCAAGACAGTTTTGTATCTGAGAACCTAGGACAGGATAACAAAACTGACAATATTACTGTGTTATATTTCTCCAGCTGAACTAAACTATAGTAGTTCTGACTGGGCTTTGCTAGTCAGACCCTGAATTTTCTACATCGTCTTCCTTTATGGGTATTGATCATGAGCACTGGCCAGAAGACTGCAATAAACATGCATAATAAACAAATATAACTACTGTAAAGCAGAAAATTACTTGACATTGATGGTAATTAGCGGGCAATTTCCATGCTTATATTTGGTTTGAATCAAGACCATGAAACATTTTTTTGTTCCCGTTGTGATAGATGAAGCATGACAGACAAAGCAAGTCAAGAGCTTCACCTCTGACTCTGTGTAAAGAGACAAAAGTTCTACAATTCACTGTGCAAAGTACATTGTTATATTTTATACAAGTCAGCAGCTTTGGGGAATAAGGTAGAAAAGATTATTAAAAACCACAGAAATTATAAATCACGTCGGAGGAGTGAACCTGCCCACCAACACCCAGTGAGCAAGACATTGGTACACACTGGCTATGGAGCCTCACCTATTTCAGCAGTGAAGTAATCAAATCTGCAGCACTTGTAGTCTGGCTGAGTAAGAAACGGGTGAACAGCCCTGTGGCAACCTAGCCTTAAGTCTGAGGTTAGTTTTGACCTTCACTGGCCCCAAGAGCAGGGCAAAGTGGGGGAAAAAGGTTTAGAATTCACCTTTGTGTTTTGCCTGCGCTCGTACAGGCACCCCGGACACAGCTGAAGGCTGTGCTCGGTGTCTCGATTACACTGACAGGCAGTGGTTCGAGTGCACATTTGATCTTTGGGCTTTGCCTCCCACTGCATAAAAGGAAATACTTCTCCTCACTGGACTCCATGCATGCCCTTGCCTACCAGTTATACGTGAACTCAAATCCATGAATACTACCAGCAGGACTACAGACGAAACGTTGGGGTTTTGTTTTTCCTTCCAGTTCTGCTCAGCTTTAATTCATCCCCTTCTCTCATCACCGTATACAGTTAATATGAAAAACGAAAAATCAGGAAGCTCAGACAAATATTTGAAAGACCAGCACTACGTTCACCATCTGACTTAACATGACCTGCCAACATGACCAATCAATACACTCAATATGCTCTCCACTGGCACGCTTTGCTTACCTGCGGAGCCCAGGCTCCAGCTGTATTTGTAATGAGGAACACACTCCACCATGCATAGCCAAGGCTTCTTTAGCAGAGCCCTCTTGGCTGGAGAGAAGCAAGCATTTTGGAAGGTGCCATCTCGGTCCTTTCCCTCTCTTGGGGTTTAAACCCAGCTGGCAACTAAGCACCACACACCTGCTCGCTCATTTATGACCCCCCACCCCAGTGGGATGGGGCAGAGAATCAGAAGGGTAAAAGTGAGAAAAAACTTGTGGGGTTGAGATAAAGACAGTTTAATAAGCAAAAGCCTTGTGCACAAGTGAAGCAAAACCAGGAATTTATCCACTGCTTCCCATCGGCAGGTGTGTGTTCAGCCATCTCCGGGAAAGCAGGGCTCCATCACACGTAACAGTTACTTGAGAAGACAAACACCATCAACTCCAGACATCGCCCCCTTCCTTCTTTTTCCCCCAGCTTTATGTGCTGAGCATGATGTCATACGGTCTGGAGTATCCCTTTGGTCAGTTGGGGTCAGCTGTCTTAGCTGTGTCTCCTCCCAACTTTTTGTGCACTCCCATCCTACTCGCTGGTGGGGTGGGCTGGGGCGCAGAAAAGGCTTTGAGAGCTTAGCAACAACCAAAAACACCAGGGCGCTATCAACCCCATTCTCATCCCAAATCCAAAACATAGCACTATACCAGCTGCCAGCAAGAAAGTCAACCCCATCCCAGCTGAAACCATGGCACCTTCAGAGCAACTACGAGGAAAGAGCAAGCCTGCTGAGGAAAGGAGCAGCAGGCCACATCTCCAGCCTCCCACCACAGCTCGGAGAAAGGCGCTGACAGCCAGGAGTTTGTGGCTGCAGTTTCTGCTGGAGGGTTGCCTGTAGCAGACACAGTAGGGGAAGATACAGGACAAGGAGCTGCGGTGTGTTTGATCTACCGTGTGTAAAGCACTCTGAAGGTGAAAATCATGGACAAGAAATGGGAAACAGCAGTGGCAAAGCTTCCCCTGCACAATGTTTGCTCGCTTCACACTCAGCAACAGCTTTTTAAGTCCTTCCTCCCACTGGAAGCCAACTCCACACAGAGGAATTAAAAAATTCACTAGCTTTTCTTGTACAGTATTTAATACCCACGCTACTCTGTCAGCACGTGGACTTGTTTTCTACTTGAAAGCTTTCCAATTTCATCCTGTATGAAACACTAGGAAAGTTACAGAAGGAAGCAAATCCCAAGGAGTTTATATGAGCTTTGTGTATCAGAAACCCTCCCCAACACATTAAACAGGGAAGCCAAAAATCCAGCAGGAACATCAAGCAACTGATTTCCTTAAGCAACAGAAGAAATGGGAGGAAATTTCAAACAGGTGAAAGGGATGGTGTGCATGGACTCACACAGCTAGGAAGAGTGGCTTAGCACCTCTCTCATGCAGATGGGAAAACTGAAAAATTACTTTTGTAAAATTAGGTAGGAGGCATTCACATCTGAACATTATTCACAAGTTAAATACGACTTACTCACAAGATGGGAGAGTCCCCCCTTCACCAGTTTCCCCTGCCTTTCACCGCCTCCTGCTGGTCGGAATCCAAACCCAGCTCAGGGCCCGAAGGCAACCAAGCTGCCCTGGGTTAATGCATCGGCAGGAAGGATCCTGAACGCTGAATTCAGTGAAATGGCTCAAACCAATGGCGCAGGGGTGAGACAAGAATCTGGCTCAGCATTCAATGTTTTTTTCTGCAACCTTAGCTGCAAGTGTAGGAAAAACATGTCATAACACTCAGTTTTACTCACAAAAGGAAAGAAATATGGCTTGGTACACCCAAGGAACAGAACTGTTATGTAGAGAAATGCTATTTCTACATATTGCCATTACTTTTCAAAGTGCACGTTTTTAATGGAACAATGCAGAATAGCAAGATATGCGTAATATACATGAAATGCGTAACAGATTCATATTTTCAGTGGTTGAAGAACCATTCAAAATTATCTTCATTTCTCCTGAACACAGTTCTAGAACAACTGCAAAATATTTCATGCACTCAGAATACTTCTACATTCTTGTAATGCAGGCTGCTCTAGGTATAACTGTCAGAAGAAGTTTAAGGTGAGCAATTATAACTAAGCTCCACGTAGCCAGTAGCCAAAGTACAAAAAATATGCAAAACCACAGGGTTTTAGAATGAGGGGAGAAATATATTGTTTTTATTAAAATGCATTAGGATCTCATTTGTCTAATTCCCAGTTTAATGATGCAGCCTATTGGCAGAAAAATAGCTTTTCCATTAGTTAACTTGATTCCGTTGAGAGTAGATTTTTTTCTAAACAGAAAAGCTTTAACACCAAATTGATTTTTTTTCTCTATTCAAATGAACAAGCACAAATGGCAAGATCTTTTTTGTGGGAATATTTTTATTGGGGAGAGGGATTTTTGTCTGTTCTGTTTTGGGGAAAGGTTTTGTGAAATGGATCATCAGTAATCTAAGTTACTTCTAATTGTAGCAGCCTATTTCCATGAAATTATTCCTGAGTGAAATGTAGTTTTGTTTCAATGGAAAAATAACTGTTGAAATGCCTCATTTATTCCTATTGATTTGAAAAGCAGCCAAAAGACCATTGTCTTGAACCTTTTGCAAATATGTTACATAGCAGTAAGTTATTGACACAAACAGCCTTAATATTAAACTACTAAAAATTGAATTCTAGAAAGCTCTATTGAGCGTTCTTTGACCAAAAAAAAATCATGAAGTTGGAAAACTCAAGATTTTATATACTTAGCTTTTCCTCTTCTAATTCCCCCATAAACTATTTAATACATTATTTCTCTATGTTGTGTGTTTAATTGGAGAAAAAGTTAGAACACAGTTTTCATCTCAAAATTAAGACATTATTTAAAGTTATCAGTAAAGGTATATAGAATCATCTTTACTCCAGGTTTGAAGAAGCAGGGATGGCATAATGATTAATAGAGAAGGAAAAGGAAGAAAACTAGGGAGCAGAGAGAAGGGTGTGAGGATGGAAGGAAACGCAGGGAGGAGCAGGGAAGGCAGGGCAGAAGCAGTGGTGCCAGCAGCTAAGCAACTTTTCCAAACCAGAGGCAGAAGACGGAGGTAAACAAGCAGTCTAGGCAAAAACAGCATGGCAAGCCCCAGACACACACCACCACTACGTCTACACTCTGTTCCTAATGAGAGTTAACTTGCTGTGACATTGCAGCATTTCTCACGTTTTGACATATCAGTCAGGACCCACTTTCTGCACCATTTAACTCGTTTCAAACGCAGTTTGGTAAACTCACTCACTGGGAAATCTTTATATTTTCACACGTTTAGTTAGCTACAAAAGGGCAGAGATGAGATTAAAATTCCCACGAAGCAAATGTTCTTGAAAGATACAGCTGTTCAGAAGCACAACCCATTGTGGAGCTTCTTATCAAACTATTACGAGAAGTAGGTCACTGCAGCTCCGACTATTCAAATGTCACTCCTTCCTTCCAAGAATCAATCACTGCTTGGTCTTGGCTAACAAAAGGCAACTCTCCAGCAAAGGAAAAAAACAGAGAGAAGCAATTTCCTAAAACATCAATGGCTTCTCACGAAAGCGGAACTGACTTTGCGGTATCTGCTGATAGATAATTGTTATAAGAAGTAGGAGTGTAACTGGGAAGATATCTCTCTTCAAATAACACTTCTGAGTTTCTCATACATCATTTAATGTTTAGGGAAGTTTGTCAGCTTGAGTCAGCTATCCCTAAGATGTTTTTCTTTTTTCTTGTACAATACCCTCACTTTAATTCTTAAGCATGGATTAAGTCCATGCTATCACGCTGAGGTTTTTCGTTCTCCAACCCTTCACCTCCCACCATCTTACAAATAAAACAATATTCCTGTCTCCTGTCATGTGGAGAGAGAGGTTGCTCCCTGCTTTGCAGAGGACAACCGATGATATTAACAGGTTTCTGCACCATACTGTTTACCCCCTGCCATTCTCGCAGAGGACACCAAGAATACAAGAAAAATGTGAAATGCAATAAGCTCACATGTGTGTCATCCACTGCCTTTCTAAGTAGGGCAGACTAACATAAGAAACCAAACCAAACCAGAGGTTATTACCCAAAGTCCCCAAGGGTCTCTGCTTATATTCTAAGGAGCTCGGAGTTTAGCAGTTACTTGCTCTGTGCAGTCCCGTAATGACTCTAGTGAGCTTCTTTGCTACAAGTGTACCTGGTAACACGGTAGAAATTTCTGTGAGTTGACTCTCTGTGTCAGGGCACATGCAGTAACACTTCCTCAGCCGAAAATGCGTTGCCATTCTGCTTTAAGTATCTCCTTGCTCCTGGAGGTGCTCCACAACACTCTACACACTTGCAGGTTCAAGAGGCCAAAGGCATTCTGATTGGCCCTGAAATTAATAAATAAATATGAGAGGGGAGAACAAGACCACTGCAGGAATGCTCTTCATGCTTTTTCATGTCATCAGTGCTTGGCACTGAATTCTCTCCCATTCTCTGTTCCAAGGTAACTAATGAGTGCTTTCCGTGTCCTCTGACATTACTAACCGTAGCCCTTCCTATACAGCCTATCTTCACAACCTTGCAGGGATGAATATCTATATGGTAGCAGTACCCCTCACTGAGCTGAAACTCAGTACTCCCAGTATCTGCTCATGCTGCCCTTCAGCCACCAAAATCCTGTGAACAAAGAGCTGGTGAGCAGTTCAGGACTTCAGCACAGATTTATAGTAAGCTAGTATAAGCAAGACATCTGCCACACAACCTACAGAAGACACTCATCTTCATGCACTGGAAGCCAGAGACCAGGCAGAACATTCCAACAGGTCTAAAATGTCACTAGGGGTCTATGTTTTGACACCTGAAGGTCACCATCAATGACCACCCCTTCAATCTGAGTACAAAGGCATTACTGATCTGACAGTTTTGAGATGTCATGTTCACCAGCTTCCTCTAAAGTTAAGGGAGCTTGGATGCTCAGTAAATCATTTGAAAAATCAGGGCAGCACAAAGCAAAATTGCTTAAATCTCATATGTAAACCGTTAACTGAACTTTCTAATGGATAGAGGTGCCTTCTGAGAATGAAAGAACTTCCTTTGCTTATTTTGATAACTTCACAGTTTGTGAACCACAAGAACATAAAGCAGAAGAAACCAGCAGAGGCAAGAGATAGTTACAGGAATTCAATCTGAAACAGAACAATCAAAAAGCTACTGGAGCTACTAGACTCCCAGCAGTTTTGTTTTTAATCTGCGGCACGGCAACAACTGTGAAACAACACTAACCTAACTGCTATGCCACATCCCCCTTGCCCTCAGGCAACCTGACCTGAAAAACCACAGCCAGGTCTGAGGTCTAAGAGAGGGATGCAAGGCAGCGCCTGGACCCACCTCCTTCCCTGTAGCAAGAGCAGCAACCCTCAAGTCTGCTACTGAGGGCACAAAATGAGCCCAGGAAGACCACAGGCTGTCCTTCACACAAGCATGCCAACAAGACTTGCTACTAATAAAGATACAAAGCACGTATCTCGCAGATGATGGAGAGCAGACGGTCAAAAATCCAAATGAAATATCTAATTAACCATAATTCTGTATTCATTGAGTGAGATCTGTCAAGGAACCCATGCTTGCCTTGGCTGATAGGGATATTACGAAGTCTGAAATTACAGCCTTTGTATGCATCCCTTCAGATGACTTCAGCACGAAGACTTTCTAGGGACAGACACATAAGGATTTTAAGTCAAAAAGGTGCTGTTCACTTCAAAACTGCAAACTGCTTCCTAAGTTGGCTTGCCTCTTTTCTACAGAGGATAAAAGTATTTAATATGAAAGGAAACACATCTATTTGCACTTGCTGCTCAGTCAGTACCCCTGAAAAAACAACTTATTCCTTCTTGCCACCACCAATGACTTTATTACGCAGGCAACAAATGGCATCTGCTTGGCCTTTGTCCATGGAAAAAGCAAATAATGGTGCCATATTATAAGAAAAAAGGATCTCATCATATTGCAGTACAATGTACAGCATTATAAAAGCAAAACATGATATGACTCTGCAGCACAAAGTCATTTTCTCAGAACTCAGCTGAGTGATGTGAAATAGCCTTGTTCAATACCCTAATGATTGACAGACATGATATAAAATACCAAGACGGATAATATGAGCTGCAGGGCTCCGATTTCTCCCACCATTCATGGGATGAGCCGGTCCCAACAGGAAAGAGGTATTGAGCTGTCATTGGAAACTGCAGGACAGCAACTTCACATTAACAGAATTGCCTTTTAATGGAAAGCAAGAGATAAGGTCAAGAATTTTAGGTCACCTCTTTATGTACTGATATATAAATTCTTGATATGCCATACATTTTTATTTTTTAATGTTGATCTTTAATATCACTGTGTGCCTTCTCCCTGCTGCTAGATATGAAGTGTGACAACTGCAAAAGAAGTATTTTCCCCAACTCTGCTCCAAGAAACTGTTTCCTACAGCCAGTGCTATCAGCAGTGCTAATACGAGAGGTTTCTGAGCTTACACCAACATCGCTGACACCACGGCATTAAGCATACTAACCTGAATGATTCCCGTTATGTGATGCCTCGGTAAATTTACTGACGTTACCATAAACTAACAGCAGCAGCAGCTCGTAAGTCCCTCATGCTGGCTTGGATTGACTTCGAAACATGCTGGTTCAGAAACAAAACAGCATGACAGTTAAAATCTGATAGTAGCCGTGTATCAATCATAATATTTGTTAGTTTACTGGTGTTATACTTTACTCCCTCGTCAGTAAAATAAGCAAACTTCAAAGCATTGTTGTCCGGGGCTATAATCCACCTAGCTGATGTGTCTGTACAGGGAAGACAACTGCAGTCTGGATTCAGGAAAATTATCTGGGCTTGACATATTTTCAGCTTTCACCTGCAAAACCTCTTTTCGTTCTTGCTTGTTGATCTTAATTCTGCCTGCTTCTTGCTTTTCCGTCATTACCCGACCCAAAATGCTTCACATTCCCTCCCTTTGGGATATGCTGTGAGGAAGGTGCTCTACAAGACAGGCAGGTGTTGTGCCAGCATCACAGGAGACGTGCACTCTGCACTCCAAAAAGCAGGCGGTTGTTGTCCCGATGCTCCAGGAGGAAGTTATGCACTAAGCTGGGCATGGTTTTACATTTCGGTTATCTTTTGGTAGCTACCCCACATCAGGTGTCTTACCCAACCCTGGAGCAGGTGAAGGTGGGCAGTTGCCACAGCGTAGTTCTCAAACTGCAACTTTGTACCTCCGCTGTGCCCGCAGTCACTTACTCAAGGCAGATGCTACAATATCAGTAAATAATCCTTCAGTCGAGGATTGCACAGGCTTGTCTCGAATGAGTAGGGCTCAGCAGGCAACCAGATGCCGGATCCTGTTGTCGACGAGATGCACGAGTCCCAGGTAACTCATCTTCCCAACCTTCCTGTTGGGATATCAACCGAACCTGAACACCACCACATCTGAATGGCTTCTGCCACCTCAAAATGAGCGGACACATGATGCTGAGAGGTGTACGTTATCTCACAGGAACTTCTCTCTGTCTCCTTGATTTTAAAGTAGCATAACTCTTCAAATGACTGAATGAATAAAATGGGAAAAATCAACTTGTTTTCTAAGCTCTCCACACAGCCTTCACAGTCCATGTGTTCTCTGTACGCTAGTACCACACATTTATATTTCACTGGAAGAAACCCTGACCAGCCAAGTCGCCCAATTACAATAAAATGCAGATAAAGAATGCTTTAAAGTCTAGGAAGACAGAAAAGATGTTTCAGCCAAGCTGGAAGGATACATAGATTTTTTTCAAAGTAAAACCTACCCAAAGGCTACTTTGCTAATCCTGCCTTTCATTGCTATGCCTTAGCAAATACTTAGTCAAGGATATCTTGCGAAAATCAACAGAGAAAAAAAATTCAGATTGCTGTTTATTATTTTCCTCCATACATCCCTTTCCTACTGTCCTCGCAGCTTTAAAAATCGCAGAGAAACAGAAGCACTATAACTGTAATAGACAGCAGTGAGTTATAGCAGAAGTTAGAGGGTGAAGGACTCTGCTCTAGCAAAGCTGAGGAAGGTATTGGAAGGTGAATAGTGGAGAAGGAGAGAGGTTTCAGAGAGCTTCTGAGTTAGGAAACTACTATTTCAAAGCAAAGAGAACCACGAACAATGAAATGAATGAGGAAAAGGAAGCACACAGCTTACACCACAAAATTTACATCTCTCTACAAAATACAACTATTTCAATGTTTCTTTCAGCAATTCAAATGGGAACTGTTTGTGAGGCAACTCTGTGAGAGGCTGGACTGTTTTTACTACGCTGAATCAACAGATACAGATACCATTAGCTATTCTGTTGTATATTCACTGCCTGGTAATCATTACAGAGGTATTTCTCACAGGGGGAAGCTGTTTCCAGCCGGCACAAACAGCAGCAAAGTTCAGCTTCTTTGTCTGCAGGCAGGCAAAGACAAGTGATCTCTATACCCACCTTAAAAGAGACTATTGGCAGCCTCAGCACACCTATAAGCAGAATTAACCCAGTCAATCATAGAAATAGAAACAAGAAGCAGGATATAAGTCTCTCTCCAGATTTCTTCTACCGCAAAACTCATAAAACAATGAGAATAGCAAATAGCCTCTGCAGCACCAGAGCAAACCCGTACAAATCATATGAACAAACAGCTGAGGAAGTACATAAGAGGGCTGCCCTCTGAGAACACAAGTATCTTGCTTGCCCTATTTTATTAACTGTAGAGGGCCCTCATGCTGGATTCACATCCATGTAAATCAGAGTGTATGAGTGACATTTTTGCACAACTCCAGTCCAAAACACAACAGACCAAAAAAGTTACTGAAGCACATAGGTTTCAGTTTATTTTTAATTATGAGGTAAGTGCAAAAATATTAGCAAAAGGTTTTGCTGTTGCTTAACATTCTTTGCTTCATCTGAATGCTAGTATTTCTTCTCTCCAGTATGATGACAGCAGCAGAGCATGCTCAATATATTGAGCATCAAGATTTATTTGCTTAAGACCTACCCGGAGGAACAGCAAGTTTGACATTTACCAAAACAGGAACTCATTTTCTAGACCGTTAGTCAGTGTATACTTTCATTACTGTAACCAGAGGTCCCATGTGCCCTATCCCAGGTAAACAGACATTGAGAAGGCAACAGCCATCTAAGAGAAGTTTGGCTTAACCACCCCCACCCCAGGAGGGAGGGCACTAGCACTCAGAAGCAGAAACACAGCGTGGGTAGCGCTGACACAGCTCCCGCATGGTCACAGCTTAGGGTTAAGCCAGGCTGGCTGGGCAGAAGCAGAAGAGTTGCAGTCAAGGCAGGTTGAGGTCAGGAACAAGAGAAGGCAGGTGCCCACCCACCCAGGGAGCAGCAAGAATTACGGTCACGGGACAGCACAGAGGTTACAGTGCCAAGGAGTCCTAAAGAAGCAGGCAAGGTCAGAATAACATCCGACACCCACAGTGGTGGAAAGCTGTACCAGCAATAATGCCAGGGATTGAGGCTTTGGCTTGAGTAGACAGTATTCACGGAGAAGGTAAAGAATTAAGGTACAGAGCACGACCTCAATTCAATCTGTCAATTCAACCCAGCCTTGTCCAGCAAGAGGCTGACCCAGAAGCACTGTCTAACCTGGCAGACCAGGATCAACTAGGTTAATCATGCGACCATCATCTCGTAAACCACTTCCCTGCCTCATCCACTGGAAACTGCATCTTCTTTGGTAAAGGAGACAGGGCTCCACGAGGCAGTAACCTCCTTTCAATGCATTCCTTGAAACTACCCTAGTTCGTTGTTCATCCTGTGCCTTGCAAAACGAGGCTCCATGGAAAATAAGAGGCTTTCCAAGAAAACACACCAAGCTTAGCGCTTTACTTTGTAACATTAGCCTTCTGTCAGGATTGGATTTTTGATGTAATTTCCTGATTAAAAATAAACAAATGAAAAAACCTCCACTGTGTAGCATCATCATTGTCCCTATCATACTTGATCAGTAGAACATGAACCTTGAAGTGACAGCAACAATCTCTTTCAATTAAACAAACGGAGGAATGGTAGCGACTGCAGGCCAGCGTGATGACTGGTGAACGGGAAACAGACTTCAGCCACAAACTTCATAGCTACTTGCAGGTGACAACACTCAGCCTCGTGGGTTGTATCCCAAGTGCTCTTCAGCATTTGGAGCAATCGTGTAGCAAGTGCTCTTGGAACACATTTCTGGGCACATAGAGGAGGTGGTGATGATTGTGAAAAGCAAGCATGGGTTTACCAAAGGTAAAATGGTGCTTGACCAGCCTGATAAAATGACTGACTCTATGATCACATGCATGGCATGCATCATTTACCTAAACTTCAGCAAAGTTTCCACGTCGTCTCCACAGCATTAGCCTACCCTAGTTAGAACATTCTGGTCTGGCTGGGTGAACCACTAGGCAGTAAAAATTTTGTTGTATGACTGAGTTCAGAGAGTAGTGGCTAGTTGGTCATTGTCTACCTGGATACCACCAACAAATGGAGTACTGCAGGAGTCTGCTTGGGCCCTGTCCTGTTTAATGCCTTTATCAATGACCTGGAGCAGGTGACAGAGTGCAGTCTTGTCAAGTATGCAGATGACAGCAAATTAGTGGGATCAGGTGATACACTCGACAGCAGGGTTGCCATTCAGAGGAACCGGGGCAGGCTGGAGGACTGGGCTGACAGGAACCTCATGGAATTCAACAAGCACAATTGCAAAGTCCTGTACCTGGGTGGGAATAACCCCTGCAGTGATACAGTCTGGGGACTGACTGGTTGAGGAGCAGCTTTGCTGAAAAGGACTTGGGGATCTTGATGGACAGCAGGCTGCACAGGAGCCATCAGTGGGCTCTGGCAGCAAGGCAGGTGAACAGTGTCCTGGGCTGTATGAACAGGAGCATGGCCATTAGATTGAGGGAAGCAATTATCCCCCCTGCTCACCGCTTTTTGAACCACATGTAGATACTGGGTCCTTTTTTGGTCCCCCCAGTAGAAGAAAGACGTTAATAAACTGGAACAAGTCTGATGGAGGGACCTCAACATTGTCAGGGGTTAGAACACTTGCCCTGTGGGGAAAGTCTGAGGGAACGGGGTTTGTTGAGCCTGGAGAGTACCTAGTACACTTAAAGAACTTGCAGATCTGAAAAATGCTAAGAAAAGACAAAGCATCATCATGAGCTCAAGGCAATTCCTACTCTAAAGGATTAAAATTAGTGTAGTGACTGAAACAGGACCGTACTCAAAGCATGTCTGAGTTTAACATTAACTAATTTAAGACCCAAGGTACAAGTCACACCCACAGATTTGGCCTGACAGACCAGAAACACCTTTATTGAGTGCAATTAATTTAATAAAGGCTCTCAGAGGGAGGTTCTTATCTGAGCGGTGTACCAGTGCAGTCCTCTGCGAGCACTGATAAAAGATTTTCCCAGCTGACTGTGTTGTGAACATCAAAGTGCCACCAAAGCAAAAAGCCCATTCCTGCTGCAGAAGTGATCTGTACCAGAGGAAAGTATGCGAGTGCTTAAGTTTTTGCTCTGTCGACTTGTGATCTTGTTGCAGGCTCAGTATCAAAGCAGATTTCCCTCAGGTGACACGGTCCTTCCTAGTTTATACTAGAGAGCCTAAGTTATGCACTAACTGCCCCAGAATGCACCAGGTTGCCCCAGAGATACCACAAAACATTATCAATTCCTGCCACATAACATGTTCACTAGCCTTTGAAGCCTGGGTGACGGCAGACAGGGAATAAAGCTGCGTCTCTTCCTTGCAACCTGACATCTCATCAGCTCATTCTGCAGAGGCTGCCACTCTTGCGGCTGAGGCCACAGCACTGCCACCTCCCCCTCTCGCTGCTCTGCCTTCATTTGCGGAAGCAAACACAATTGTCCTGAGAGGTGGTCACTCGGTGATTTCCCACTAACTCATGCACTTCTGTTAGTGTATTTAATCAGTGTTCCCACCAGAGCAAGCCTGTGTGGGAGTTCACGTGTAGTAGAACAAGCTACTCGGCAACATTGATGTGCAGCAACGTAAAAGAACAGCAGAAGCATTGCCAAGGCTATGCTCTTGCTTTGCCAAGTTACAAAGCACATGCAGAGCGCTACCAGAGTCAGACCCACAGCCTAGGAGGCACCAGGAAACAACAGTGAGGCTGACTGGGAGCCGCTGTCCTGGCCACCCATTTCATGGCTCTGGCCATACCAGTTGGAGTGCTGTGATGACAATGTGCAACCCACTGGTCAGTGTTTGGGGGGGGAGGAGAAGGAAGGAAGCTCCGCAAGCATTACTCCATCACGTGGCTTTGACTCAGCTGTGCCACCCCTGCCATCCAGAAGCAGGGTTTGACTCTGCAGGCGAGATACTAACTGTGAGTACATGGCCAGTACTTGCCTCCTGGCAAGTTACGGGCTCCAGAATCAATGCAAGCCTGTGCAGAATACACACCTGGGGAATGTGCGCACTCGTACGCTGCAAATGAATCATCCGGTACAGATCCCACTCTGAACTTTTGCCTTTACATTCATTTGCAATTAACATTTGAATTAACAGGATCGTTATTTTTATTCACTACAATTTAGAGAGGAAAACAATAAATCAGGAATATCTGCTATATAAAGTAATCTGTAATCACACTGATCAATCCAATTCACTAATTCCCCTTCATAGGGTTTAAAAAAAAAAAAAAAAAAAACAAAAAAAAAACCCTAAAAAAAAACACACACACAAAAAAAAAAC
>VYXH01002733.1:53853-69862 GCA_013397275.1 Burhinus bistriatus
AAAAACCAACAAAAAACCCTGTCTTCTAAAAAAAAATTTTAAAAAACACCCTAAAACTATGCCTGTCCCTCAAAACAGCTGCTGAGCAGACAGATGTTACCACCTGCTAAGAATAACAAAATTGACTGAACAGAGGCAGACCTCAGCTTGACTCAAGAGACAAGGGATTAAAGCACTGAGGGGAAAACAGTCCCAAGAGCAGATATTGCGTCAGCCACTCTGAAGAGTAACCTGTACTGGACATCATCCAGCTTCTCCATCTTGATGGCAAATACAATGCCCTGCTGTCAGGAATGCGGGGCCTCTCCCGATTCATTCTCCAGTCCAGGGAAAGGAGTTGAAAACATGCTGAAGCAAGCCCTTTTTTATTTTTTTTTTTTTTTTTTTTTTAAGCAAAACAAGCAAGTGTGATAGATGCACCTCAGAGACCTCGAGTCTAAACATAAGCAAGCCAGTTCAGGATGTAAACAGAGAATGTGATGCCTGCTCAGGCTAGGATACTGTACGTCTATAACAGTCACCATCTTACCAGTCCAAAGCAGTGAAGATTTCCCCTTTTAGCAGGGGATTGCAAGTGAACTTGCAAAACATTTGAGCTCTTGCTAAATGGTATTTCTTGGTTACAAGGACTGGTGTGGATCCTGCCTTAGCACAGAGCACTATTCACACTACACCATAAAGTCCAAAAGCAGAGGTTATAAATGTAACAAACATCAGCGTTTGAAATCTGGCTGGCCAGTAACCCTCATCAGTTTGCCAACAATAATTAGTTTACATTCTTCACAAAATAAGTAATTTAAATGAACAACTTTTCTGTCTTACATTTTCAATTTCACTATCTCAAGGATGTGTTTCCTTATTGTACAAACATATTTCTTTTAAAGACTAGGAAGAGTTAATTAACTAGTGAATACCAGAAAAGTTGTGACAACTTTTCAAAAGTGACATTATGGCAAAGAGCCCTGACAGAATCCTGAAAGCACCAGTGTATCAAACAGCCAGTCCAGTCACTGACGACTGTGCAGAGCTACTCTCTGCTGTCTTTTCCATCTCCATCCTACCTCTTTCTTCCTGAAACACACAGAAAAGGTCCAAGTGGCACTGAAATAAAACCTGGGAGTAACCTGACGGAAGACTAATTTGCCACATTTGGAACATTTCCTAGTCTATCACGATACTCCTGCCTGCGCCTCCTCCAGTTGAAGAGATGAGTAGTTTAACAGGGCAAGGCTGCTTCTTTCAGCACATTTGTGGAGCCTAAGAGATATCAAGAGTAAGAAATACTGCCTGCCAAACGAAGTGGGAAATGTGATTTGCTTCCAGGTTCCCTTGCCAAGGCCTGTTTCTCAAATATCAGCTGAATTTATCCCAAGTACTGGTGTGCATAGCTCCAGTTGGATATGTCATTTATTTCTTCCAAAGACAGGAACCCAGGAATTGTTTTCACCTTTTTATAGATTTATTAAATTCTACTGGATTTAGTCCTAAGCTTAAAGTCTTGCTCAGTTTCTATCCTGTCTGCCCCCCAATCTGGGTCACAGACCTGAGAATGTTTCAGTATACTGTGCTTACCTGCAGAAATCCGACCTCTGTCCAAAAAGACCATTTAAACACATGTAATGGGCACCCCTAATAGAAGTGATTTTATTAGCAGAGCCACTATTCTCTTAGTAATTCAGTTTCACTTAACACCTGTGAGACCCCCATTACGTATCTGGCCAGAGTTCCTTCATCCAAAGTACAGTGTCTTCTCAATTCACTGCTCCGTTTAAAACTTGGTATCTCGAGTGCCAGGAGTTCTTGCCCACTGTATATAATTTATGTTTTCAATCCATTCCCCCTTCCCTCTCATCTAACATCCTGCCCTTCAAAAACCAGGCTGTAACCTTCATGCACATTCACCCAACTTCTACCTAACCTGTTTCTTGAAACTTCTGAGGTCACAAGTTATGGCTCCACGTGTTCCTAGATACCTGTATACTTCTTTCAAACAAACCAGGATGGGGATGTTTTTACAAATGCAGTCAGTCCTCTCCCTGCTAGGCTCAAGTTGTCACCTCCCTAAAAACCATTCATAAAGCATTCACGTCAGATCTGCAAATGAATAAGCCTGGGTTTAGACATCATTTTCCACTTGCGACTCTCCATGTTGCTTTACCAAGGAGGAACAGGTATTTATCTCATTTAATGAATGATGGAGATAAACGCATTCAATCTGTAGCAAGCTCAGTAATTGACTCCTACAGATGACTATGGGAACTCTGTTCACTAACTTCATTGGTGTGGGATCACCCTTTGGTACCTAATAATTTTCACATGAGGAAAAGTTACACAAAGAACATCATTTTATCTGGTTCTTCACAAAAACAAACCAATACAGAAATTGTAACTAACATAAGAAAAACATTTTGCATATTACATTATTGGATAAAAACTCCATTTTTATAATAAGCTACCCAAGCCTCAAAAAGTTTGGTCAACAAGTCTTTGTTAATTACTGTAAATTACTTTTCTCTATATAAAAGTAACAAACTGTCTTTCCAGAAATACAGAGAATTTTGAATAGGACAAGTATGATATTATATCAGCACCTTTTGTTGTTGTTGTTTGGAGTTTTTTGTTTTTGTTTTGTTTTGGGTTTTTTGCAACGCCACTTTTTTTTTTCCCCTGTGGTCTTAACCAAATTATGTGAGATTTGTATTAGAAAAAGCGTGTCCTTCAGTCTAGCAGACAAAGGCACAACAGTTTCTAATGGCTGGCAAGTTAAGCTGGGCACATTCACATTAGAAATAGTCTTTTAAAAAAAGTACTAAAGGCAGAAATTAACTGTTGGAACAACTTACTAAGGATAGTAATGGCTATCTCCATCACTGGAAACTTTCAGCTAAAGCTGCTGGTTATGAAGTAGTAATTACATTAATGGAACTTCTGTGGTTGTATTTATGAGTAAATTAAAATAGATTATCTGAATTTATTTATACCCAGACTGGGATATAAATCTCCAGAGTTTATTGCCCTCCTTTAAAGGCCAGTAAAGCTATACTTACATTAATTTATCCTATATATTGAAAGCTCTTACCAAACTGCGTTAAAAAAACACGTTCAGTTTTCATCTTTGTAGAACAAGGTCAATGAAAGCACATACAAAACTGTAACAATTTGACAGGGGGAGGAAAACAGTTCAGACAAAGCATCCATTCTGAAATGTTTCAAATGATTTTATTAAACAATCACGTTTTACATGTCATCAGACCTAACCCCTGAAGTGCAAAAATGTTTCTGAGGTATTAAGACTGGAGGAAAACAGGCACAGTATTGGTTGTTAGGGATACCACACTACAGCACAGTGGACTTTGTGAACAACAGGCCTTTATACAGCATTTGCAGAATCAAAGAAAACTGAGAACAAGTCTGTATTTGTCTTTAGTCTTGAGAGCCAAAAAGCCCTGATCATTAACGAGTTGTGTCACATCAATGAAAACACAGACATGGTTAACACAAGATGATGATAAATATCAGTGAGGTGTTTCTAGGCCAATAGGTACAGTACATGAAAAAATGAAATTTAACTGCTGTATGTGTGACCAAAATCCCAACTGTCTATCCAGTCCAGCTTAATATATCTTGTGTCTATGGTGGCCTCTCTAGTACCAGCATTTTTGTCTATTCTACACAGCTATGCCACTGCCCTGTGCTCCTGTTTGAGGGCACCTGGTCACTCAGGCTCACTTCAGATAAGTCTGATGTTTAAAAGTAACTAGAGTCAACAGTACGGTACTGCTTGTGGCCTGTTACCCTTCTAGTTGCCCTCTTCCCCTCATCCACGCAGTGAAGAAGTCTACTCCATGCAGAAAAATCTGCTAAAGAAATAAGCGCTAATTTATATCTCTTCATGTAGAAAGGAAAGCCTTATCTGAGAACTGCAAAACTCATGGGGCAAAACTGGCCCTTACAAATTAGGATATTAATGAGAGTTTTATTCAACTGCCAAATTGTGCTCCAAAAATAATTTTGTATGAGGAAAGTTTGGGCATTACTGGTTCAAGGAGTCAGGGGGGAAAGGAATGCTTTGCCCCTTGGAGCAGTTCCCAGGGTTAGAATTTGACTAAAGGCGGCAGATGTGGCAATTCTGTGCAGAATTAACTTTCTGCTGAACATTAGTTAGATTTAAAGCTGTCACTGATTCTCACTCAAGGATCTTGCTGGAAAAAGTTTTTTCCACCTCAAGAACTGCAGCATTGTTCCCTGGGACCAACTGCAGTTTGCCCTAAACTATTTGACTCAAAGATACCCGGCCAAATTATGTCCTTCACATGATATCACAACAATTCAGTGGAAGATATATCTAAGAAACATTTCCAAATGAATTATAAGCAAAAGTCACTTAAGTCTCTCTGGGGTTATTTTTAGCCAAGACACATGAAAACAAGTTCCTCCTGAGACACAGTTGTTTTTTCAAATTTGTGAAAAATACCGTGACAAAATAGAAGTGATCCTTATCTTAGTAGGTATTTATGAACTTATGAATGTTTCTGAATGTATCAGATTTTTTACAAGAATGGCATACTTGTAAAGGTTCTCACCTTCGGCATCTTCAGCTTTGAAACCTTACAGGGGCGCTGGAGACACAAGCTCTATTGTCAGCACACCCATGGGCATAATGTCATACAGTCTGCTCACAAACACAATTGAGATTCTCATAATTTTCTAGGATTGTTACCAATATTACTGCTGCTTACCTACACAACAACATCTAGCAAATCTACAAATACAGAATAGCTGGAATAGAAGCTGGATACAGCTGGAGCGTTGCCTTAATATTATTTTTTAATTGAATCATATTTCATGGACATGAAAGGCAACCCCAAAGAAAAAGTGCAAGTAAATCATCACTTTCAGTTGAAAACTGGGTTTCGGATGCCACTCAAGACTGAACTGTTGGGCCACTTTCTGTGCAGAAGAGTTAGGGAACATACAAAAAAGAAAATGGTTGTGATTCCTAAGACGACAATGCCTGAAATCAGTGCGCTGGTGACCGAGTTCAGCTGGAAAGGAGGTCCATTTGGATAAGCTGCAAGGAGAATAAAAATGCACAGGTAAGATCTAGTTACAATCTCTCAGCAGTGCCAAACACTTCTGTCTTTCCATTAAAACACCCTAGATACAGAATAATTACAATGAAGGGACTAAAACTATGCTTCAGAATGAGCATCTGTCTACTTGGACAAAGCTTATCTAAGTATACTTAGAAAACAGTTATTAATTCTTTCAATATCAATCATGTTGGGGGATAAAGACAGTAAAGATAAGGCATAATTCTTCATATGCTAGTGACCAACCTTGACCTGTGCTATTTATGGCAAGACTATCATTTTCCAAGAACTATCAAGGCAGAGATGTAAGGATTTGTCACCTAATCAAGTTACTGAAAGGATTTCTTCCATGATATCGTTATCCACATCTCAATTCAAAGTGTATATATATCCTTAGCAGCCATATCTGGCACCAGATATCTGGGCTACTCTAAACTTGTCTGTACACCTTCACAGAAGGCTTCTTAACATGTTTATTAATTCACAGGTAGAAGTGGTAACATATTTAGTTATTTAGTGTAGCTCAACAGGCTGTTCATGGACCAGTTCCTGGATACTGGAATACACACATCCAGCCTGTACCATCTTTTCCAGCAGGAGGGAAAAAAAAAACCCAAACAAACAAACGAACAACAACTTTTGAGTGGTAGGTGCTATCCAAAGCACCAATGCACGTTTCCCGTTACCAGTGCTGGAGAGTGAGGTGAAATGACAGCACAGTTTCTACGTAGGAAACCAGACTGCTTCTCCCAGAAGCAGCCACCTGCCCTCAACATCATCAATCCCTCCCACTTCACCAAAGCTGAAAAAGTCAGCTCTGTTGATCAAGTTGCCCTCCCCTACTCCACCTGTGCTGCCTTCTGGCCTTACTTGTCTTCTTTCCACTACAGCACTAATCTCACCTTAGTCTACCTCTATGGTCTCCACTGGGACAGCAACAGGCACAGGAAAGGTGGTTGTTCTGGGATGGAAAGAGAGGGCTTCTGCTTTTGTTGGATGGGAAGGAAAGGTAGCAGGTATATAACACAGCAAGCTGTGTGCAGCAAATGGAGAATTTGCTTTTTATCATTAGTATTATTTTAATGATATCCATCGGTAGGAACACACTAGGGAGCAATTCATTACACGGAGAACTTTCTTTCCGTGCCAGGAAAGAAAGGTAGCTGCTTTTTATGTGGTTTAAATTAAGAAAAGAAGGCAACAAATAGTATTAGAGTTCAGAGGACAGGATAGGTTGCTTGTGCCACTCGGTTCTGTTACGAACAAGTAAGAGGTGGAATGGCCCAGTGGACCGCTTGGTTACCTTGACCATCCTTTCTCAGTCATTATCTACTCCTTGTTACCAGCAGAGAACAGTAACAGACAGGCTGAAACAAGTTCTCCAAGTGCCCAAAGAAGCACCCTAAAACTTAAAGAGGCCTGATCTCCCCTGCAGCCTATTTCCTTCATTGCCCTAGCAGACCACAAGTTCTGTCACAGCTTCTCCATAGGCTTTTTATGTGGTTAAATGCCAGGAGAACAGGAGCTGAAGCAGAGCTCTTCTGACTTCAAGCTGTGAACTGAGCTGGACTGCACTATAATAACTATTTTGCTGCTCTACTCCTGCATGGCATGAGCAGATTTTCCTCCTTAAGTATGATTTCACATCTGGCAGTTGCAATGTTCCCTCACGCTCATGTCATAGCTGCAGATTTTCATTTCAATTCCATCATAGGAGTTAGAAGGTGCTATCTTGGTAGGGCTGGGTACACAAATTAAACTGGGCATTCCAGATGACCAATTGCTTTCTTTATAGTATGTCAGTGTTCACTCATTTAAATGACAAAAACAAGCCAAAAAGAAAAAAGCATGTCCTCAGTTCTGTTTCACTCAAACCGTCTTTCATGTTTCTTGAAATTCTGATAACTTACCAAGCTGCGAATTGTTGGTTGGCGTCTCATCTGTATAAAACAAAACCAGGATGCATTATATTTTACAAATACCTCTGCCTACCTCATCCCCTCCTTACAACAAAAAAGCCTATAGTCCTAGCTTTATTTTCAAAAGCACATCAGCTATACTTGCAACGTTGACTAGTAGCTTTTAACGTCTCTGGTAGAATAAGGACAACAACATTAATTGCATGACATTGCTTCATTTTTAATGCAAGCGCACCAATATGAAGTTACTTAATATTCTGTGGAAAAAAAAAAAAAAAAACGACACAACAAAACCCCACACACCTTGATTTCTTAATTGAAAATGTGGCCAGTTCTATTCTGTCCCTCAATAAAAATGCAACCATAAGCACGGTATTATACACAAGCCCCTTCACTATTAATCGTATTACAAGAAGACCTGTATAGGAAAAAAATTAACCTGAGTTTTTCCAAGGAAAAATACATCAGTGACCATAAATGATTACAAAAATGCCCTTTCCCCACACTCGCTTTTCTCTTGACAGTTACACAGTGGCGTTATATTTAGGGAAACATTTGTATTTTGTCTTCAGTTTTTACTTACTTACCATTGTCCATCTCAGAACTACATTTCTTGTCACCGTTTTTGCTTTTTTGTGCAACTTGTAAGCACAGCTCACGTATACATTTGTTTTGAGCAGCTGTCTTCTAAGTTTAAGTGAGACATCCATCAAAAGCTACACAATTTCACCTTCAGAAGCAGGTACCTGCTTTGTTTCTATACACAGAGACTAAAACATTTTCTTCTGTGTATGTCTCCTGTAATGACTTATTTTAGATTAACAAACAAGAATAAATTATCTCTGAAAAGAACAAAATGTTAGAAATAAGAGTTCAGAAATCCATAGAAGGACCATTACTCATTCGCAGTAGCACTATTCAGTTCCTATCAAGGTAACTGCATAAACAGTTCTGTTACCAGAACAACTGGTGACTAGAGTAATGGGGAGACCTGGCTAACTCAAGGTACCTCTGCAGATGCTGATGTGCGCAGAAACAGCTGCGAGATAAATGTAGCACCAACCTAAATCAGGGAAGTGAGCCATTGCACATCCATGCAGCTGCAGACCAAATACTAGGGTATATACTACGGTGAGTCAGGTGCAGAAGGTTTGGTGTGCTCTGTACAAATGTATCTGTACTAAAGCTGGACCAGAGTTGTCCTTGAACATATAAGCATCTCCACGCAGCAGCGCACCAGAGCAAAGCAGCACTGCGCCCCAGCATTCCTCATCCAAAACCAGTCAGTTCTGTTCTCTCACAACCTTCCCCCTTTTCTTTCCTTGACTATAGTATTCATGAACCTCACAGTTTTAATGCACTTATTTTCACAATGGGAAGGGACAGTGGGAGGAAATACTAATTCCCTCTTTCTGCTCGAGAGGGAAAAGCAAAGTGCAAGTCAGATTAAATTACTTGCCCAATGTCACTCAGGAAATTTGTGGCAGAGTTCAGAACTGAATCCCATTTTTTTCAGAGTACTCCCCATCAAATTATCCTTCTGTCAACAGTATGCTACAAAAGCATACTATGGAGATGCAGAAATATGTCTAATCTAAAAAGCTTTAGCCACATATCTCAAGTAGAAGACACATAAAAAATTATTATTCTCCTTTTCCAGCCTTATTCCATGTTTTCATTTAAAAAAACCCACCTCGACAGTTGTCAAGGAATTATAAAATCATTTATCCTTTCTTTGGGGTCATTAAACACCCATGTACAAATCTTTGTGTGCTTGAAGTTATGCAGTATTTAAAGGTAATTGATGAGTATTTGTTTTAATTGCAAAAATAGCATTCACAGCATTTGAATCATAAGCTATATTACCTAATAAGGGTTGCTCATAGAACAAGCTTTATCTAGTTTCTATTCCTTGCCTAAGGCAGCATTTCTCTAGCATACATGTTTGTCTGAGCAAATCTGTCATTCATTTCCCATAAGTACTCATGCATGCAACTTTGAAGTTAGTCCTTTTCACTTTTTCTCGACTAATCAGACAGCAGCAACTCAACTGGGATTACGTATAATGCAGAACAAAAAAAACCATTTTCATTGCAGAAATGTTGCGTATAACAAAGAGTATTTCTTTTAAAAATGGTCTCTTGCTAGATAGTTCCCAATTCTGGAGGGTCAGTTGCTCTCTTTGTATATGTGGGCACAACGACTTTGCACGTAAAGGATTTTATTCTCAAGTGTTTCAGTTATTTTTCCCAGACAGGAATCAGTTCTGCTCTCAGCTTCCTAAATCTAAGACTGCTGAAATCAGTCGCTTAACTGCAAATGGAATTTCTTAAACATTTTTCAAACATGTTATTTTTATTATTTTGTCAACAGCAGCCACATAAATTCTTTTCAGAGACTGCAGGTTATGTTTAGAGCTGTTTCAGAAGGGGGGGAAGGGTTTAAAAAAAACACCTTTGGCAATAAAAATGGAAATCACGGAATTTCACCCTGAATTTAAAAGAGTAGATTTTGGCCCACTCTGTTTAGAATTTACAATGTGTTTGTCCTATTTCTTTCTTATAGCTGAAGGCTAAACATAGCATGTATTAATTTGATGCAACACAGATAAAAACCCACAGGTGAAGCTGTAAGAAATGGTGAATAGAAAGTGACAGTGAATATTCATTAGCTGTCCAAATTAAATTGCAACACTGAACACAGTCCCTTAAATTCCATTATCTTCAGTGAAATCTGACAAAAAAAGAAGTCAACCCACTGAGTGTGGGCTTTTATAACAGCCATATATGCATAACAGTATCCCACAGTGATTTTACTGGGGTAGGGAGGAAGCATGTGAGCCAAACAGAAATATTAGCTCAAAATTTCTACCAAAGACTCCAACAGTAGGGAAAAAAATACCCATCAAACTCATGGAGAAGCCACACTTTCTCTAAGTCACTGTAAATTTATGTTAAACTGCAAAACATTTCCTCAGGTTTCTGAAATTCCAGCAGTCCATAGAAAAAGTTTGCTCATTCCTACCACTCCTTGTAATGATGGGGCCAGCAGAGATTACAGCATTGCCAGAGGTGCTCTGAGGGCTCCAAGTTGTCCTCTCACCAGCGTCTCTTCTTTCTCTGTTACTGCAAATCTGAGTGGTTAATCAAAACAATCACAGTTTCAGAATGGAATGGAATTATTGCCCTTCTGTGCTTCCTGTTTTAATGTAAACTCTTTTATAAGCAATACTACAATTTTGATTTTATTTCTTAGTATGCATTAAATTACTTTGCAATAAAAACAGCTGCAATGTTGCCTAGAAGTATATCTTATAAATGCCTGGCTTCCCATTATATTTTGCCTCACTTCGTTTACAGAACTACATTGCTGCTGTGTACAAGATGATCTTATAGTATATTAAATTTTCAGTAGTTAATTTCCCAAAGCTTTGTTTACAGACAGTTTTCCCCGACAAATGTGTTTTGCTTGACTAGGGATAGACAACTTACTACAATCCCTATTCTAGCACACTTCTCAAGTTAAAGTTCACACATTTTCCACAGAGTTCTAAATAGCAATGACCCACATTAAAACAATCCCCAGCACTCTATCATCTGGAATCCACCTTTAACATCTTTAACTTACCATCTACCTTAATCTTGGGTACTCAAGCTTGCTTCAACCGAGACCATTTCTTTAATTTCAACTACTTGTGAAATAACTTCAAAAACCTCACAACATAAATTCTCAATAGAAGCGATGAATCATTTATAAGTGTAACATAAATGTATAAAATAATGTACAAAATGTCAGAAGTATGCTGAGCTAATAGCATTTTAAAATTCTAAATGGGAAGGCATTCAACAGGAAACGATACTGCATTCTGAAGACATCAACGCAGAATATTCTGTGTTTATATGTTTATTTAAATGTTTCCATTTCCAAAATATATTTGTTGTTCCTGATGCTCCTAAAATGAAATAATTTTTGAATTGACACAGCTTCATGAACTTCAAAACAGCAGTTTGCAAACTATAAGGGAGGTAGTAATGAACTATAGTCACTATCAGAAACTCTTTCAAATTTTCCTTGTCAGTATAACTGAACTTACTATAACTTTAAGTTTTCCATAAATTCCATTCTAAGATATTTGTATTCATCCACTGTGATTGTGGATACCTTGTTTCTTAGATGCTATAATAAGAATATCAGCTCTGAAGCTGTCTCAGAGTTGTTACTTTTAAAAATGAATTAAGGACCAAAAGGCAAAAAGGTCATTTCTCACATGTTCAGCAACCCGTGTTTTGCAGGTTTAGTATTATTCTAACTCCAGATGACAATATTCATTGTCCTATTCTTCATCAGTTGTTTTACATTCCTTCAGACACAAAAAACATTCTTACTTCAGACTCTACAAGTCACCTTCATTCTGTGCCATCCAAACTTCCATAGTATTTAGATGCGGAATAACTCCAGCCTGCCTATTTTATATCCAGATAACTAACAGCAACTTCCGTCCACTGAAACTTACTGGCACAAGAAAGGGACAGTCATCTGCTCTGCACAGCTTTGTCACGCAGTGAAGGAAGACTGTAGACATCTTCTGGTTCTTGTGCTTCACAAAGCGAAACACCTCAAAGGAAAACCGGCCCATTTGGCTCTTGCCATTTTCAATTATAGTTGTCTGTGGGTCCTTGTCACAGCTAGTTTGTGTAGAAAAGATTAAAACTGGGATGAGCAGCTGTATGATTAGCATTTTTAAGCTCTTAGCTGAGAATAAGATAACTTAAGCAGCAAGTTCAGTGCTTTAGCTCCTTGGAAATGAACATGGTACCCTAATGTCCAACATAGGCAGCCACAACCTGCCTGTTACACTGCACAGTCTTGTGCTGAAATGCATTCCTATAAAACCATTATGTTTTGTTTTGCAACATCGCAGCTGTAACCAAGGTATCATTTAATTCCAGTGCCCAAAGAAACTTGAGACCTGAAGCAAAATAGTAATCAGGTATGCTAACCGGTATAGACAGGTAACTCCAATTGAAGACAGTATCTCTCCAGCAACCATCACTGATAAAATTGAATCTGAGATACTGCCAAGATGTTTTTCAAAGTTCCAATTCAAATAAATGTTATTATTGGGAGTAGGTAGCACAGGAGCATCTATTTATCTTTAATCACTTGCTTAACTGCTTTCCTGAACTGGAGTCTATGATGTTTTATATCACTGTCACTCACCAGAAGGGTACCTTTGGCAAAACAAAGGCCAGTTTCGCCATTCAGTTTGGGTGTTTATGGTATCTCTAGTAGAGCCATTTTAGATATATGCTTCTCTACCTTCATAATTCTTATGACTTTGCACTTGTTTCTATGTTTATGTTCACAAACAAGGTAAGTCCTGACATGTTATCTGTAAGCCCAGCCCTCGGTCCTCCCTGCTAATATTGCTTAGACTTTCCAGACTGATTAGAACACCACTATTGGAGAGATTTATAACTGTTTTTTAAAGGAAGGACCCACAAAACACTGGATTTTCACAGGACCTACCTGAAAAAAAGATCATATCGAAGATCATCGCTAGGATTACCAGACGGTGTGGTGTAACAGTAGTCCATCAAAACATTCCACCTGCACAGGGAGCAAAGTGATAGATGAGGGGAGCTGGCAACGTAAGAGTAGGGGCAGAGAGCAAGTGAGAAGATTAAAACTAGTACAGGCAAGCGTACAAACTGATAATGAAGGCTGTTACACTGAAGCAGAGTTACTGTACTTAACAGCTCATGTACAAGTCATACTGCATTCCCAGTATGTCACCTGTTTCTTCCCGTGACTTACAAAACTAAACAGCACACCATAGCAGCAGAATTGTATAAAATAAAAAAAACATTTTGGTTTCATGGAATTCAACTGCCATACCAACACACATGTTGTGTATCTCCTCTCAGAAGTCATGGCCACATAGGACTAGAAATCAAAACCATTCCACTTTTAAAAGCCCTGGAGTTTCTCACTTGATCTTACAGAGGCCCTTTCTTAAATAACAGCAATATAGGATTTAAAGTATAATTCAGGAAAACTTTCATAATGAGGACAGCAGCAAGCTATGCATTCACCATCAAGCCCCTGATACCCTCTAGCTGAGGCCAATGATTATCAAACACCAACCATTATTTTAACATACAAAAGGCTATGAGGAAAGACAGTTGCTTCTAAATCAGAAAAATTTGCAACATCAAGAGCTGAATAGCAAGCAAGACAAGAAATAACATCCTTTATGGTACCTGCCATCAAGGTTGGTTGCTCTTACAGCTGCATATATTTTGGTTTTCAAAGGTAAACCTGTACTTGGAATAAGGAGCTGCTGGCTGTAGGTTGAATCCTGAAAAACAAACATTGCCTCAGTGTACCAGAAATCCCACTGTAACAACTCATCTACACCCACAGACTGAACTCCCATCTCATTCTTCTGACCTTTCTATGTAGGAGAGTCATTTACTTTGTCCTCCATAAGGGAAGAAGCAAAAAGCAGTGCCAGAGCATTTGCCTAAAAGTTCATATGTAAAGATCAACAACATTTGACTGGCCTTACCCTATGCAACTATTTTAGGCAATCTATTTATTGATTTTAAAAAGCAGTTGGATCGATGCTTAAAGGTATCACTCATTGACACCTCAATATCTCTCCAACTTTCTACAAGCAAACAATAGCAGCTACTGTGGTTTTCCTACAGGAGGAGCTTAACTGCGTTGTCACAGTGCACCCTTTCCCAGGAAAGGTTGTTAAGGTTATCTGATTTACTGGATATACTAATGCCACCAGGTTTCATTATCTTAAGCTGTAGTCTGGGAGAACAGACACATTCTATTATGCAAAATGTAGTTTCTATGGAAGTTGGCTTGTTGAAGGCTCCATGTAACACACAGTTTCATTTAAATTCTAATATTTCAAAAATGCTATTTCAAGAAAGCTGCATAGAACATAAAAGTTGGGAATTCCCCATATATTACCACATAGATATAGTTGTTTTATTGGTTTCTTGTTCAAAGGCAGAACCATTAATGTCACTTTAGCAACAATGCCATGAAACAGATCTGAGTGACAGACATTAATTCAGTGTATCAAAATGCACTTACAGGTAAAGTCACCTATGTCAAATCAGTTGCTAATCCAGAAAGCACAGGGACTGAGCATGTTGAGACCTCCTGTGAGAGGTCGAAACACTCAAAATGTAAGAAAAAATTTTGTTAACAGAATTTTGACCAAGTTCAATGTGGCAGACAAGACCAAGAGCAGCAGCTGACAGCAACAAGAAGGATTAAGCACATAAATCAAATATTTTTTCAGAGGGAACAATGCCAAAATTCACAGCATGCCGAATATTCAATTTCTGCAGCATCAGAGGCCTCAGGAGGTACACATGCATACACAGACCAGCTCTGTGACATAGCCACTTAGGCTCTGTGAAAGCCCATTAAATGTTCTACTATTAAACTCCGAGTCTATCATAATAGCTCCTCTTGTCTTTCCTAACGCTAACACATGCCAACAGCACAAAGTAAATGTAAACATCACCTTGTGAGGGAAGATGGAAGCACGCTGAGAAGATGAAGAGTCAATGTTAGGAAATAATACTACAGCTAAAGTTTGAAAGTATGGCTGCTCGCAGTCAAAAGCCACATCTGTAAACAACCCCTTGCCAATACCAAGGGTGGACAGGAGCCTCAAGACCCCTCCCAAAACCAGGACTCCCTAACAAAGACCACGTGAGCCCACAGGATCAGAGCTCACAAGACGATAGGTGTCCCAAGAGGCACTCCCAACCAGGCAGACTGCAGGCAATACATAAGTTGTCTGTGTATACACCTAGCCCTAGGACGTGAACCCGAAGAGCATATCCATCATTTGGATCTGCCAGCCTTTGCAGTATTATTCATGCTAGTGCTACTCACTAGAGTGAGTAATGCGACTCAAATCAGAAGGATAAGACATCATTGTTCATGGTCGACTTGTAAACTCAGTGGCGTAAGGAGGATGAAAGCTCAGCTTGGCGTGTGGTATTTGATAAAAAAATGTGCTCAGTACAAGCATCAATAGCATTTATACCTGACTGTGTGTAGAACTGGGCCCTGAAATGCAGCAAACATGGTGGTCAATGCTTGTCCTGACTGAGAACTTTGGCCACCCTCACCCTGCCCCATCTTTTTGGTCACAGATTTATTTAAAAATGAGAGAAGTGTAGTCTTCATTTTAACAGATTACAGGTTGTTATTTGGAGCTCTGCTCTGTCAAACAAACATGATTATTTTTTTTTAAGCATGCTTTTGGAAAATGTCCTGTTATAATATTTATAGCTCATTATGATCAAAGCATAAAGCATTGACTTTTAAATCAGTTGCATGAATTATAACTCACCGTCGTGATGGCATGAATAATAATGCAAAAAAATCAGATTCATAATTTACAAAAACATTGCTTGATAGATTGAAAAATTGATATTTAAATTAGGTATTTAAAATGTATGAATAAAAATTTTAATCAACACAAAAATATCATTTCAGGGTTTAATGTTGTTAAGCAGAGGTCCGTGGATTTTTCATGTTTACTGTCACCATCCATATTCACACAGTAAAGGCTTATACAATAATGCATATTCAAGTTAAATTATCTAAAACATATGGAAGAAGTGTAAGTTGAAAGCTGTGACAATTAACCCTTAAAATCTTGAAAGTCCACACAATGAGGCAACAAGTACTGTGGGCTATATATTTGGAACAAATCCCACATCACTCATTACAATTACAGATGATCAAAACACTCTGATGAGGTTTGAACATAAAAATACCCCAGCAAAACTGCTACAGTTTATTGCTAAGGGAACAGGTCTAGAATATGTCTACAGAATTCTACAGAGTACTCTCCATATCAGTACAATGTACCTATACACACACACAGAAATATGCACACACACACATACATACATAATAAATGCAAACACGGAATCACAGAATTTTCAG
>VYXH01002734.1:8730-20060 GCA_013397275.1 Burhinus bistriatus
CGCTGTCGTCAAGGGCTTCCGCAACGGGGCGGGGTGAGTGCGGCGGGGGCGGCTGAGGGGCGGGAGGGGGCGCCGGGCCCGATGTGCGGGGGGTGGTGGCGGCGCTGGATTCGGTTCCTTCGGGGCCCGGTCGGCCCGAGGGCCGCGGGAAGGCCAGGGCTGTTGTGGCAGAGGTTTGGGAGAGACTTTTCCATTTCCCTCACCGATAAGCGGGGTTTTAACCGGTTTTGGGGTCCCCTTTGGGCCTGGCTTATTGGGGTGCCCGTTCTGTTAAGCCTGTGGCCTGGGCTCCTGGTTCGGTGTGCTGCTGGGCTGACTATTAAGTAGCATCTTTTGGCTGTCAATGGAATGGAAATGCTATCCTTTGATAGCATATTACAAAAAGACTGAAATATCTATTCACTTTTGCAGTTATGGAGCAAAAATTCGTGCCCCGCATGCCCTGGTGATGACTTTCTTGTTCAAGAGTGGAAGGTACGAACCCTAGTTCTGTATTTCTGTTACTGCTTAGAATGCTTTCATTCAAGTATTCAATCTTTTGTGTTTCCAGACAGCTTAAAAAGCAGAAAGATATGTGAGCCATGGTCATAGCTGTTGTTTTAATAGCTGCGCAGGACAACTTGTACGCACACACATACACAAGCACACGTACTCATGGGGGTCAGCCACGTGTGCAATGGTTGACGAGAACCAGTGGGCAGAGGAGAAATGAGCAGATGCAAACAGCAGTATTCTGCTCTCTGTTGAAATAAGGGAAGCCAAGCTGTAGCGGTGCCCATTGTGGCTTTCCCCGCTTGTGCCAGAGGTTTGCACTTAGACAAAAAAACCAAACCAAAATAAAAAAGGCTGCTTGACTAGTCACAGAATTAGACAGAAGCACAGTGTAAGTAGAGCTGTATTCTGATGAGTGAGCCAGAGGTAAAGCCCTCCCTCACTGAACAGATGTTCTGTGGGGTGCCTGAGCTGTCAGTCTAGATGGGCAGGCCAGAGGGGTGCAGTGTCCAGGCTGAGTGACTGCAGTGGTACTGCCTTTTTGCTCTCCTAATTGTCTGTTTCTTTTCTTCAGTTTAAGAGAGAAATTGAAATCGATTGCTCAGGCTACGTACACTCATTCCCGGAACTTGGCGTATTTTGTATTCACCTACAAGGGGCTGATGGCGTTGCAGTCCCGACTACAGGGGAAAAAAATTCCATTTCATTCTTTCTTTGCAGCCTGCATTGGAGGTTGGCTGGTGTTCGGTGAGAACAATCCCATCAACAGCCAGGTAAATGCATTTGTTGAAAGTTTCCTTGACAAAAATCCTAACCAATGGACGATCGTGTGCTAGGAAGTGGTTGGTATAGCCTGGCATGTTTCTGGCGGTTCTTGCCATGTAGCGTTATTCTTTTATTATATTTCTCTTTGCACAAGTTCTGGTTTTGGCTGCCCTGTGCTCAAATGGTGGTTGTGTGCCTCCGTGAACAGTGTGTGCAGTTTGAGGGCTAAAAGCCCAAGTTTACCTCCAGAGCTGCAGTTGCGTACCTAGGAAGGCAGGTAGTCGCGCAATCCAAAGCCATTGGGTTACCCCACCTGTCATCAGAGCTGTGGTAGCTGACTGCATGCGCCCCTAGTCTGCCCACACGCAGGGTTAAACCCTTTAGCTTGAATGTTGTGAGTGTAGAGCACCATCGGTTACTGAGCTGCGCTTAACTAGAGTGCTTAAACTGACACAAGCTGCTCAGGGGACGTTTGATTTAAAGCTGGTTGCTAACGCACAGTCACAGATTAATCCATTAGTAAAACACACATATACAGATTAATAAAAAGTGTTTTACTTATGCAATACCCTGTAGGAGCACATCGTCAGTCTGGTTTTAGGATGTGTCCAGACCTGAGTTTGTATTTCCATGGCAGGTTAGCAGGGCTGCTCTGTGACTATTCACCAGTAGAACCTAAGGTAGCTTTAACTTAGCAAAGACAAAAGTTGTGCAACTGTGAAGATGTGTTGCATCAAGTGTAACTTGTTGATTACTAAATTAGAGCACTAGAAGAGAAGTAGGACTTTGAGGGCACAGGGAAAACACAAACATCTCCAGTTATAAAGACTACATGATATGTGAACCTACAGCCTGTTTGCTGTTAAGTTGGGTAAATTGTTTACACCCCTCTTGCCTGGTTTATCACTTCTAAATTGCTTAACTTGGCTAGTATATCTGGTCAGGTTATTTGCCTAATGTTGTTTGGGGTTTTTTTTCATGCAGATCGTTATGTACCTGCTGTCTCGTATCCTGTTCGGCTTGTCTCGGCTGGCAGTGGAAAAGGGCTATGTCCCACAGCCAAAGCAGGATCCCTTTCCACTTGTTGGTGCTCTGGTATGGGGAACAGTTCTCTGGCTCTTTGAATACCACCGGCAAACTCTGCAGCCTTCTCTGCAGTCCTCCATGACCTACCTGTATGATGATAGTAATGTATGGCATGACATTTCTGACTTTCTCATTTATAACAAAAGGACAGACAGCAAGTAGGTGGTTCATTGTCAGACACCTTTGAATAGGATGGTACCTTCCAGTAGCTAAGGGAAAAGATTATTGTGTTGCTCGACTGGTGATTTTTTTTTTTTTTTTTTTTTTTTAAATTAACATCTGTCACGCACAGTTGCTTTTTGTATTCTGGCCAAAATGTTCTGATTAGTCTTCTCTTCACTCTGTTTAGAGCAAGTAAATACCCCAGAGAAACTTGTTGCAATCCTCAGTGAGAGTAAAATGCCTTGGGAATCTTGAGTTAAAATAAGTCTTTTTTTAAAGGAGGTCTTATTTGCCTTACAAGTATGTGTTGGGGTTTTTTAAAGAAACTAAATATACTTATAAAATGACAGCCTGACAGTAAGTGGTCTAACCATGATCACGTGATCATGTCTAATCATGAAAAAATGTTCTAGGAACTGTCTGAATGCTCACAAGACAGAAGCGTTTTTCTGTGTTGCTGTGCTCACCGTAATGTGATGGGAGTGGGGGCCCTGCTCAGGTCTGAAAGCAGGGACTAATTCCTTGATTTCTGCGGATGACTGGAAATCTTGTTTAAACTGTTAAAAGGACAGTTGTGTGCTCCTTAAGAGTGTTTTTCTGCAGTTTTCCCTCAGGGAGACAATAAGATATTTGAGAATAAAACTGTTAGGATCGTCTGGTACAAGCCTGTTAAATCAGGCTCGGAAGGACTATTTTTGCTCAGTTTCTTTCATGCACTTGGGCTGAATCTGCCCCTCTGCAGAGTGCACTAATTAATACCCTGTAATTACTTTAAACTTATTTGTAAAGTTTTTAAAAGCTGCTTGAACTAAATACCAAAAACAGTTACGCAACTTAGACTCCTTTGAAGACATGCTGAGGCGCATTGCACGCCCTCAGATGTCACACTGGGTACTTTATATGTAGAAGCAAGCAACACTTTTAACAAGCACTTTTATTTTGGTGGAAGATAAGCACATGGGTTTCTCTTAGGTCCCGAATCTGCCCTCCACAGCAGTGGCGTGTGTTAGCTGTAATCAAACTTGACCGTACCTGTAGTTTGTGCAGGCTTGTTGCTGAGTCAGGTTGAGGCCACAGTTAAATATACGAGCGAATCTTCCTCTTAAAAATACACTGCTGAGCCCCAGGAATAGTGCAGCATGTGCTGGGCTTTAACAGAAGATTTACTAGATAGCTGAGAAAGAAGAAAAACTGTTTTTAAATTAATAAAGTCAAACTGTTGATAGTGCAAAGCACTTACGCTGCCGTATAACACTATACCATTCACTTAATGATGTACATTAAAATAATTCCTGACACACTGGTTTTATGTGGTGATATTTGCAAGAGAGTCATTAAGTTCCCTGTGTTAACCATTCCCTGTTGGCTCAGTTGGGACTGTTCTGTTCAGTCTTCCTGTACCTACCTGCTTTTCCATCCTGATCCGCCCATGTCATTTTATAATCCCACTGATGCTGTTCTTCATCGTCTTTCGCAGTCTCTGTGCTCCAGGCTCTAGCAATTTGTCATATTCAGTGGTATGACTGAAACAGTACATTTAAGTTGAGGTAGCTTCTGAGTAGAAAAAAATTCTAAATTTCTTCTTAAGTAATTTTTCTTTGTCCCCCTAAGCTGTTTTATTACTATTACGCGTATTCTGAGTGCAGCTTTGCTCTTTATTTTTCCACTCTCCGTGTCAGCAAGAGGGAGAGTGAAATGTTCTCCTCCCCACGGTCTGCCTGGTGCTGCGATGTTTGGGATTGAATTGCATCCTGAGTGGCTCAGGGCGAGTAGGAGTAGAGTCTTCTGGCTCTTGAAGTGAATCTAGTGCCGAGTCTAACTGCGTTCACCGTGAGATCTTGCAGTGTAGAGACAGAAGCTTCTTTGTGCTCCTCCCATGCAAATCCATGACGTACTCATCTTTGGTGCCCAAAAGACAAGATACTGCTTTGCCATAACAACTGTCCATGGTGCCCTCAACTTTTAACTTCACCTGCTATTACGGTCTGTACGGAATACTTGAATTTGAACACCGACCAGTATTTAATCAGATGCACCCGAGCAAAACTATGTAAGTTAGGAACTGGCTTTGTTTCTTTGTAGTTAAATATTTTGTTTGGTGTAGGTAAGCGTGAAGATTCAAGTACAGAAAAAATGCTGAAGCTACAGGGGAGGTCTGATTTCTTTATAAACATCTTTATTTGCATCGCTGGTGGGTATCTGAAGCAGCATGACTGTTGCACTCTCTTTTTATGTCGGAAGCCTCAATATTGTTCCAAATACAAATTTTAGTATTCCGCTAATATTGAAGTCCTACAAGCTTTGATGGGATTTCAGAAAACCCTTCCACAATCGGACAGCTTGAGAATTTCTCCCTGAAGCTATTAGACTCTCAAATCCTTGACGGTGTATAATTATTGTAGGAAAAGATAGTCCAGGCTGGTTATGCGAGCTGTGTGTCTGTAAGAAGTTTTTAATTTATAGCTGGCATTCCTTTCCTCTGCGAAAGGCTTGTGATTCCCTTAGAGGCAAAATTATTTTCTTCTGCTAGTAGTTCTACTGCTGCAACCGTGTGGCTGCTTATGAAGCATTTCTCTGGCCATGTGATGGACGAGTGACCTGTCCTGTCCTTTTTACGTTACTGTAGTATCTCTGTCCTCCTAGATGGCAAAAACAAGCCAACAGCGAGTTTCTAATACCAACCTGGCAGCGGTGGCCATCAATCGTCCTTGGTTCAAAATGCCCTTTTTCTCTTGCGACTCTGTCACCAACCTCACTTTCAGAGCAAATTGTGCCTGAGCTTCCAACCATCTGTACTTCTGATCCAGGAACCAGCTGCCGTCCCTGGAAGACGAACTGCAGCTCATCCCAGGAGCTGGTCCTGTGTGGCATTTGCGGACGGTTGGTTTTCCTGCTGCGTTGGGGCAGGACGTTAAGCTGCAAGTCACTTCTTTCCCCAGGGAAGTAATTGGAACAGTTCTTTAACGGCATTAGTCTGCATTGCTGTTTCTGTGACCAGATAGCTGGGGATGAACCCCTTATGCTACCGAGGTGTCGGAACAATGCGGGCGTGTAGTAAGGAAGTGAACTAGAAGTAATTTGTCTGAGTCAGACTTTTCGGATACATAAGTTACACTCCCTGCCCTCCCCCAGTGCATTGTGTGGGGAATTGAGTCCCCTGTTTGTGTTCCTTTTTTATTAGCATTAAAACCAAAAGAAATAAAGAGACAGTTGGGAAGCCACCTGCGAATCAGCCAAATGCTTAAGAATCACAAAGAAGTGCCATTTTCTTTCCCCAGCCCTCGTAGCTTTTGAATTTTAAGACGAACGTGAGTTTGTTTGTCTACATCAACTTTATTTTCCCGTGTTATTTCTTCCTTGACACCTGACCGTGACATACCGAGTGCCTCTAAAGAGGAGCAGAGTGTCTCAATGCTTAGCTCCGTTTGTCAAAAATTAGGATTACTGGATAAAATTGAAGTGTTCATTTTTAAATGATGCTTCTCCTTCAGATTTTAAGCCTCTTTTCGAGGTAGTTTTAAAGGTTAATGAATCAAACTGATCAAAAGTTTTCAGCAAGCCTTGAATAGCAGACTGACTATACTGAGCTATTAATCATTTATTTTATGAAGGAACAAAGCAAGCTCAGGCTTATTTACTGTCGCTGCATGCTGCCCTAGCATACCCACTGTGCTTCGTTCTTCTTTGGAGGACAGCTTGTGTGCTAGTGCTGGCTGTCAGGATGGCTGAAGAACCGTTTCCGGGACAGTTACATTATTTAACAAAGGTGAAAATTAAATGGCTGCATGACATTTGGTTTAGCTAAGGTTTTCTGTACTGCCTTTGATCCTTTCAGTTAAGGGGAGGATGTTTCTGAAAGAAAAACCTGTGCTTGTCCAATTAGTGCCACAGGGAAGTGCTTACGAAAGTTGTGGCTGCTGTAAGGTGTGAACCTGTGTTCGCAGCGTGACGGCGTGCTTTGTCCTGGCCACCATCCCTGTGTCTGGGCAATAACCACCCCTGCTCTGGACAGCTGGGTCAGGGTGGAGAGGCTGCAGAAGAGCTTTGATACCGGTGCTGTGAGACTTTCTTGCCCCTGTAGAGTAGTTCAAGCTCTGCTTTTAACTGAGCCAGGTCGCGGGTAGAAGTGTAGGGATGATCTCTGGCTGCAGAAGCAGACCAAACCCAGGTCTCCGAAGGGACCCTCTGTGACTGCCGAGGGTCCCCTGTGCACACTAAGCCCTGCAGCGGATTGGGAGTTGGCGTGGATGGCTGGTGCTAGTGGAAGTAACCAGAACCCTGTGCAGATGCCCTCACACAGGAGAAACTGGTGTGACTCAAACTCATTTTCACTGCATCAGCACAAATGCGACCTTTGGATAATACCCCAAGCCGCACGCTGTTTTCCATTTGTCAGGTTGTGTTTGTCTTCCTGGATCACGCCAACCTGAGCAGAATGCGTTCGGTTTGCTGATGCTGGTTTTGAAATCCAGCAGATAAGGGAGGAGAGAAAATAAGGCGTAATGCTATCCAGCGTAATGTCTGTCTGCCACTGTTAATAATTTAGGGGTGCTAATCTTGCCTTTTCAACCTGTGTGTTCATGCCAGATTGTTGGAGGAGGTAACTTTTTTTTCTTAGAAGAGTTTTCGTCTGTCTCATTTCCTTATGAGACTGGTGATGAGGAAGGGGAAAACAAATTAAATGCTCTATAATACAAGTATTTTTACCTCTGCTTTTGATATATGTTTTGTGTTTATAATTGCTGTGTAATCCAGGTCCTGATTTTCTGACAGCGTAGAATCATGTTAAGAACACAAACTCAGGTAACTTGTAATTACGCTGATCAGAATGATTGTAGGAATATCTGGGGTTTTGGTTTTAAACCACGCAAAAGAGGGGGCAGCGGGTTCTTTGAAGTAGCTCTGTCCACTGTGAATTGACTTCTTGTGCAGTCGGTGTAGTACATCAATCCAATGTAAGACTTTCTGCCAAACTCCTTTGCAGTTTATTTCTGTATAATCACTCTTTGAATATTATAATACCATGCTTTCTATAATAATAATAAAAACCTAATTTTTTGTCCTTTTTTTACTGTTGTCATTATGAAGCTGAAATATATAAAGTAATGCTTAATTATTGCATGTTACTAGCCCTGTATGTAGAGAAGTCATGCACAGAGTGTGTTTTTGGCATCAGTTGTGCCGTCGTGTTACCAGCTTGGAGGTAATAGCCAGTGCTACTTTGACCATGCCATCAGATTTAACTGCTGCCACACTGGCTAACTCAGGTAAGGATCCTACCTGCAAAGACAGTTGTAATCCTTCTTTTGGGGCGGGTTTGTCATTTGTTTTTGGTTTTTTTTGAAACATGAACTTTCCTATACAATAGCTGTTTGGATCGCTTAGCGTGGCCGTATCTTCAGACCAAGTGAGTCAAACTGGGGCTAGGCTGGAGGTTTTGTAGCACGTACAAACTGGACACACTCAAACGCAGTGTAAATGGGAAACAATGTGACTGGCTCTTGCACTGCAGCAAGAAAAGAGTCCACCTGTCCCGTTGGCTATTCCTGGGATGACACAGACTCAGGGCAGACTGCTCCTTGGTGTCTTGCAATCCACCAGGAACACACGTGAGTGGTTGCAGAGAGCGTGCAACTGTTCAAAGAGAAGTCAGCTGGAGGAACCTTTGTTGGTGACTGCCCGGTTGCGTGTGGAGTCCTGGCTTCAGTGTGGTTGCCTGGTCCTTGCCCAGATAGTCCTCTTCAGGGCAGACAGCTTGCGGCAGTACCGTCTGCCAAAGCAGGGCGTGGGTTCAAGGCACTGGACACGAGTCTGAACCTGCCTCACCCATTAGCTAAACAAAATAAGGACATACACAAATAGACAAAATACGGGTCTATATAGATGATTTTGGTGCCTCTTCCAAGCTAAGAGCTTGGACTATGCTGTAGAGGTAACAGCTATGGTAGTGGAGATAAAGCAGTTCCTGGATGAGGAGCTCCCTAGAGCCTGGTCAGGTAAGGGAGGTCCTCATCACAAGCAGGAGAAGGTCCCTCTGCGAGGGGGGCGCTGAGTAGCTGTAAGACAAAACCTCTGCTTTGTAGCTGCTGTAATACTGGAGGGTCCAGCCGGAGCCCATGAGAAGCCAAATTAACACCCCCAAACTGATGTCAGTCCTATTTTAGTTTTTTCCTCTCTCAAAGCATCATACTGTACCTGAGCCCTTCTTCTGTTCCAAGTGAAGCTCTGAGCAAGCTGCAAGTTTTGCTCTGACACTTTACCGTGCCAGTGACCATGCTCTGAGCCTACTGGGAAGTGAACCTGGACTGGCTAGAGTTACTAAGTCTAGGTAAAAGCTAAAGCACAGAAGGCAACATCAAAGGGCTTATTCCCACATGTATTCCTGATGACTCCCGGGCTATTTGCACAACGTACTGCTGCAACACTTCAGTGTCTCCATTCCTCTCCAGGCCTTGAGTGAAGCAGGAAAGAGCCTTGTCCAACGGAGCGGCTTTTAGCAACTGGCATGGGAAGCAGACGTTTTGTACTGCTCTGTTCTACAGAGGCTGGAATGAGATTGCCTTGTTTGGGTGTGAAGAGCAGAGCAGGGGGCAAGCGGGCCCTGTGCCCTGTTGCTTCTACCGAAAAACTCTACAGATTGATGTTGAGCTTTAATAACATCATACGAGAGAAGAAAATAACACGGCTGCATTTGTTGTGCCCAGCATCCAAAAGAGTAGCTGACCTGCTGTCTTGGGAGAAGAATTGACGGTGTAGTCTTCTGTAAAAAGATGTGAGGAAACGGGCAGTTCCCAGCTTTTGGGATCCAGAAGAAGACACCTGAACCAGCGATAGTCTCCTTATGCCTCAAGTAAGCTGTAGTTACTCTATTTGTGCTATGAGAAAATCACTTCAGTTCCCGTAGAAAAAAGGGGATGGAGGCAGAGAGTGGGTAAAGTCAGGGCAGCGGCAGCAGCAGGACGATGGTGTGGGACTCTGGGCTTTCCCCAGCTGCCTGTCCCCTCGGCAGGCCATCTTGCAGCGACAGCGTGCCATGCTGCCAGCTCGCCGTCACCTGAACCGAAGCACTGGGAACAGGAGCATTGGCAGGAGACCCCTGGGGGAAGTCGTGCTTCCCTTTGCACGATGCAGTCATTCCAGTGTGACAGCTCAGCCCAGTCCGTATGGGAACTGCTGAGAGCAGGACCGTGCTACGGATGACGAGGACAGTAAAGGTGCTTCTGGGACACCTACATGCTAAGGCTAACTAAGCAGAGGGATGCAGATTTGCATCCTGCCAACTCCCCTCCTGCCTGCTCCCCCTGCCAGGAGATGATTTTGCAGCATAGATACCAGCTCCGGCTCTGGCTGCAGCCCTGGTCTGCACCTTTCCATCAGCGCAGGGACCAGCAGACACCCCTTGGCCTGAGTGTCCCGATGCGCAAGGCAGCCAAAACCCACCCGAACTTGGTGACTGCTGCGGGGTAAATCCAGCTGGGGTACAAAGCACATGAATAGCCTTCCTGATCCTCTCCGTGACCGAGTCGGGCCGTGGAGACAGGACTTTATCTTTTTGCAGCACCCACCAGATGGCTAATCTTGGGAGCACGTCCCCACTCCTTAGCAGGGCTGGCGAGGCCAGGAGGAGGCTGCAGCTGGGCAGGAGACAGCGTTCGTCTGCTTTCCCTCATACGCATGCAAGAAAAACCCCAGCCCGCCCTTCTCCCACCAGCGTTTGCCTTTCATTTGTCTTTGCAACCGCCCTTTTTCAGCGCCGCCAACGCTCAAAGCCTTGGAGAAGCTGCGGTGCAGCCAGGCAGCGTGGCAGCTCGGGGAAGAGGGGGGCAGAGCACAGCCTGCTCCCCCCGAATAAGCTCCCGCCTGAATGGGTGGGGGGGACGGACACCCAGCCTTTGTGAGCAGAGCGGGAGCAGCTGGTGCAGCAGCTGTGTCCCAAACCCTGCGTCACCCCAGGAAGCGCCTGGCCGAGGCTCCCCCGGGGAGGAGGAGAGCACTGCCAGCCCTTCGCTCCCGCCGGCCGTTGGGGTTCCCTTTTTCCCCCCTTCTCCAGATGGAAGAAACATTAACTGTGGGCAAACAGCTGGTCTAACTGTTGCTTACGCTTCGCACTAATGATGATGCTGCAGTGCAAGGGCTCCGGAGAGCAGGCCCTGGAATATTAGAAGGGCCAAGCGTTAATTAACTGTATTAATTTCTTTTAAGTGAGGCAGCATTTCTGTTTGCTCTTTGCTGACGGAGAAATGGGGCACGGAGAGGTGATATGATTGGTCACGGACATGCAACACGTTACCGGTGTATTTAAGGATCCAGGGAAATCACGACGCTGCTCCGGGGCCGGCTGTCCTGCGGGCGAATTGCAGCCACTGCCAAAACATCCAGCGTAAAATCCTTTAAAGCCTGAAACCTGTTAGGCCGGGGCAGGGACACCGCGTGTCGGGATCTGTTCCGCAGCACAGGCGTCAACTCATCGCCTCCCGCATCCCACGCGCTGGTGGCAGGGGAAAAAAAAACACCAAAAAACCCAAAAAAAACCCAAAAACCCCCAAAAAACCAAAAAAACCAACAAAACAACCCACCCCGCCTCCTGCATCCCAGTTAAACGCGAGGGTTTGTTTGTTTTGGGGTTGTTGTGGGGTTTTTTTTTAATTAGAAGGATGTGTGTATATTTAAATTTTTTTTAATTTTTTCTTTAAATTTTGCCTTCTCACGTCAGCGGGAGGGTTATCGGGGTGGGACTATCAGCTCCTTCGGTTCCACGGGTGGGTAAAAGTCCCGGCTTCGCAGCGGGAATCCCGGGAAGCGGCGGGGCGGCGGAAGGGGGGCGG
>VYXH01002734.1:29899-94693 GCA_013397275.1 Burhinus bistriatus
GGCACCGTACCGCGCCCTACGGCAGCGTACCGCGGGGTACCGCACCGCGCCCTACGGCAGCGTACCGCGGGGTACCGCACTGCTCCCTACGGCAGCGTACCGTGGGGTACCGCACCGCGCCCTACGGCAGCGTACCGCGCGGCGTCGCATCGCACCGCTCCCTACGGCAGCGTACCGCGGGGCATCGCACCCTACGGCACCGCACCGCTCCCTACGGCACCGCTCCCTACGGCACCGCAGCGCCCGCGCCCGGCGGGGCCATGATGGCGTGCGCCGAGCTGCTGGCCGTGTGCCTGCTGTCGGCCGACCGCGGCCCCTCGCCCCACCGCCCGCCTCTCCCCATCTTCCACGACGTGAGTACCGCCGGGCGGGTCCCCAGCGACCCCCTGCCCCACCCCCGGGGCTAGCATGGGCCAGGCGGGCCGGGGTGCCTCCTCACAGGGAGCCGTGGCCGGGCCTCACACGTAGGTGTGAGGGTGAGGCCCTTTCCCGCCTGCCCCGCTGAGGACCCAAACCCAAGGGATGAACGAGTGAGCCCCGCTGCTGCTTTAGGCCTGAAGCTGGGAATCAAGGCACCGGTCGTGGTGTCTTAAATAATACTCGGTGTTGTGTCCTTTTTCTGAATTGTGGGCCTCTGAGTGGCTAGAAATAGCCCGCTCCTTATGAAGAGCTGGTTGTCGTGACTCCTGGAGCAGGAGCTGTGTGTGGCTGGCAGGAAAGCTGCAGAAGGTACCGTGTAGCTGTTAAAAGCCGTGGGATCCTACAGGCAGAGTGTGTCCATTGCTCGCTGCAGCCCCCATCCCTGCCTGCTCTTAACGCGCCAGGAGTTGTGGAGGAAGATGCTCTTTGTGCAGGTTGGAGACCACCTGGGCATCCTGGCAGCTGTGGGTGGCTTGAGGGAGATGAGGATGTGGATAGTGGCTGTCTTTGTTTTCACAAGACAGGTCCTGGTGCGATGCTTCCCATCGTGCAACGTCCTCTCGAGCCCCGTGGCAAGGGTGCTCCTGTCAAGAGGGAGCTGTGTGCCCTGGGGCCGGGGCTCTGGGGGAGGCAGCACCTCTCCCCCTGTGACACCCGGCAGGGTGGGCAGGTGGCCGCATGCCTGGCCATCTCCCAGGGCAAGTGGCACAGCCTGGGTCAGAGGCCACCTCTGCTGTTGGAGCACATCAGAGGTGCTCAACTCCCCTGCTTCTGGCCCTTTTTCATGAGCTGCAGGGTGCCTGGGTCAGGTGGGCAGTGGCTGAATCTCCCTGGTGGGCCACCAGGCCTTGCATTACCCTGTGTCTGGCATGACAGGGGTCTAAGTCACCCTGTGGAGCCAAGGAGATGTGTGAGCGGAGGTGCTGCCCCTGTCCTGCTGCAGGGACTGGGGAGCAGAAAGCAAGCAAGAGTTAACGGTGAGGGTTGGTGTGGTGCCCCAGCGTCTGGACAGCCCAGGATGGTGCCAGCTCTCATCTCTGTCCTGTTCCAGTCTGTGTGGTGCCACTCTCTTGTGTCCCAGTTCATCCCAGAGGAGGGGAGCAGGAGATCTCGGTCAGCACTCTGGAAAGGTGAATGCCATGCCTGGTCCGGTCCTCCGTCTGGGAGACCTCCTGGCATCACCAGGGAGCAGCTGGAAAGCGCAGCTCCCTCGGCTGTGGTGATGCTTCCAGCTGGGGGTCAGGGTTTCTCTCCTGCCATGGAGGGGCTTTCAGGCTGCAGGGCTCTCCAGCCAGCATCATTAACCGCACTAATTACTTGGCTGATGGAAGATGGGCTGGAGGGGGGTTGGTGGTGACAGCTGTGTTTCAGCTCAGCTCCTCCGGACGCTCACTGAGTCCCATATCTATCCCTCAGGGCGTCATTAAAGCAATTATAATGGGAAGTGTTAACAGTGCTAGCAGCTGCTTTCCAGGTTCTGGCAGTTTCCCTTCCTCTTCCCCATGGCTCCCTTCCTCTTCCCCATGGCTCCCTTCCTCTTCCCCATGGCTCCCTTTGCTCCCGCCTCAGGTCCGGAACTTGGCAGTGTGAGTTTAATGTCTCCGCTTTTGGGTCTGGGCAGTTGGCTGCTCTCCAGCTGCCCCCACAGGCTTGGCAGGGCGAGCTGCTCCCCACCACAGCGGGGCAGGATCCCAGCCTGCCCCTTGGGCAGCGGGAAGGGAGGGCTGCCCACCATAAATCCCAGGTGGCAGCTGGTGCTTCCCCTGGGACCCGAGACCTGCCTTCAGGAGACGTGAGGAGGAGGAGGAGGGCTTTGCCTGAGGTGCTTTGCTGCAGGCATGGTACGAACTGCAGTGCTGCCATCATAATTGTTTCTCTGTGCAGACATCTCAAGCCTCTGGGAGATTCATTCCCCAGGCCGGTGCTCAGGGCTTGCTTACTCCCCTCTCGGTGTAAAAGAGGTTCAGAAAAGCCACTTGGATTGCCTGGTGTTTATCGCCAGCACCTGGCTGCAGCCAGCAGTAGCCTGCGGTGGGTCGATGAACACGGTGTCCCCAGGGCACCTGTCCCCTCCCCAGCATCCAGTATGTCCCTGACTGTGTGTCCAGCAGCCACAGTTGCTTCCAGCACTGCAGGCAGGGAGAAGCCCTATAATGTCCCTCCCTCGCGGGGTGTGAGCGGTTCACCCCCAAATACATGCTGGTTCAGTGCTGCTTCTATCTGTCCCAGTGTGTCTGCTGCTGCAGGCACCGAGCGGGGCTGCGGCTGCTTGGACCCGAGCCCAGGAGCCAGAGGCTAAGGGAAATGTCTCGGGCTTGAGGCAGTGTCCCTGTGTTTCTGAGACCGCCAGCCCCTCCGAATGCAAGCCAGGGATTGCCTGTAGGGCCTCTTCAGCAGCCGATGCAGACCTGATCCCATTCCCGGCCTGGCTTTGCACCACTTTTCCCTGGCTTTGTCCCAGGGTTGCTGTCCACACCAGGCTCTTGCACTGGGAGCAGTGCTTACCTGCCATTGCAGTGTATGTGCCTGCACCCTGAGGGGGCCAGGGGTCGCCCTGTGGAGCGTGGAACTGGCTGTGTGCTATTTTTGTTTGGCTGGAGTTGAATCCTGCCTTGCGCACAGGAGCCATTGGTGTTTTCCAGAGTGTGCAGTGCTCACCGAGGCACCCCTCTGCAGCTGGGATCGGCCAAGCGTGGGCTCGCTGGAGGTGGGTAGGAGCCCTGCCATCCCTGGGGATGTGGAACAGATGTGGCCTCACTTCTCAGGGCTCTTGCTTTGCACCACCTTTACCTATTTTGAGCTTCAGGCAGCTGCCTTGTGTGCACTGGCAGTGCTTTTCTAACGCACCGCTGGAGCAGAGGATCCCGTGTGCCAGGGAGAAGCATCAGCTGTGTTTGCTGAGGTTCATGCTGAACCCAGGGTAGGCTCACCTCAGATTAGAGACCTTCTCAGCCCCGTGGGAGGATCCCCCCTTGAAACTGAGCTTTCCCTCTTAGCCTGCAGATAGACCCTGCTGAGCAAGGCCAGCCTGTGACTGGGAAATGTTTGACCTCACTTGAATCTGTATTTGTTCAGTCCCTGGGTGACACCTGACTGTCTTTAGGATGAGCTAGCTGGCCTCAGTGACATTTGGAATCACAGAGATGATGTTGCATGAGCCGTGTGTCCCTCTGTCATGCAGGATTAAGCTTTTGCCTTGATGGAAAGGGGTGTGCCCAAGGCAGGGAGGTGGGGCAGGGTGGCACAGGCAGGTGGGACCTGCTGGTGCTGCCCCTGCCTGCAGGCAGAGCTGCCTCTGCAGCCAGGGAGCCCTGGCATGTGTAACCCTGCAGCTGTGAGACCCCTGATGTGCAAGGGAACCCTTTAGCCTGGAGAAAGTTTTACTTTAAAACCCAGAGAAATCGCCGGCATGTGGGAGCTGTGGGTTCCTGTCTCAGCTGGTAAAGGTAAAGCTCCAAAGTGCATGCAGTGAGTCCTACGGGGTGTTCAGAGAGCGCCTGTCCTGCTTTCCTGCAAGGGAAGCAGCCTGGCCGGCTGGAAGCCCAAGTCCTGGAGGGATGGTTACCTAACGCTGGTCGACTCAGGGCAGCCTCCGTTCCCTGCAGTGGCTTGGGTTGGGAGGAGCTTGCCTGGCTCAGAAGAGCATCCTCCAAGGAGACGTCCCTGCTCCTGGTTTTGGTCGTGGCAAAGGACCAGGGAGCTCCCTGCTGGGACCAGCATCAGAAAAGCCTCTGCCCAGATGCAAACCAGCAGCTTCCTCAGGAGTGAGCAGCGGAGGTTTCTCTGGGCAGCAGTTTCTTTACCTCGAAGTGATTTTTCAGGGACATTTCAGTAGCTAGATGTGGGCTCGTGCACTCAAAACGCACAGCAAGGCTGTCAGTGAGCAGTGCAAGAAGGGAGGTGGGGATGGAAGGAGCAGGTAGCAACGACGTGTTCCTGCAGCAGGGAGCAGAGCTTGCCAGGGGGTGGTTTTATCAGGGGTCTCCACTTCGCAGGTGTGTGGAAAAGAATATAGCAAAGTCTGTTTTCCCCTTTTCCTGTCCTTTTTTTATTCCTGTTCTTTCTTCAGATTTCTTCATCAGCCAGGGTGATTAAAAAGAAGAAAGTTGCCACACACGCGACTTTCTGTTGTTTGCTCCATTAGGATGTGCTGGTCAAAACCTTGAACTGTTTGGTCTGGCAGGCTGTTCCCAGGCTTCAGAAATGATGCTGTTCCTCACCAGAGTCAGCCCCAGACCTTCCGATAATTATTAATGAAAGAGGAGCCAGGCAGGGATAAGAAGCCCGAGCTTTCTTCTGGGTTATGGGCAGAAGACTCGTGGTTGGGAACCTGGGTTGAGATCCTGAATTGGAGCAGCTCTCCAACGGTGCTCTGTGGCAGAATTAGTTACAGGTTAATTAATTCATTAATTATTACAGTGTGTGTGCATGTCAAGGTGTCGCAGGAAGGATTGTTGTGAAGGGTGATTACAAAGTGCAGGACGAGAGGTGCTCCTTGGTGTAGACCAAGTGTCAGCAGTGATACACAAAGTGCTCCTGTTATGGAGTGGTTTTATGCTTAATGTTCTTTCATTTAAAGGATCTGAAAAATTAAACACTTTCCATCACAAGAGTGTAGTGAAGCCCTGTCTACTTCGTTTCCCTCTGTGTTTTCTGAAAGATGCTCAGTGTGAGTGCTGGACTCACTTGGGCAGTGGCAGCTGTACCGAGCTTTGCGCATTGGAGGCGAGAAATGCTTTTAATCATTTGCAAAGGGGAATTTCCCCGGAGCAGCCTATGCAGCGCTGGTCTCTGTGCAGCCCTGGCAGTGCGGGCTTCTCTGCTGCTCCCCAGGCTCTGGGAGGTGGTTTTCCCATGGTGGCAGTGCCAGGTACCACCTAGTTCGCCGTTCAGCCATGCTGCTCTCCTTACTCCCTCACTAAACCCTCTTGTATTTTCTCTTGCAGATTTTCCGACGAGCTGACAAGAACGGTGAGTGCTTTGTTCCTGCGGCTGCCTCCCCACCCTGCCCGGGTCTGAGCAAAGCAGCACAGCCTGTCCCTGCTGGGAGGTTTAGCTGAAAGAGTGAAGGAGGATAAGGGCAAACAGCTCTCTGGCTTCAAGAAAAATGCTTTTCTGCTTCGCCTGAAGGAAAAGGCACTGGAGCAAAGGGCCTGACCAGGGGCTGGGAATGTGGGCTCCCCTAATTCGCTGTCCACATGCCACACAGGCCAGAGCACCTTCCAAGCCCTTCTCCTGCCTGCATGCACGTGATCTCTCCTCTGCGCTGCTAGCAGTGAGAAGGGAAGGCAAAGCAAACTGTGCAGCAGGCAGCCCAGGGTCCATCAGAATTCTGCTCTGTCCCTTGCAGGATTGATTCAGTCTCTGCGCTCAGTCCAGGGTTTTACAGGTGCCCTCAGTTGGGTGGCCCTGTTCCTGGATGCCCACTGGAGCCCCTGCCATTTGAAAGTTAGGCTCTGCTACTCAGTTTTTAACTGGCACCCATAAACCAAGAAGTCCAAAAGCACAGGTCGTTTCTCTGAGCCTTCCCAGCCCCTGTTGGGCTCTTCTCCTTCACGGTAGCTTCCAGGCTCCAGGAACTGCTTTTGTTGTGCATCAAAATCCAGCCCAGGAGCTGATGTCCTCCACAGAGAGGAAGTAAAAAGCTCTTGAGTCAATGGAGAAATTTTCTTTCCACAAAAACCTGATGCGGTCCTCACTGTGCTGTTTGTAATGGACTCTGTGTTTAGACAGTCATCTAAGTACAGAGTGCCTGCATTTATGAAAACGTTGCAGAGGGGTGTTTTGGAAGGGGCTGAAGTTCCTACCTGAAATTCCAGCAGCAATGGCCCTGCTTGCCAGTGCTCCTGTGTTTTTGATGGGGACTGGTGGGGCATGCTTTCAATGAGATATCTGCTGTAATTACTATGCACAACACGCCTAACCGTCCCACGCTCCCGGTAGAGAGGCTGCTGGGAGGATCGCTGGGGCCTGTATGCTTCTTTCTGCAGATATATAATTATTCTTCTCTTTTATTTAAATGCAGATGATGGGAAGCTGTCATTTGAGGAGTTCAAGAACTATTTCGCTGATGGGATCCTGAGCTCGGAGGAGCTGTGGGAGTTGTTCAGTGGCATTGACAGGCGTCATTCAGAGTAAGTACTGTGGTGGCACAGAGGAGAGGAGATGAAGGAGAATTTAAAACTGCTTGACTGTAGATGGAGGACATTTGGAGGCGGGTGCGATAAATAGTCAGGGTGAGATAAACCTACCTCTTGTAACACGCAGATGTTAAAACCCATTGAACATCAGCTACGAGCACTGGTGATGAGAGAAGCCAGACATTTTGAGAACAGTCATTATCAGATTTACTGTAGCTCTGTAAAAGCAACTATCCATTTAAAATTACATTAGTTTGAAAAATGTATTCCAGAAATATACAGCTCTATAGAGCAGGTTGTGTGTCTGCAGGAGGAGCATGTGGTGGTGTGAGGACGATGCACAGACTGTGCAAAGTCGCAGACTTTGCCACTGCTGACACAGGGAACTGTTTTTCACTTACGTAAGAGCTGCTTTCCACCAGAAGTGGGCCTTATGAGTGTAACTGTGAATTTAGGCCAGCTACTTTTAAAAAAAGAAACCCCCAAAGAACAGGAGAAGTAATTGCACTCAGCCCTGGTCTCCTCTTGACTGGTGGTGCTATCTAGAGGAGTCTGTTGGGCTCGACTGGGTTTCTCATCCCAGTCTTTCAGATATCAGCGTGGCCTTGCTGTGGTCCCTCTGCCCTGCCAGCTGCTATGAATGAATGTGTTTTGGCACTGGGAGAAACTGGCCCTTGATAAATTGCATGTCTGGGAGCTGCCTGTTCAAATGGAGGCGTGCTGCTGGGGGAGAAGGTGGCTGCAGCTTCCTCCTGGTCTTGGGTGGCAGGCTGGCCTCTGGCTTGTGCCGCTTCCCTGGCACCCGAGCAGGCATCTCCTGTACCTCTCTGATGCCCTTGGCCAGGACAGTGTCTGAGCAGGCCCCCTCCAGGGAGAGGTAAACTCGGAGCAGCCTTAGCTGCACATGCTGGTCCCAGGGCCTTGCAGGGAGCCAGGGCAGTGGCACGGAGGGCCCACGCCACGCCAAGATGGCACTGAGCCACTGGCAACAGATACCCAGCGGTCCCTGGCTGCAAGTCCCCACATCATCCACCCAGGACTGGAGAAGTGGGGATGGTTGACTCCTGCTGGGTGTTAGGGTGGTGGGTTTAGCTGATGCTCCCACTTTAGTGACGGTGCAGAGAAGTGGGCTGGTGTGTGCAGTCCCTGGTGCCTCTTTCTTTTAAGCCTGGCTGCCCGTTGCTGCCTGTCCCTGCCAGTTGGGCTTGCTGGATGTGGGCAGCAGGAGGCGTCTCCTGAAAATACCTCTGTCTCTTTGGGCTGTGATCCCAGGGAGTTAGCAGTGAGCCATTGCCTTTCCTCTGCAAATGTTTCTTTCCTCTTGCTCCATTTTGGGGTGACCTTGGAGTCATGCCCCATACGATACCGCTGGAAAACATGGGCTGCCGCAAAGCAGAGAGTTTTAACTGTGCCCTTAAGTGAACAGTGAAGATCTCCTGATTTACCATCACTTTCAGGTCAGGCTTCTTAGAATTGTTTGGGTTGGAAGGGACCTTTAAGGGTCATCTAGTCCACCCCCTTCTTCCATCTGTCCAGAGCAGATAAGCAGGACTGACTGAAGGACCCCGTGTGAGCTGGCTGTCTCCGAGAGCCATGCATGACCCTGGCTGCAGCAGTGCTCTCTATAACTCATTATCTGTAATGACGATGCAGTAGCTATGACAACGTGGCAGTTGCAGCATCGAGCTGGTGATGTCTATTAGCAGGGCATGACCATTGGGTCTTTGATCTCTTTCTCCCATGAAGAACAGAAGGAACCCTGTGGACAGAGCTGGTTTCCAAATTCCTGTGTTCAGAGACTTCAAGCCAACGTAGGAGACACTGTCCCTCCAGCTCTCTGAGGATACCCTAATTTCTGCAAGAGCAGAAGGGAAAGTCCAGCCTTGAGGCCCTTGCAGGTGTAGTTCTTGTTTCTGTCACTGGCTGGGACATAGTCCATGCGCATGTGCACAGAGTCAGTGCATGGGACAGCTTCAATGTGAGCAGGTGGGAGCGGGATGGGATGTGGGAGGTGGCAGCAGGGAACTGGACATGATTTCTTCAGCTTCATCCACAGCTTGTGGAGGAGGTGGGACCTCCTAGAGATGGAGCCTGGCACTCAGCTTATTGTCTGGTAAGGGACATCCTGCCCCCTGCAAATAACGTGGGGCAGCGCTGCGTTTGCCAGAACGTTCTGATCCTGACCCAGGGCCACATGCTTGCTGGGATGAGGGACTTGGAGAGACAGGCCTGTTCCCAGGGAGGCATGACCCCGTCTGTCCCCAGGGGCTGCCCAGGGACTGCTTGCCCACGGCATAGTGGTAGGTAATGGAAATCAAGCAGTGTTCAGCGTGCTGGGCCTCGTAGAGGTCTCTGTGGCTCTGTGTGTAGTGCTGGACTTCCTGGTGTTTGGTTTTGGGGTGTGCAGGGGGGCTTGCTCCTTTGTACAACCTCTGGTGTCTTGTAAGGGCTGTGCTGTTGCCCTGCTGTCCCCTCGACAGGGGGCTGGACAACCCCTCTCCTCTGGGCTGGCTGTGTGCCTTGCACTTGCGGGAACTTAGTATTTTTGAGAGCTGGCTGGAATTTGCTGCCAGATTCAAGAGTTGTTGCCCGAGTCTAAGTGTTACAAAGCTGGAAAGCAGCTACAAGCTCTACAAACATCTGGCATGCTTCTTTCATGTCCCGTAGCTTTTCTGATGATGAGAAGGTTTTACCCTTAATCCAGTGGATGGATTTGGCCACGAGGGTGCTGTGTTCATCAGGTCTAGGCTGAAACTTGCGCTTCTTTGTCAGTGCCCGCCTGACCCAAGGAGAGACGGTAACACAGACCTTCATACCCAGGCACTCTCTGTGTCTGGGTAACGGAGCACTGCCCAGACATGTCCTGACCCTCACCCATCACTGCAAACCTGCAGCTGCTTCCCTGGGTCCCAAAGCTGACATCTGGGAAGGTGGATATTTCAGAGGTCTCATACATTACTTGTTCCTTTTCCAGAAAGCCCATGGCACCACACTCTCCTTTTCTTCCCATCCTTCCCATTCGATCTTTGCTCTACCTCCCATCTACCTGGTGCTCAGGTGGGATGCTGTGACCTGTGCATCAGGCACCTCTCTTGGGTTTGGTTCAGATTTTATGTTTCCCTATGAGGGTTTTTTTTGTTGTGCATTTCTGAAAATTGTTCCATTTTGGCTTTAAAATATCTTCTTGCTCTAACTCTTTGGCATTTAAAAAATTATGTTGAAACCAAATTCAGCTCTTTATTGCAATTTGGTACAACAGCTAGGTCCACTGTTTTGTTTAACTTGTCAGAATTCTCCATACCAGCTCTGAAACTGGTGCAGAACAGAAAGATTCATCTTCCTGGAAAAAGGCATTTTCATCCACTGAAATGTCTGGGTGAGAAGAGACAAATGTTTTTGAAGGGATGAAAAAGTTCCATTGGTGCAGAAGCATCTTGGGAGATGCACAGTACAGTTTGCTGTCTGAGCAGACGTGTGTCCTTCTGCAGCCTAGCCAGGTGGGATGGCAGCAGATCCCAGGATCTCGCAGGGACAACTTAGCGGAGAGTCAGTTACAAAGGGCTTTGGACTGAATGTTGTTGTGTCACATAGGTCGCATGCCTACTGCTCTTTGCAGGGGACTATGAAACCTGCCCAGGGAAGTGTCCTGTGCACCTCGTGTGTCTTTCTGTCCTGCATCTGTCGGGAAAATGTAGAAAGGTATGGAAAATCCTCCTTTGCATGAGAGTGGTCAGATGGTGGTGGCAGGAATTGGGTACAGACTGCCCAGAGCCTGTCTCTGACCTTGAGCCACAAGTGAAAGAGGTTGGAGTGCTGACCTGGTGGTTTTTAAAAACTCCCAGTGGAAATAATCACGTGTCTCTGGTTCTGTGGAAGAAGAGACTTGTGTGAATTTTCCTCCCCTCTCTTTAGTCAGAGACTCGGAGGTCCAGTGTCTGCCAGTCTTTGAATGATGGAGAGTGACTGAAACACTCTGGGTCACACTGGAAAGGTGTGGAAACCTGTCCTGGTTTGAGGTAAAATAGAACCAATTTTCTGTGATGGCAACAGAGGTTCCCAACATGATAAATGATAAAAATAAAAGAATTCCCATCTGCATTGCTGAGGCTGATTGCTGTTTTCTTGCATAAATTCCAGGCTCATTCTGATAAAATCCCAACAGCATAATGATGACAAGATCCTTCATCATCAGTTCAAGCTTAATTACAGTTAATCAGTGGTTTGAGCACAGTCAAAATACAGCTACGTGGAAATGTGGAGAGTCTCAGGATGAGTGCTTTGGAGGCAGAGGATGGCTCTTCTCTTGGAGTGGGAGTGGGGATGGCAGAGAGAGGAGCAGAGGAAGCCTGCTGCCCCATTGCAGCCCTGCAAAATGGGTTGGGATTTGACATGCAGGTTCTTTACATGAGCTTCTCCTGGTTTCTGGTATGAAGTAGCTTCCAGTAGCATGAAAATGGCACTATTGGTCCTGCAATTTGCTTGCTGCGCCCTGTCCTGCCCCTGACTGTGCCCCGGGTGCTGCTGCAGGATGCGGAATGTGGGAAGAGGTGGCCATGCAGGGTTGATGACAGAGCAGGCTGCGTTGGGAAGGGAGCCGATCTTCCACTGGACAACTCCCAGAGGGCTGATTTTTGCCACAAGATCCTGGCGATTGGTTCAGTGTTTAACTGGTCAGTGTTTTAGTGATTGACTAGTTAACATTCGGTTTTAAGCAGCAAACAGACAAGATAGAAAGAGTTATTAATAGTCTCTGGCCTCTCCTTAGAAGCCATAGGGTTGGTGTCAATAGTAGCTCTTTGTTACGTGGACGCCTGCTTGCTAGTGCTGAGATGGGGAACTGGGCAGTGGGTTGAGCTGGTGGCCCCTTCTTCTTCCTGGTAAAACCAGTCCCAGCCCCAGCTTCTCACTGATGCAAACACCTGGGTAATGTGTTTCACTGTGTATTTTGTTATCATCTCGTGTCCACAGCCCCTCTTTTGTGAATTTTACCCATCTCTTGGATGGGAACCAGTGGCTGCAGTTATTGCTTTGGGGTCTAACAGGCAATGCCGTGGATGCTGCGGTGCCAAGTCTCTTGTGGCAGTGCAGCAGCAGCAGCAGCTCTGCAGGCTCCAGGCGGCTTTCAGAAATACATGGAAAAATTAAGAAGGAGCAAGACATTTTTCCAATTTAAATTTGTGCTTCAAACCCCAGTCACTCTAGCAGAGCTGTGGTTGGATGCATGGACGCTGTTCAGAGATGGGATCAGCAAAGTTTCATGGTGTGGAGTTGGCAGAAGAACGGGCTGTGGTTTTGCTGATTATCTGTATTGTGTCTCAAGGGAAACAGGATTTTTTTTATCCATTTTAAAAACTGTCTGCAGTGCCAGGACAGTGCGCCAGAGCCCTGCCTTAATCAGCTCCTGTGGTAGGTGTTTAAAATAGATGAGCCAAATCACATCCTAAAACTGCCCGTCTCCATTGCCTAAGAAGGCGCCTGATGCAATTAGCTAAACAGAGGGGTCTGCAGTCCCACTGCCGCGGGTCTGCGATGATGTCTCACACCAAAATATTTTCATGGTTTGAAGCACTGCCTATTATTAAAGTACACTAAGTGGAAGCCCAGCAGAGAGACACAGAAATCAGCCTTTAATGTTTGGGGGAAAAGCTGTAGTAAGATTTTGCTGAAATTATTACATCTCTTCTTGGCATGGCATTTGGACACTTCCCACACTCTCCTCTAATGTTACCTCGGGGTGTTTTTGCCCCTTTGCCCTGTGCGCAATGTCAGCAGGGGGACAGGGTGATGCAGCTGTGGTTTGACTTCCCCTGGGCAGCGGCACTGCAGCCATCCCTGCACTTGGAGCCTAGCAAACTCCCAGGTATCACCGGTTCTTCCACATGTGACAGCACTTAAACACTTAAAAAACCCCTCTCTTTTGTGCTCTCTTCCACTTTCCCAATCAGGATTAAAAATGGTTGTAATCATTTAGGAGATTTTGAGACAGCAGAATTTCTTGAGCGGAGGCTGATTTGAATAAATGATATCCTGGGGCATTTCATTGCAGGCTCTGCAGGTGATGCTGGGCATCACAACCAGCTCTGCCTCTGTGGCTTTGACCACCTGAGCGCATCTGATAGCTCCATGTGAGCCCGCAGTTCTGCCTGACATCTCATTCCAAACCCACGTGGCAGTTTCTGGATGTCTCTTCCTCCCTCTGCGCTCCAGCAGTGCCTTTATTACCAACAGGAGGGACCTGTCCAAGCCCTGCAGGGATGCCAGCATTGATTCTCCAGTGCAGTGCTCTCTGTTACTGAAAAGGGGTGGGGCAACTAGCCCCTGCCTCCAGGTTTTTGGACCCAGATCCTTGCTTTGATGCCCTTCACAGTAGGCACAACCCCTCTTGTGGGCTGTGAAGCCGTCCAGCCCCATGCCCTGGGCTCTGAAGGCAGGGAAGAGGAGGAGCGGCTGGGGTACCTATGGGGCAGATGACAGAGGAAGGGGCCTGGTGCTGTGGGGGAGAACCTGGGCTGAGGTCAAGGGAGACACGAGGAGGGAGCCCTGGCTGAATGCTTCACACCTTTGGGGGAAGAGGTTATGTTGAAGAAGCAGCTTCTGGGGCTCATCAGCTCCAGTGCTCAGACATGGGGCTGCCAGCACAGGGGTGCAGGGCGTTGCCTGCCTCCCCTGACCTTTCTCCTGGGCCCATCCTGCTTTCACAGACACTTTCCCAGCACACTCCAGCTCCAGCAGATGTTGGTGGAGCAGCTTTGCTTGCTCCTTCAGCCCCTAAAGCAGAGGTGATGCTCTGCAGTCCTGCCTAGGTGGCTGGACGTGGATCCTGAGCTGCTGGCTCTAAACTTGTGCAGCTTTTTATTTTTCTAATACAGCTTTTGAAATCCATGGGAGGAGCAGTAAATCCACTGGGGGCTCAAGACAAGCTCTTGAGAACCTGCTTACCACAACTGTTTCTCCCAAACCAGTGTCACCAACTAACAGCTTGTTTTTTTCTGTTTTTTTGCAGTAACGTGGACACGGAGAAGCTGTGCGGTAAGTAGGGTGATATTCCTGTCTCGGGGGGCTTCCTGTCTCGAGGGTCTGCGGTGGCGCTTTGTGCTTATCTGACCTGGTTAGGGGACTGGAACATCTTTCTCATGAGGAAGGGCTGAGGGACTTGGGTCTTTTTAGTCTGGAGAAGATTGAGGGAGGGATCTCATCAATGCTTATAAATACTTAAAGGGAGGGTGCTGGTAGGATGGGACCAGTCTTTTTTCAGTGGTACCCACTGATAGGACAAGAGGTAATGGGCACAAAAGACCATAGGAAGTTCCATCTAAACATGACGAGGAACTTCTTTCCTTTGAGGGATGGCAGAGCACTGGAACAGGCTGCCCAGAGAGGTGGTGGAGTCTCCGACTCTGGAGACATTTCAAACCCGCCTGGACGCCATCCTGTGCAACCTGCTCTGGGTGACCCTGCTGTGGCAGGGGGGTTGGACTAGGTGGTCTCCAGAGATCCCTTCCAACCCCTGTGATTCTGTGACCTGGGCAGGTTGGACAGTCAAGTGGCATTGACAATCTCTGTTCCTGAATCCCAGCACAGAGGGCGTCTGTGCTTTTCCCAAGGGGATGGGACATTTTTTTTCCCTGGGGATAGGAAAGGACTCTTCATTTCAGTCCAGGTGGGAGTGTGACTGTGGAGAGGGACATGAATTTCCCTCTCCAGTGCTGGGTTGTGTGTGGGAAGCAGCAGACGCAAGGGAAGCAGGGATAGAGGTGCTCAGGAAGCTCACCATGGTCTTCTCTCCTGCTTCAGATTATTTCTCGGCATATCTTGGAGAATACAGGAATGTGCTTTCTGCCCTGGAGGCTCTCAACTCTGCGGTCCTGGCAGCCATGGACAAAACCAAGCTGGTAAAGATGGGACTGTGGGAGAGTGGTGGGGCAGGCAGGTGCATAACAGAAGCTGTGGTGATCTTAGCTGCTTGCTTAGCATTTAACTTAATGTCAGAGGCAGCAGATGTGCCTTCCAGATCAATGGGGTTGCCTGTGTGTGCTTCGGTTGTCTCCGTGTGCAGTGTGTGCTGCAGAAGTACAGCCTGCAGCATGCCTGGAAGAGAAGTAGCTGTGCCAGAGGAGGAGAAGGGTAGGGCTAGTGCTTTTGTGCTCTGGAGACGTCTTCTTCCTTGTAGGGCTCTGACAGCAGTTGTTTCAACAGCTCCTTGCAGACCACTTGCAGGGTCCTCCCTGGGGACACTGTTTTTGGAAGCATCGCTGATAATCTGTCTTGTGTCTCTGAGCCGAAGCAAAGTCTTTTCCACAAAGCAGTGTGGTGTGAAATGGGGACTCCGGGGTCAAGCCTGCTCCAGACTGACCCCAGCAGCTTCTGCTCAGCACAGGCTGTGCTCACAGCGACAAAAATTGGCTGCTGGAGAGGGGGCAGGAGCCACTGCGGCAGGAGGGCTGCTTTGGGAAACAGCGAGGCACTTGGAGGAAGATAGGAAATGGTGAAATGCATTGACTCCCAGCCTTGTGCCGAGTTCATCCCTGCAGTGAATGCTCTCCCTCTCCCTGCAGCTTGTACCGATGGGAGGCAGATTGGAGGCTGCTAATTAGAGCAAGCAGCCTCCTGCTTTGTGAGCCCCCCTGCCTCTGCGTCAGAGAGCAGAGGTCTGCAGTGCACAGCGTTGCAAGCTAAATACAGCCACGAAAAAGCAGTGACCAATACTGGAAGGGACGCTCCTTGGGGACCAGCAGCCCCTTTTACATCTGAAATGTATTAGCTGTGTGCTTGGGGCTGATGCTGTTTTACACCCATGGGAAGGACTGGCCCTTGCTTTTGCATTGATGTGGTGGTTCGATGCTTGGTAAGAAGCAGATGAAGGGCATCATCCACATGCACACCATCCACGGACCTATTGACGGGCAGAGAAGCAAAGAGGAACTGGTCCCGCTATCAGCTCTGCAGAGTTGTCAAAGAGGTGTTTGTGCCTCTGTAGTGTCAGTCACAGCCTTGCCCTCTCTTTGAGTTTTCCTCTGGCCGGATCCAGCCTCAGGAGCATCTCCCTGTATGTTGGTAAATTTCATACCAGGAGAGGGAATCACTTGAAAATGTATTTTCTCTTTGGTTCAGCTGCCTGGCCCCCTTCACAGTTATTAAATGCAAGTCTAAAGGGAGAGAATGAATCCTCTTCAGAGATCTATGCTTTATTTCAGTTCTTTTCTGTGTTTTTTTGATAATGAATTTGTATATTCATGTTTCTCCAAAGGGCAGTGCAATTACTTTCTGCTTCACAGTATTGGCATGATGCATTCTTCACTTAATAGACTCATAGAATCATTTAGGTTGGAAAAGACCTTTAAGATCATCCNACCCGCTCCTGCTGGCCACGCTAGTTGCTGGTGCCACAGGTGTTCCCTGGAAAAGAGAAGCAAGTTTTCTGTGTTGAAACAGATTTTTGTGGACTCGCTTTTGCACCTCTTTTTGGATCTGCCTGGAGCCAGGGGCCCAGAGCAGCCCGATGTTCACAGCAGTGCTCTCACCCAGACGAGGTCTGCACTGATCCGGGTACTCTGATCCCAGTCCTGAGTTCCTGGGTGCCCCGATACAGATAGTGACCCTCCCGGGGAGCACCTCCCTGCACGTCCTTGGTCTGCTGGGCTCTGAGCCGGGGAGAAGGTAGGAGAGGGCAATGCTCCAACCCTGTGGTCAGGGCTCTTGTAGAGCTGTGGGAAATGTGCCACTGCTAGAGGCTGGCAGAGATGATAAATGCTGTATTCTTACCTGCTGTGACCTGAATATATTCTCACATTTGTATTTCCAGAATGGGACTCGATCTTGGGTTATTATGGGATTAGTGAGTTTATTAGGTTGGATTTTAGCCAAAGCTCACACCTCTCTGAGCCAGGGGAGGGGGCAGAGAACAGAGATTTCCCATATTATGTGTTTGTCCCTCATTTCTGGTGATTCAGATACCTCTAATGCCACCATGGCTGAGGACTGAGAGCCCCAGTTTGGCAGAGAGACCACCCTCCTGGAAGAGCCGAATGAAACTTTATCCTGGGGAGCTGCTTTTGCTGGAGATGCAGCCATGCTGCGTGCTGAGCAAATTGGAAGAGACCTGCCTGCTCCAATGGCCCTCACCATGAAGGGTTTTAGAGAGCTTTGTTTAAGAGAGCTTTGTGCGACTCCCGAGGAGGCAGTGATACCTGGACTAGCTAGAAGAAGAAGGGGATCTCTGACTTGAGCTGGGTCTCACCAGTTGAACCACAGCATCTTTTGGTTAGGGCGTGGTCCCTCTCCAGTAGTTCCTTACTTCTGCTGCCACAGACTTCCTCACCCCTGCATCCTCCAGGTATTTACCTGCAGGTGTAAATAGGCTCATGTAAATAGGAGCCCACTTTACAAGCCCGAAAGTAGAAAGAAAGCACCGGCTGCTTCTTTAGCACAACAAAAGCAGAGCCTGGGAGATGTACTTGGCTTGCTCAGACCATACCAGGGTGATGAGCTACAGGGAGGAGAGAGAGGGAAATAAGGAAACCAAAGTTCAGAGGGAATACGCTGTGGCTCTGTGTTTGTGAGCTGTGGTTTGAAGCAATGCTGCCGAAGCCTTTTTGGTATTGAGGATTCCCACCTCTGCGTGTGCCATCGCGGTCGCTGCGGGCCAGGGTACCCGGTGTGGATCAATGGCATGTGTCAGCAGCTGTCTCCTTGCTGGCAGGCTCCACAGTCTGCTACCTACCATGCACATTGTGGACTGCAGGATAAATGCTGTGATAAAGCATGGGAAATGCAAGCCAGGTTTGTCCTTCTTGCTGTGTAAATGACTGCAATTACTGTGTATACGTGGGCAGCAAACCTGCTCCTGGTCTTTGTTATGGATCCACAGGTTGGCAGGAGGAAACAAAATCATTAGGTGTTCCTATGCTCACATCCTTCCTCATGGGGTTTGTAGAAACATGGTAAGGAAAAGATGTCTTTTCAAGAAAAGAGGTTTTTTTCTCCAAATTCTGTCATTCCCACTTACATTTGTAAAATATAACTTGATAGCTATGCTGCAGTATACTAATTACAGCTTATCTTGTGGCTAAACTTTGCATTTGCAATATAATAGCATCAGAATAAGAAGTGAGCTGTGGAAATACCTTGGGAAACAGACTGATATTTCTCACAGGAGACCTGCATGCGAAAATCTTTCCATTCTCCAGTTTGCAGACACTGCAAACTAGCCCATAAATACCTCTCTGAGTCAGGCGCTCTTATTTCTCCTTGGCAGGAATTATGCGATCACCTATTCCATTCTGTCCTGAGCTTACCTATCATCATAAGAAACTAATAAAACCCCTCAAAAGCAGAATTATAGCAGCTCTTGGCAACTTTAGGATTTTTTCATCTAGGTCAACAGAGCTGAAATACCAGTCCATGACCAAAAAGCCTTGTCTCGTGCTTGCTGAGTTATTTCCTCTGTGACTCCTTTCCAAGAGTCTTTGCTTTGAGCAGAAAATGCTGTGCTTAGTGAGACAGAGCACGTTTTTACTGAGCCTCTTTTTACAGAGGGGTTTGAACTGCGTGGTACAACCCCTTACATGAGGGTTTTGCTTGTTTGCCCCGAAGTAAGGAGTGCGAAGGGGGCCAGACAGCTGAACTGAAGGGAAGGTGCATTTTTCAATTGATTCCTTTCCCCGGCATGAAATTTTCCAAGTTGATGCAGAAGGGTGAAACAGCATCTGGGGAGATGGTTATTTCCATCTTTCTCTTCAGCATGTTCCCCTGGGTGTGCTGTGTTTGACGAGGCGAGAGACAGGAGGCAGCTGGCTCGTCATGTGCAATGCTCACATAAAATACTGACGTGTCCATGTGGGATCCCGCTTTGCCCTTGCAAGGTGGGCTGGGCTGTGCTGGGATCAGAAGCATGGGGAGCCTTCTGCACAGTGAGCTTTGGAGCCAAGTCCACTCCAGCATGGCGTGCCCCAGGTTGGTAGTTGAATTTTGGGGGGGGTGGCACCCCAGGCTGGTGCCTGTGCATTTGGGGTGTAAGGACTGTGCTGAGGTAAGCTGCAGGGCTCAGGGCAGGATGAACGTGCCCCTGGCAGCTGTGACACGATGTCTGTGGGAGCAGCTGCGTGCTCCTGCCATAAAACTCCATCTACCGGCATCATCCACAGAGGAGGTGAGGATTAGGCCATCCTCAGGATGAAAGCTGAGAGGATGGGGAGTACTGGGAGGCTGGCTTGATGCTGGGGCTTCTCCCAGCACTTGGCCCTTTGAAGGGGAGCAGTGCAGTTGGGGAGAAGCATCCAGCCCCCATGCAAGGGGAAGCATCCATATGCCAAGGCTGTGGGGACTACAGCTGGCTCCGGCAGGGGGGCTGGGGGGGATGCAACAGAGATGGGAGTGCACCTCATTGAGCGGGTCCACATGGCTGCGGAGGCTGCTCGCTGTGGGAAGTGCCCTCTGTGCAGAAAGAGAGGTGACACCGTTTGGATTTGGACTAACTCCCAAAATGAAACTGACTGTGCCAGGCCACGCGGTGGATGAATGATGTATCCTTTCCGCTGCACCCCCATGGGGACTCAGTCAATTAGTATTCTTTGCCTTTCTCAGGCTTGTCCTGGGGAGGTTTGAGTGTTCGTTGCTCCCCCGTAAGCAGGGGATGTGTGTCTGGGCTGGCAAGCACAGAGGAGTGGCACTGGTGGGGATTTTGGTGCCTGAAGGAGTGGGCAGGGGGAGTAGCAGAGTCCCTGCCTGGGGTCCCCAGCCCTGTGCTCTCCATCGGGGGCCATGGGGGAGGAAGGCTTGTGGAAGCAGGTGGGATGCTCAGCTGGGGAAAGCCTGGAGATGCAGAGCTGGAGCTCAGCGTCCCATGTCCACATTGGCTTCACTGCCATTCTCTTCCTCTGGCAGAAAAACGAGATTCATTTTTGAGCACAGATGAAGACCTATCAGAAGGCTCTGCTTGCCCAGGTGGTGAGGGTGTGTGAGGAGTGGCTGTGGCCATCCTTTGCCCACTCTAGCACGAGCCCAGGGCAGTGCTCGGTAGATGAGCATTCTCTCCACTTAGTGTCCCCTCCTGGCCAGCTGCAGCTGTACCAGCAGCCCCAGGTGGATGCAGCACCAGGACTAGGCTGGTGGCTCGGCTGTGGTGCAGAGGAACCAGAAAACGATGTGGGGCTCAAGACCTTCCCCACTGTGCTCCACCCCCCCAACAGATTTTTGGCACCAGCATCGGAAGGGTTACGTCCCATGTGCTTTTGTGGAGAGCTTCTGGAATTCAAAATCCTCAGTTCCCCTGCGTGTTGGAGAGAAACACAGTAGGAATTGGAAGTATTTGACCTGAGTAATGTGGTAGCATTGCTGGACTCTATTTTGGACATGAAAGAGGGAGTTCCTGGTGCTCGAGGGGGTGAAGGCAGCCTGGCTCCTGGTCTGTGCTGCAGCCTTGGGTGTGCATGAGGGCATCACAGGGAAGGCAGAGATGGCTCTGGTCCAGTCTGTCTCCTCATCTTGTCAAGGAAAGGGGTTGACCTCTCTGTTCGATGCTCCTATGGAGCAACCAGCCCTCTTGCATCATGTGGAGACTCTGATCTCCCACCTCCAATCCCGTCTCTCTTAATGCTCATGGTGATGTCCCGTGGTTTCTTTGTGCCTCGAGGAGCTGGGCACGGGGGCTGGCCATAGGGAAAGGAGTCTGCTACGACAGCTGGGGAGGGCTTCCCAACTGCTTCCCCCTTGCAACCTCTCATCCTTTTCTAACCATCTGCTGGGCTGAGTCAGTTCACTAAAGCAGCAGGTGAGTGCTTTTCTGCCTGTTCAGTGAGCCGAATCGGCTCCCTGAGGCACCAAGTGACCTTTATACCAGAAGTGCAAACAGTGAATTCCATTCCCTGATTTTCACTAGCTCATACTACCCAGTTCTGAGCTGCTTCAGTGCCAAGATCAGAAATCACCTCCCGTAGTAAAGTTGCTGCAGTGCAGGCAGCTTCTCCTCCCCAGGTCCTTCCTCCCACCCCTGTGGCTCTGCACAGACCTCAGGGGTCCTGCTGCACTGACTGCTGGAAGGAGCTTTCCTGCCTGCTGAAGCAGTCCCCTTCCCTGTGCTGGCAGCTGCTGGCAGTGCATTCAAAAAGGACAGCTTTGCTGCAGTGCTCTGGACATGCATGGCCTCCAGCCTGGAGCGCCGTGGCTCGGCTGTAGACCAGCTGTACCCAGACAGTTGGCATGGCCTGAATTCACAGCATGAGCCACGGTTGTGTTGCTGGCCTGATCGGACGCATGCTTATTAGAGTGATGGTGGATAGGCGCAGGTATAACCTGGTGTGTTAATGAAAAGCAGTTTACTTCTTTTGGACCGTTTGAATCAAATTTGCACTCCTGCAGCAGCGCAGGAGCTGGCCCTCGGTTGCCACCGCTGCCGCAGCTCTGCCTGGAGCGAGGCAGTGTTTTGGAGACCCTGCTCCTGCAGCAGGAGCTGTGCCCTGCTGGTGGGATGGTTTGAATGCATGGTTGTCATCTGCCTACTGGAATATCTTGTGCACCATGGCCCTGGTACTTGCCCTTTGCCATCCACATGTACCAGAAGGACGTGAGTGACGTGAGCCCTCAAGCCCTTCCCCCAGGCTGCTGTGCCTCTCTCTGGGCTTGCTGGGACCTGAATCTGGCAGCCTATGCTGTGGAACAGGGTGTTCAACTCTAAGCACATCCTCTCGGGAAAGCCAGGAAACATTGAGGAGCGCCCTGACAGCACAGTGTTACCCACCCTGTCCTTCCTGGCATGGTGAGGTACCATCTGGAGGCTCTGCAAGGCCAAGCGGTAGAGCCCTGGGGAGCTTTGGTGGAGTAGCTTTGGTTGGAAGAGCAGCTCCGGACAGCAAAACCATTCCTTGTCCAGGGTTATCCAATGCCCATCGAGGCATCTGCAGTCTGGATGATGGTAACCTTGGTCATGGAGGTCTCCTTCGTAGTCCACGGACACATAGCAGCATTGCTTCTTCAGCTGGATCGGTTGTTTGCTTCAAGGCCTTCAGCACTGAGGGGTCATTGGGGTTGTCCATCAGCGGTCTCTGCAGGTAGCTGGAGAGGAAGCCACCAGCCACCCCGGGACAGCAGGTAGCCTCCAGGTTTGGCCCAGGCAGACGGAGGTGACATGGCACACTCCTACCCCGACATTCACAGCCAGCCCAGTGACTCTGCTGTAGGCACAGAGAGAGAGGAACCCTGTGTTAGCCACGTGCAGGGCTGACATCCCGAAGCTCTCAAAAAGCACCTCCGTCAACTTTTCCCTGTTGGTGGAGGGGTAAGACAAGGAGTTGGCCATGAGCACCGGCTGTTCCTTTGGGAGAGCTTTCAGGCCAAAGACGAATAGGTGGGTCCACAGGTTTCCATGCCATCCCAGTCGTCAATGATGCCATGCTTGAGTGGGTAAGTCCTGGATGCTATGGCGAAGCCTGCCATGCTTTCAGCGGTAGTGAGGTGCCACTGAGTCTCCCATGTCCTGCCTGCACTGCAGGAATGTAGCCACCTGGTCCTTAGCACAAACTTGGGCTGCTTGTGTCCTTCAAAACCCGCCTGGGTGAAGCTGCTTCCATTGTCTGTGGTGACTGCAGGCTTTGGCATGACTGGCACTCCTGAGCGGTGCTAGGAAGGGAGGAAGAGCCTTACCCTGCAGTGGAACAAGAGGAGTCTCGTGGGGGCAAGCCAGGCACAGGTAGTTGCTCTGCAAGGGAGACTGCGCCTCAGCCCCAGCAGAGGACAACTGTGCCTGCCCCAGTAGTGTCTGTCTGGTTACATGCCTCAGCCTTTCCTCCTGTCTCCTTGCTCCCTGCTTTGCTGAACATCCCTCCTTGGGTACCTTGTCTCTACCTGTGGGGGTCTGGAGATTTTCCCCAGGCCCTTGGGATGTCTAACAGTGCAAGGGCAAAACTCCAGGTGCTTTTAAGGTAGCAAGTGAAAACTGGACAGGAAAGTAGAGTGATTGGACCAGGCTCCAGGGAATGGTGCTGCCAGCAGAACCCATAGCATGTGGGAAGGAGCCATGTTCTGGGCTGTGGCTCTTTATTGTACCCAGATTTTTGCCCAAGAGGATCTGTGGTCACAGCTGGCAAAGGAAAGAAGGAGGTTGCCATGCCTCTGTGTGGGTCCAGGCACTTCCCCAGCTCTCCCTGCTTTTCAGACATGCTTCTGGGGCATGGTGTGTGTGCTGACCTGCTGACATGGTGTGCATGTGTTTAGGTGCCCTCCGGGCCAGTTTGCCTTTTGCCAGGATGCATGGTGACCCTGTCATTCTCCGTAGTGCTTTTTTGTGTGCCCCCCCTGGACGTGCCTTTACATGCCCCCAGCACTAATGCCCATGGTGCGCACATTGCACATCAGAGCGGCGAGAAGGGTGGTGGGTGAAGGCCACACAGCCCCGTGTTCCTGCCGGACACCCCTCCAGCGCCGTTGGGCAGATGGGCTGGGGCTTGCAGGGGCTGTCACTTGCACTCGGCAGGTGACATGGGGACAGGCTGTGGGGTGGCCCCGTTGCAAATTCAGCAGGGATCTCTTCCTGTTGGAGCAGAGAGGCGTGGCACTGTCTTCCTGGAGAGAGAGGACATGAAACCGGCCTGCCGCCCTGCCCTGCCAGGGGTGGGGTGCTCCCTGGAAGGGGCTGCCTGTGCCTGGGGGGCTGCTGCAGGCTCTCAGCCCTGCCGGCCTTGTGCCAAGAGCCCTGGTGCAAGCAGAGCAGTGTGTGAACCATTTGGTACAGCAAGGGATGCTCTGCCTGCCCTGGAGCCCTCCTCAGAGCTGGGGACTATGTCTGCAAGTGGCCTTTACCTTGTGGATTGGGAGTGTCCATCTGCAGTCCTCTATGGCTCCTGGGGGCTGTGGGTGCTGGGGCTGGGAGGGAGGGGATCATGCTGTGCATTCCCTGTTGTGGCCTCACAGATGTGCACCCAGAGGATGCTTTTGTCCTACAGTATCATCATTCCTACAATGACTAAAAATTTGATCGGAATCCACCCTGTTGGGTTTATTTAAGGGCCAGCCCCTTCCAGATGCAGCTCTGCTCCCCCAGCACAGAGCTGGAGGCATCTGACAGAATCTCTCCCCTTCCCTGCAGAGATATGAGACGTCCTCGAAGATGGAGCAGTTCCTGACCCGTTTCCTGCTGCGGGAAACCATGCACCAGCTGCAGTCCCTGCAGGCCTCACTTGAGTGTGCCGTTGACACCGTGGAAGAGCAGGCAGGACGGGAGAGGTAATGGGATGGGACATGCTGGTGCTCCCCCTCTCCCCACCACTGCTTGTGGGGGTTGCAGCATGGGGCAGGACTTGCGGGTTCCCCTGGGAGGGACATCTTGGAGCAGGATCTGCCCTTTCCAAGTCCTCTGTCAAGCTGACCCATGTAGTGAATGACTTCAACCCCTCTTTCTTTCAGAAAGGACATAAAGAAATCTGAGATCTTGGTTGGCCTGAGGTCAGGGAGACGATGTGGGCGCAGAGGACAGAAGAATGTCTGTCTGTCTCCAACAGACCCCTATTCCGGGATGCTAACGACAGGTATCTGCAGCCTGGCCATCCCTTGGGTTGGTGTCTCTACCCCACTGGAGCCTGGAGTGGGTGTGGGAGCAGCAGCATGGGACAGTGGGGGCTTGTCCAGAATGGAGCCTGGACCATCGCATCCAGATACCAGCTGGAGCTTCTGTGGGATGTTGTATCTCTTGAGCAATGGGAAAAGTTTCAGGAGAAAAATCAGTTTTTTGGTTTAAATTAGAGCTTTAGAAGGTTTTTGTGGTGTTCTGGGTCTTGAGCAAGCTTTTGCAATGACAAAAGGAAGCTTTTTTCAGTGATGTCTCTCTGCCCTTCCTTGTGCAGGCGTTTGTGTTGAAGACAACAGCCAGTGGATGGCACAGATCAATAGGCTCCAGCAGCTCATCGAGAAGCTGGAGTGCAAGGTGTGTGGCAGAGGGTAGGTGGGCTGGGGGCTGCCCCGCACCTCAGCACCATCCAGGTCGGTGCTGGGACCTCTCCCTGTGCCAACGGCCCTGGTGTTCGGTCCTGGCGTTGTTACAGAGCTGCACCCATTCACCAGACCCAGAGTTGCAAAGCTGCTCATCCCTTGTTGTCTCCAAAGCTCCCCTTCTCCCCTCAGCTCTGCTGACCCTTTCCTGGCTTCTCCATGGTATGTGCTGATCTGACAAGTCAGTCTGGACCTACTGAGCCCCACAGATGTGCACATCATGCACATCACATCCCTGTTCTCCCTCAGGTACCCAAAGGAATGTCCCCAGAGCAGTACCCATCTGTCACGCTGAGCTGGGCTGGGTTGTGGGTTACTGCCACATTTTGTCTTGTTGCAAAGTTCTCCCAGTAATGATGATTTTTCCTGTGGTGTTAAATGCAGAGCCCACGCCTGGAGCCGCTGAAGGAGGAAGCGATGTGCAAAGGAAGAGATGAAGTAAGTCCCTGTCCTGCTGCTTGCTGTTTGCAGGTAACCTCCTCCTGTGCGCAGATCCCCTCTCTCGCGCACATGTGTGCTTGCGCAGCCCCTCTGCCCTGAGACTGGAGTCACCTGGGGGAGTGGTGTGGTGGGGGGTCTGCTGCCCTGCGATGTAGCAGGATGGGAGTCAGGACTGTGAGCTGGGTGTAGGACCATCCACAGGGCAAATGCAGCTCTGTCAGGTCTGTGAAAGCTCCAGGAAGTGTCCACAGCCAGTCCAGAGGAGGGCAATGCTCCGCTTGTGAGTGCCCAAATCCCCCAGGTTTGCTCCAAGTGCCCGCAGACCATGCAGAGCCTCAGTGGAGGGGTCCTGAGGCCCCTTTCTGCTGGTGGAAGGACACAGGAAACTGCCGCATCTCCTGTTGGTGTGGTCCTTGTTGTAAAGGCAACTTGCCCAGGTAGGACGAAGCCACTTTATGTTGGCATTGTCCCCAGCATTGTGGTGCCAGCCCCTTCTTGCGGCTTCGCCTGTGGTGCTGTGCTTGTTCAGCACTGCCTTGTCCCACAGCAGGGTGGGAGCAGGGAGGGCAGGAGGAGCAGATTAGTCCCTGATGCCACTTGTCCACTGTCTCTTTACAGCACATCCTGGTGGCAAAGAGGCAGATCTCAGTGGTGACAAGCGGCATTGAGGAGTTTCGCCAGGCATTCAGGTCCTACACGGAGGTCACTGCCGGGCAGAGCAGCTGCTTGCAGTAAGTGTGTCAGGCAGCGGGGTTTGTTTGTAGTGTGGCTCGCCCAGAAATAGGGGCTTTTAACATGGTCCCTTGAGGGACAAAAGGGATTTCGGTGGAGTATTTTGTGTGTTGGTCAGTGCAAGGGTGGGCTTGGCACGCAGACAGAGGTGTGACCTTCCAGAGAGTATGAGACAGTGTCACAACTGCAGCACTGTCTCTGCCTGCAGTCCTGTCCCATCTCCTGCTGCAGGTACTCCCAGCAAGAACCACTTGTCAGCGTCTGGCAAGGAGGCAGCTGGTTTTTATGCCAGCAGGAATAGCTGTGGCATGCACACCCAAGCGAGTGCATGCATTCCTCCAGCACTGAAGGACTTGAAAGTAATGGAGAAGAGTCAAGGGGAGAGTTCATGCCAGAGCATTGCTTTATGTAAAGTGTGTGTAGTGCTGGTGGGAAGCAGCCATGAACACCTGAAGCTAACCCCTGCGTGAGACCAAGGCTCTGCCTGCCAGCACCACTCCAGAGCTCCAAACAGAGCTGAGGATTGAGCCCAGGTCTGACTCCAATGGTGTGCCACTGCCAGCATGTCCCTGGAGATTGTACAGCTGCCTTTGAGATGTGCTTTCCTTCTCCCACGGGAGATTTCAAGCTGCTTTCAGTGGTAAATGTTCGTGCTGTTCCCATTTAAAGTGTCATTTTTCAGCTCTTCAGTTCCAACAGCACAAAATCGCATTTTCAGTCCAAACAAAAGGCAGATAACTTGTTTTGACACATGTGGCAGAGAGAATGGTGTTTTTTTCTTTGGAATTGCTGGACTTTTCTGTCAAGAGAACTGTTAGTGTAGACAACTGGGTAGCATTGCATGGTCAGGCTCTCCATGTGAGTGGAAAGCCGGAGTGAAGCCTGGGGAGACTCCGCTGTTCTGGTTCACGCCAGGGAATTCCAAAGCATGTTCCGCTGTGCAGGGGGATGCAGCCTCCAAGCTGCTAGGTGACTTGCTTTGCTCTGCCCCCCAGGGCTTGGTCCCTTCCTGCAGCCCTTAGCAGCAGCTGGAGGAAATGTTCATCCTCAGCTGGAATTAATGATGCTGCAGCCAAGTGCAGATGGTTCCCCAGGCCCTGCACCCTGAGCCTTGCTCTCTCACCTCCCTGCTGCTTCCCCCTCCATCTTCCCATGGACTGGAGAAAGCCCCAGCCTGTTCCTCCAGCAGGAGGGAGTGTGGGAAGTGTTCCCTGGCAGAACAGCATCACTTTGCGGGGCAGTGAGCTGTAGTTTTATGGTGTGAACTCAGCTCTTTGAACTCGTGCCTTGGTTTTTCTCCATGTGAAGGGCATGGGGTGACACACACCTACTCCAGAGGACTGGAAGGATGAGCTCCTTTGTCACACTGTGTGCTGCAGTGCTAGGGATGCGTTAACAATGCTTAATAAAACACTGAACATGCTGGTTTCTGGGCAGCAGCAAGGACTAGTTTAATAGCTGTAAAGCTTCTCTGCTGCCTGGCTGGAGGAATTGCAGAGCATGAAGGTTTGGGTTCAGGATCACCTGGAGCCGTGTGCTGGCCCTGGTAGCTACAAATTGTGGGTGCATCCATACTGCTCTTTGAAAGCCTCATGGTGAGGTTCATGCGCAGACTTGTGCCCCTTGCTCCCGGGCCTGGCAGGACTGACATGGCCACGTCATGCCAGCTTACCACGCCCCATCTCAGGGTCGCTCCTGTCCCCGCAGTGTGTCTGCCTGCAAGCTGACGGACGAGGCCTGCTTCATCCTTTACGAGTTCTGGCAGGACGTGACTTCGTGGAGAAGGTTGGAGGCTTTCCTTGTGTGGGGGTGGGTCCAGATGCTCCGGGTGGGGGGGCTGAAAGGGGTTTCCTCTTGGGGCTCCATTGGGGTCCCCACTGCTCCCCCTCCTTGTGCAGCCCATCCTGCTGCTGAGGCTGTTCAGCCCAGTGTGCCCCTGGGGCTGTCTGCAGTGGAGATGGGGGTGAAGACCCCGATAAGGGAGGTATGGTAGGAGTGGATGTCCTGCGCTGGGTGGTGCAAAAGCAGCCCTCTGCCCTGTGCATGGGCAGGGGTCCCAGTGCTCTCCTACAAGGGCGAGGCACGCACAAGCTCTGCACCCTCCTGACCCTGCACCCTGTTTTACAGCCACTTGCAGTCCAGCTGCAGCAAGACTTTCCAGCGGTCCATCATCAGCTTGCTGGAGTCCCCGGAGCTGCTGACCACCATGCTCTTCCCAGGTGAGGGGGGGCTGTGGGGCCAGCCTGGGGGGCTACAGGACCCCCACAGTCCCACGCTGCTGCTCCAAGTGTTCTGCAAAGAGCAGGAGCAGTGCAGGGAACAAGTGCCTTGGCTCCTTTCAGAGGAGAAAATTGATTTGGGAGTCACCTAAATGAAGTTTTTTCAAACCGGAGTGAGACCCATTTCCCCTGGCAGGTTTGCTTCTGTGTGTTGGCAGCGCTGTGAGGCCTCTCTGCTGCCTGGGGGATGCACTCCAGGTGGGACAGCCAAGCAGCTGAGCGCACTTCCCAGGTAGCAGATATGCTGAGCCCTGTCTTGCATACACCCGATGCCTCATTTTTACTTCACCTAAGCCCTCAACCCTCTCTCCAAATCACTGGCCCTCCTGGGTCAGGCCCAGTGGCTACATCGGAGTTTCATTTTATGGCTCCATGGTGCTGAGGCAGAGGAGGGACCAGCTCAGAGAAAATGCACATTCCCCATGGTACCTGTAGAAATCTGACCAAGATGCGAAGAACTGGGAGAGCTTGGTGATGGATAAGACCAAATTAAGCCCTAGTTTGCTGTCACTTTTGGGTCTTGCGTAAAATAACATGGATCACTTTGGACTAAATCCCATGCCAGCAGTGCTCCCACTGACCACATTCCTGATGCTCTCCTGCTGCAGTCACCGCAGCTCGAGTGGATCACCCATCTCCAGGCCGTGCCATGACCCCACTCCCCAGCCTGCGGCGGTGGGTCCTTTAGAGCCGGGTGCCAGGGACCTGCCGGAAAACCTCGGCTACCCCTGAGCAGGGCCAGATCCCCCCGGCTCTGCCACCCCTAACCCTTGTTTAACACTGACTGCACACCCTTGACCCTTTCTCCTTTCTCTCCCCAGCCTCCTGGTGGATCATGAACAACAACTGACCCTAGGCAGCCGCTTCCAGGATGCCATCAGCATGCGGAAGGATGGGGAGCCCTCGGCACAGCCATCGCCTTCCCTCGTGTTCGTCACCTCCCTGTCCCTCATCCCCTCCTGCGGTCCAGCAGGGGCTGCCTGCCCATGGTCCCTGGCAGTGTTTTACCCTCTTGCTCTTTTCATGTTAATTTATTTATTCCCTCCACCAAGACAGTCTCTGTGCTGCCCATGGGGGAGCCCGGCACCCCCAGCAGTATTCGTGGGACCCACGTTTGGGGGTGGCAGCCTGGCCCTTGGAGGAGCACTGGTCTGGTTGCCACATCCCAGCAGTCCTCAGCTCCTCTCGCACCCTGGCTCCTCTTCCTCCAAGCTCTGAGGACAGGCCGAGGCTCCACAGGGTGCTGGGATGGGCTGAGGGACATGGCTCTGCCCAGCCCAGCTGTGGCATCCCCATGCCTGGCCCACCAGAGCCACCCTGGGCCAGCAGTGGCTCTGCTCAGGGAGCATGGATTGTGAATAGTGTTTTATAGCGGAAAAAAAAGGATAAAGTGTTTTGGCAAGGCGTGCCAGATCTGGCCCCAGCCATGCCAGCAGCCTGTGCAGCCACTGCAATGGCTTTGAGACTGGGCTCGTGCTCCCCCAGCTGTGCCTGTGGCTGTGCACGTCCCCCCAGTAAACCACTGCACCCCTCCCGGGGAAGGTGAGCGTACCTAATCGCTGTGTTGCTTCGTCCTGCGGTTCAGTTAACATAAACCAGAGTTGGCACCAGTTTCAGTGCTGCCAGAAGAAGGTTGTAGCTGAATTACCGGTGACAGGGGTCAGTGGTGGGGGGCACGAGAGGAGCGGGGGAGCCCCCGTGGCTGGAGTGGAGCAAAGCCCACCTGGTCTGTGGGTTGCACTCAGGGTTTCTTTGTGGTGCTGCAGAAGCAGCTCCTCCGCTGAGCTGCTGTAAAATGCACTGATGGGACCAGCATGGAGTGAGGGCTACCAAGGACTGGGCACTGTGCGGGCCAGGACCAGCAGGGCAGTGAATGCCCTGAGGCAGATGCCTCCTGGCAGGGAAAAGACCACTGTCCTTGCACCCCTGCCTGTTCCCGACACCCAGCAGGGTTCGCCTGGATCACCACGGGTGCCTGCACCCCCAACCCTCGCTCACCTGAGGACCTGCCCCCTCCCCCCTCCCTCCCAGCCCTCCAGCCTCTTTTCCCACTCCCCATGGGTGCTGCTCCCAGAAACATTGGTTGGACTGTTTCTGCCTCAATCCCCCAGTGCAGTAAATAAAATGCAGTTAATCTGCGGCTGAAGGGGTGGTGGGTACAGCTCCATCCCAGGGACACTGCATACAAGCCATGCTGGACATGTCCAGCACTGTCACCTGCCCTGTCATATCCCAGTACTGTGGGGCCACAAGGCGGGGAGGAACTGGGACTGTGGTGCTTGCTTTGCCCCAGCAGGAGCTTCCCAGGGGCTCCTTGGGTTTGGGGTGCAAGGAGAGGGACCTGGCTGATGCCGGGAGTGATCTGCAGAGATGGGATCAGGAAAACTCCTTGGGGGATGATGGGGGGTGAAATAGCAGCCAGAGGTGCCAGCTCAGATGGGCACCCTCAACCCCATCCCACGGCAGGATCAGGCAACCAAACAGCAAATGTTCCTGTCCCGGGGATGGGGTGAGCCTGACCCAGTTCCCGTGCGGGACCCAGCCTCCCAGCGCCCAATTATTTACCTAATTATTGATAACTGCTAATTTTCTTGGCCAAAGCCAAAATTTGCCATGATCAGAGGCAGCTCAGGAAGCCACCCACCCCACGGGTCACACACGAGGGGACCGGGGAAGCAGTGGGGCCATCGGTAAGGGACGAGCTGTGCCAGGGCACAGCCCGGGCTGGGTTAGAGACGGGCACGCAGGGCAGCAACAATGGCAGAGCTGCAGCAAGCATCAGCTTTGGGATTGCGGAGCTGTCGGTGCAGCTGACTGCCGGGGACACCAGCAGCCTCCCCAGACCCCCAGTTGGTTTGGTCCCCAGTTTTGGATTTCTTAACCACTGGAATTAGTATTTGCAGTGGCCTGGAGGCTGAAACCCTCAGATTAGGCAAAGGCGTGCCCAGCGGGCATCCTGAAGTGGCTGGGGGGCCACAGGGCTGGCAGTTCAAGCAAGCTGCGACACCTCCCAGGCTGTTTGGAGCTCAAATTGAAAAAAAAAGAAAAAAAAAAAAAAAGAAAAAAGCTCAGAAAAGAGTATATTTAAACATGAACCCAAAGAAAGCCCCAGAGGACCTGCAGCAGCATCACCACTGCAAAGGAGGCACGTTTCATCCCTGCAGCTCCCCTGGCCGAGGCCACGGCGTGGCAGCGTTCCCGCAGAAACCCTGCCGCAGCGCAGCAACCCTCTGCTCCTTCCGAGAGAGGAAGGGGGAGCTGTATGATGAATATAGTCCTTTTATTGACTATTTTGGAGTAGAACAAACTAAATACATCTGTAACAGTTTGGGTTCCTTTATACAGTACATTAAATAAGTTATGCACAGGAATGAAGTAACAAATTTCTATTACAGAATTCAATGTCAAAAAAAAATAGAAACCTCAACCCAATGTCTTCCCATGTCCAAATTTCACATTTATCATTCCATGTTTAAAAAAAAAAAAAAAAAGGAAGCAATCGTTCTAATCACGACTGTTAGTATTTCATTTGTTTACACTGGGGTTAATTTTAATACACAGCCAGCAAAGTTGCATGAGAATTATGGAAGACAATCTATTTACAAGCAATTTCTTCCAGCCCTGCTCTGCTCTTCTTCCCGCGTCCGACCTCGGGCAGTTGGCCACTGCTGACCCACAGCAGTGTTAGGTCAGGACTGCGGTGAGGATTGGGACGTCACGACCAGACACAATTTACCTGAGGCTGCTCCGAATTTGCACCGTGTCCTGTTAAGGCAGGAACGGCCTTCAGCCCCCCGGCTCCCGGGAGGGGAGTGGGGGTGCCAGGACAGCCCCCGGCCCTGGTGCTCCCGCCAGCCCAAAGCGTTTGCTGCTTCTCCCTGACCAACACGGCATCCTCCTCCATGCTAGGGCACAGCAAATCCTGTTGAGCTTTGCCGCAGCAGCACGGACAGAGCCGCTTCCCAGGACCTTTGCGACGGGCGCAGCAGGCAGGGCAGCAGGGGCTGCCGCAGTCTGGGGCTCACCCTGCGGCCTCCGTCTCTCCTGGGGTGAACACCTCCAGGCTGGTGCCACCTTTCCCGGGCTGCTGTGGCCTCGCTGCTGCTGCAGGTCGGGGTGGCTCAAGTGCCACACCGATTCAGGGCTGCCTTAATCCCAGCGGCACAGCACTGGTGTGCTCGGCTTCCAGGAGCTGTGTCCATGCAAAGGGCTCTGCCGCAGCCAGGAGCCCCAGCGCCGTCTCCTGGGGGCCACTCCAGAGCTGTCTTGAATGCAGGGCGACTTTGTGGCTTTTTTTGCATAATAGAACCTTGCGGACACAGAATCACCCGCACTATCTCACAACAGCAGCTTCCGAAACAGCTTTCCCCAAGGGACAAAGCGGGGTCAGTGGGTCACTCATTTATCCCCAGGCAGCCAACAGCCAGCTACACACTGCAAACTCAGTGACGATTCATTACATCTCTATTATTTGCCTCCAATTGAAAAAGTGATCAAAAATAATTTGGGAATTACTCGCCTCATTGGGCTCCAGCCCAGCAATCGCACAAAAACAGTCATGGAAACACGGCTTTGCTGAATAGATGGTTTTCTAGAGCCCGCTTGTGTGCAGCGTGGGAAATCGGTGCGGCTCCCCAGAGGGCACGTGCCCATCCCTCCCACGGGCTGCGCCTCTGACCACCTCCATGGAGTATCCGAGACGAGCCCTGCTGTGCCCTGCAACAGCCCTTCGGAGGGTCGGCGTCGCTGACAGGGTTTGCACGCCCCGAATCCCTCCTGCAGCACAGCAGGGACTCTCCGAGCGGTGGATCCCCCCAGGCTGACCATGGCATCCCCACGGGACCACACTCTCCGAGCCTGCATTTTTGGGACGGTCTCTGAAGGCCGGATGAGGTGGTGGCGGCTGCGCATCCCTGGGCATCTCCTGGGAGGAGCGCAGCTGGCGTCACAGCAGCACCGCAGGAGCCCCCCAGGGCTGGGGGTAAGAACCAAGGTAGGACACCAAGTCCTGCATTTATTTTAATAGTTTGGCCAATGCGTGTAAAGAGAACAGACTATAAATAACCCATCGCAATTGTGTGAGGATCTCTGTGGTTAAAAACAACGGCAGTAACTCTCAAACCAACAACTTCCATGCAGTGAAAAAAAAAAACCCAAACACTTTCTGCATAGCAAAATAACAGTACCCTGGTGGAAAGGGCAATAACCGCCCACAACCCGTCCAGATTTGCTCTGCACGCTTTCCCCCAGCGAAGGTCCCACCCAGGGTAACAGGCAACTCGCTGTCCTGTCACCGAAGTGGATTAAAACCGGGCCATCCAGAAGCGACTGTCTGTACTTCCCTGGTACTGACATTTGGTTTAGAGCAGACGAATCCTCTCCTCCCTCTCTGCAGTCATCAGTTGCCAACCTGCAGGCACGAGGAGAGAAGCGGGCTCGGCTTTTGCCATTGCACTAGAGGATGAGATGCTCCTGCTGGGAAATCAGCTCCGCTCTGTTCACAGCAACAACCGGCCAGCACGGCCATCCGACACCGCTGTCCCGGAGCAAGGGAAAAAATAGATGCATATAACGGAAGAAAGGAGGCTGAAGGAGGAGGCGGCTCAGACACTTCAGGAAAGGAGCCTGAGCACGTTTGACTCATGAGGACGGGGCTCAGCATCTCCCACGTGCACTGGTAGCACTCTCCACCAAGTCCAGGTCCCCCTGAGCGAGTCCCCGGCCTCCTCCAGGTCCCAAATGATGCTCTGGTAGCCCCTGCAGAGAGACGGGCACGCAGGCACTGCGGGCAAGGCCGGCACCAGTTCTTCACGAGCCCCAAAAGAAAAAAGGCAGAATGAGATGGCAAAGCCCGAGCGTCGGCACTCCGAGGAGGCAGCGCGATGGGTCAAATGTGTCAAGTGATACAAGTTGCTGTGGGTTGGTTTTTTTTTTTTCCGGCTTAAAAAAAATCCAGGGAAACTAATCAAATGGAGTGAACCAAAACTTCCCCTTTAGAGTCCGTTCGTTTCTATTGCTGTCACGGATGCCGGGGTGGAGGACCGGGAGGTGGTCGCCGAAGTCTTGTCGAGGGCCGGGCTGGGCACGCCGTCGAGGCTCTTGGCAGCAGCAGCTGCCGATCGGCCCGTGGGCAGAGCCAGCGGCTTGCTCTGGCCGTGCAGGCCTTGGCCGCAGATTCGGTGGTGCCTCTCCCAGTCCTTGTGCTGGCAGAAGGAGCCGCAGTACCGGGCGATGTTGCAGCCGCTGCACGTCTCGCTGGCTTTGCGACCGCAGTTCCAGCAACTCTGCAAGACCAAAGACACTGCACTTTACAACGAGTTTAGCTTCCAAGAGCTGCAGAATGGTGCTGCCTCAAAAGCTCCGGAGGGGACTGTTCATCCCCCGCTGCCCCAGATTTACTAATATTAAAATGAGCAATCCATTAATGTCTGCTCTTTGCCAGGGGTACTAACCCCTGCTCCTCTGCTCTGCCCAAAACCGCCTGCCAGACTGCACCGGTCACATCCTCTCCCCTAGATCCACCCAAATGCATAGAAGAAACAGCAGGCAAGGACTAAAAAACACACTGCAGATGCTGCTATTAGGTCTTTTTATTTCCTGTTTTAAGCAGCTCTATTTTGGTATCGCTCCCAGCCAAGTGCTCTCCGCGGGGATTACAGCGTGCTGCACAGGCACCATTTGCTTTGCACCCTGCCTAGCTGCACAAGAGGTCGGAGCAGGCTAATTTGGAAAAGAAAAAGCTCATTTGAAAGCTTCCCAGCCAGGTGGAAGCACTGCCAGAGCCCAGGCTTCAATCTGGAAGCGGAGCTGGCCTCCGGGAGAGGCGTCAGCTGGTGGGCTTACGGCGTGCCACCGCTTCCTCCTGAGCGCGGGGGCAAGGGGCCAGCCCCGGGAACTGCGGCTGCAGCTGCTCCGAGGAGGGGAGCAGGCGGATTAGCTTTCCCGCAGCTGGACTCGTGTGTTAGCAATCGCATACTGGGGAGGGCAAGTTCAGCTGCAGAAAAGCAGCCTCTGCCGGAGTCCGTCTGCCTCTAATCCTGCCTAACAGGGCACCTTTCGCTGGCCACCGCTTCTGCGACCACAAGCAAAAAAGCTGTCGAAGCAGGAAAAGTGGGGTGGTGGGAGATGCTGGCCTGTATTGGACAACCCTGTTGCAGGGAAGGGCAGCGAGATTCCCAGCTCCTGGAGTCTGCACCGGAGCCACCAGCTCCCAGTGATGATTTACAGGTTGGCAGCAAAGTGCCAAAGCGAGCTGGTCAGGAGCGAGCTGCTCCAGAGCCAGCGTGTCCCCGAGGCTTCTCTGCCTCCCGAGAAAAGCAGGACTCATGACCAAAAAAAACTCCCACCAAAGCCTGCGGTAACTCTTGGAAAACTGGGTCACTGCGTCACAGCTGTTTATACTTCAAGTGGTGTTTTTAAACTGTGTTTCAAAGGTTACACGGTGTGCCAGAATGTGTGACAGTTTTTCAACGTGTCCTTTAGAGAAGAGCTCTGGGTGCTGGGGGAGATGGGGCTCGTGCTGGCCGGGTGATGCTCGGCTGCTCCCGAGGTCCTGCACTGCTCCCCGGATGGCTGGAGGAGGAGGACACTCCTCTGGTATTCCTCTGTGGAGAAATCATTACTCCTCTCATTTCTTCCATGGCTTCCCGAGCAGTTCCACCCACTCCCATCAAGTGTTTACTGACTGGTGCATTTGTCCTTCAATGACTTAATCAGGAAATAGTATAGACATACTTTTCTCTGTAATACCACCTAATATTTACATGGTTCCTGCCGTGCACCAGACCTTCCCGAGCCCTGGTCAGCAGGGTGAACCAAAACCCCGCAGGAGGAGGGAAACGGACCGGTTGCCTGCACAGTCCCAGTGGACCTTAACTCCACGTTCCCATCAGATTTTTGCTTGGCAGAAATAAAGCCTCTGCTCTCGAGTTTGTGCAGAGAAATTAAAACAAGAAGCAAACCACACATGGATGGGACGTGGCGGCACAGGAATTAGCCGTGCAGTTCTCCTTGCCTAGTCCAACTGCGATCTCCAAAGCTTAACGAAGTGAGCTTCGGCTAAGCAACACTGAAGGTAATTAACAACTGGAGGAGTAGAAAGAAATTCTCTGAGACACCCATGCAGCAGGTGTTGCTGGCTATGACAAACCAAGAGTCATCCCTTTTTTTCCAATGTGCAAATGTCTCATTAGGTGTTACGAGGCTGAATAACTTACGTAGGCTGATTCCCCTGCCAGTTAAATCAAAAGCAAAAGATTTTTTTTTAGGGTATCAATGCAGCCTTTTAGTTATTGATTGGAGAGAGACTTTTAAAAGGGAGAAGGGACGGGGGACCTGCAGGCTCTGAGTCACTGCCAGGCAGGACCTGGAGACTTGTGAGTCTTCGGAAGTCCCTTCCTAGGATGCCCCCTGGCACCTTACCTCTGTAGACTCCTCCTGCTCATTTATCACTAAGAAAGCATCCTCGGTGGCCTGGCGCTTGGCATCTGCGATGGTCTGCTCCATCCGAGCCCTCTCGGAGGCAATCATCTCAAATGCCTTCTGCTCAGCCTCTGCTACTGCTTTCTGCACCTCCGACATGGCCTGGCGCTTCACCTCGTTCACGGCTTCTTCTGGAAGAAAAGAGCAGCTTCACCCACCTGCCCGAGGAGTGGGGTGAGTCCCTGAGAGACGCCAGAGATGTCAGGACATGGTGGCACGGCGCCTGTGGCGGGGACACCCACGGGCAGAAGGGGATGAAGGGACACAGTCAGCACCAACATCACGACCGCTCCTGGGAGCGGTGGGGCCAGGCTCGGCCCCTCGGGCTCCCTGCTGGCACTGGACAGAAGGAGCAGAGCCCTTCGGAAAGCCCAGGCCAGGGGCATCGGTAGCCAGATGAGCACATCCTGGGGCTTTCCTGCAGCTGGGCTTCTCCAGTTTCAGCAGAGCAAATCTGCAGCATCTGTGTTTACCTCAACCGATCCGGCAGAATCCCTCGCTGAGGTTCCTAGCAAACACTTACCAGCTTTTTTCCATATCTCTTCAGTGACGTAGCCTGTTCCTGACCTGCTGCTGAACTCCCGCAACGAATCTGCTGGAATAAGGGACACAGGGAAAGGTTGGCAAAGCCTCGTCCCACCCGACTGCTGCTTCAGTGCCCAGCAAGTGCCCAGAGGTACCTCGGCACATCGTGGGGCAGGGTAGAATTAATCAGCTCAAACTCAAAGCAGAGGATTCCTACAGTTAAAGCCATTCATCAAACACCCAGATGATAAATTACAACATTTAATTAGTGCCTTGCATAATTTATGACACTGTGTAACCCATTTCCATCTCCTGGTACTCTGTAACAACAGACAATGCCTATAAATATATGCCATCAAACATCTGCACTGCCCAGCGACTTTGAAAATCAATCTATATGTCCCGAAGTTTACATTAAAGGCAGCACTTTCCACTCCCAGGGGCAATTCAAAGGCTTGAATTGATGGACAAACTGTCCTGCAAGACCTCTCATGGCGAGAGGTGTACACATTCCCCAGCACCCAGAAGCCTGCAAAGAGCCTACGTGACAGATGGGGACGGTCACGCAAGGACCTAAACACACACCTTTGCAGGAGCCTCGTCCTGTGTTCTCTCTGCCTCCCTTTTTTAAGGCTTCAGAGTAACTTTCTGAAGGGTCAAAACAAAAACTGATTCATGTCAAAGGCTGGTGGGAGAACAAAAGCACTCCAGGAAGGTGGTGAGGTTATTTAAGCCTGTGGCACACCTGGGGATGCTTCTTGATGTTTAACTGCACCTTCTCGCAACAGCAATGGAGCTTGAAAATTAACCCTAAGTTCCATGAAGGGAGAAAGCATCAACAACATTCCCAATTTATTAAAAACAAAATTAAATTATCATAGAATCATAGAATGGTTTGGGTTGGAAGGGACCTTCAAGATCATCTAGTTCCAACCCCCCTGTCATGGGCAGGGACACCTACCACTAGACGTGGTTGCTCAAACCCTCATCCAACCTGGCCTTGAACACCTCCAGGGATGGGGCAGCCACAGCTTCTCTGGGCAACCTGGGCCAGTGTCTCACCACCCTCACAGTAAAGAATTTCTGCCTGAAACCTAATCTAAATCTCCCCTCTTCCAGTTTGAAGCCATCACCCCTCGTCCTATCACTACCTGCCCTTGCAAAAAGTCCCTCTCCAGCCTTCTTGTAGGCCCCCTTCAGATACTGGGAAGCTGCTCCAAGGTCTCCCTGGAGCCTTCTCTTCTCCAGGCTGAACAACCCCAACTCTCTCAGCCTGTCCTCACAGCAGAGGGGCTCCAGCCCTCTGATCATCTTTGTGGCCTCCTCTGGACCCGCTCCAACAGGTCCATGTCCTTCTGGTGTTGGAGGCTCCAGAGCTGGACACACTATTCCAGGTGGGGTCTCACCAGAGTGGATCAGAGGGGCAGAATCCCCTCCCTCGCCCTGCTGGCCACACTGCTGGGGATGCAGCCCAGGATGCGGGTGGCTTTCTGGGCTGCCAGTGCACGTTGCCGGCTCATGTTGAGCTTCTCATCCACCAACACCTCAAGTCCTTCTCCTCAGGGCTGCTCTTGATCCATTCTCCACCCAGCCTGGATTTGTACATGGGATTGCCCCGACCCATGAGCAGGACCTTGCACTTGGCCTTGAGCTTCATGAGGTTGGCACAGGCCCACCTCTCACGCCTGTCCATCACCTTTAACATGGGGCTGTTAGTGTATTAGTCATGATCTACTTAAATATAGAAGAGCGAAAAGCTGGCTGTGCTCCTCAGGTCGTCACCCACACCCAGCCACCCTGCGGGCTCGCCACATGCTGCTCTGCACTTACAGCTGGGGCCATGGGCGCTTGGTTTCCAAGAAACTCAGATTCATATATTCTATTTTAGTTCCTTCTGCCTGTGTACGTTATTGTTTTCCCAGGAAATACTCATTCTTGCTGTCTGGGAACTATCAAAACTTGTTCAATTGCAGCTAAATCTGGGCTGTGCTCTAATTCCGGTGCTTCTTTTTGACATGCAGGAGGATTAACTCTTTATTTTGTATACAAACAAGTTGAATGTATATAAAATTGAGAGTTTTAGTCTGACATTTATTATTATTGTTGTTAGAAAACATCCATCTTCATTACTGAATGATCAGTTTGTTTTTTTTTTAAACATTTGATTTGCAGCAAATTTATTTGGATGGGAATCAGAATTACATCCAAATGCATAAAATCAGCATTTCACACTTGTTTTTTGTAAGGGGTCAAAACCTCTGCATACTGGAGGGGAAAAATAGTCAGCTTTAATAAAGTTGAGTTGACTCATGATACAAAAATAGAATTAATAACTCAGGTAGTAGCTCTTACACTTACAGCAGTCTTTGGTATTTTTAGAATTAGTAGACCTTGACATTTAAAATCCTTTAGGCAAGGCAGCCTGGAAGAGGAAAAGGGGTGGAACCAACCATCTCTCCTGCCATTTCACCCCCTGGTTTCTCAGCTTTGAATCAACTTGCCTGGGTTTGGGCAGCACGTACAGCTCAGTGACAAGGAAGATGCTCTTCTCCTGGCACCAGCAGAAGGTGCCGCTGCTGCCCAAAGGTGCCTTCAGACGTCAGCAAACACTGCCTCCAGGAGCTCAGCCAGCTCCTGCCCAATGACTTATCTCTCTTCAAAGCTTTGAGAACAGCAATGCACTCCTTAAGTATTTAATTTATATTATAATTTCAATATATTATCATCACTTTATGCCTAATATAGCTCTGTCCTAATTAGACACCTACTTAAGAAGGTCCTGGCACAGCACGCCCACCCCTCGCTTACCGCTGCCGATGGAGTCAGAGCTGCTGGGGCTGTGCTGCCTGGAGATGAGCTCGCTGCCCGCCTTCCGTGGCTCGGCCGTCTCGCTGCATCGTCTCTTCCAGTAGTTGAGCTCTTCCCGATCAGCCTCCTGACAGCGCCGCAGCACGGCCATCGAACGCCGGGTCTTCTCCACCATCTCCATGATGCAGTTCAGTGCCTGCAGGGAGGAACGCGTTTTCAGTCTTGCTGCCTGCTCACGAGGTCATCTCCCAAATTCCTTGTCGGAGGTACCACAGAGACCATCCCAGGAAGATGGAACACAAGGTCATTTCACAGGAACAGGCTCTGAGCACAGTATTTTGGCAGATATTCAGACAGGCGGGTAAGATTGAGCCCATACCCGCCATGGGCAGCAGCGATGCTGAGCAGCACCACCTGGGAAGGAGGTGATCACACCTGCACCATGGGGGTCACCGTAGGAGGTTTAGGGCCATGCTTCTAAAGGTGGAGGTGAAAAATCCCCACTTTCCTATGGGAATAGGGTGTCCACGCAAGGGGTGGCTGTGATCCTGGTGCCAGCTCTCCATAGACACGTGCCAACTCGCAAACATCCAGCTATGGAGCCTCTACTCCCCGGTCACCTAACCATCAGCTTTAGAGCATAAGCAAGCACGGGGTCTCCTGCATTTATGATCAAAGTTGAATTTCAATCCCATCTCTTTGGGGGAAACGCTCCAGTGAAGTGCTTGGATGAACAACCTTGTTCAGAGGGAAAAAACAGACTGCAGAAAGTCTGCCAGGGGTACCAAGTCTTGACGTTGGTACCTAGCTGAGGCCCATAAAAGGCTGGCAGCCCAGGAAAAAAAAGTCTTTAAAAAATAACAATGTGTTTACTTATTCTGTAAACTCCACATCCTTGCTGCACACAGCACATCCGCACGCTTGTCGGTCCAGTGCTGGCCTGGGCTGCTGCAGAAAAGGGACAAGGTTGGGTTTGATCGCTCAGCCAGCCAGGGCAGCGCGTGGCCGTGCTCTGCAGAAGCTCCCCAGCTCCAGACATTTCATCCAGAGTGATTTTGGCTTCCACTGACCATGGGCAGAGAAAACCTGCCAGGAAAGTGCTACTGCTCCTATCTGCCCTCCCCACCATCCACCTTCTTGTGGTGGCTTGCTCCTCTACAAGCCACTAGGAAAGGAAATAACGAACGGGAGCAGGTGGAGCACTGGGTTGCTGCATCCCACCGAGCTTCCCACTCCTCCTGCCATTCCTTACGTGATCAAGATGCTTCCACTCGTCAGCCCACTCTCTCTCCGTTAAGCGGTGGTCCACCAGCTCGTCCTGGTATCCTCCATTCAAACCTGCAACAAACCACAGCCAGAAGAGTGATTAGATGGACCAACTGCTTTCAGTGCTGGAGAGGGAAGGTGGCCCCAAAGCAATAATACAAAGCTGTATTTCCAGCTACGTATAGCTGGGATTTTAAAACACATCTCAAGGAGGTGGCTCTACAGGGGCAATTTCATTCCAGTGCTTTTATCCTTGTCTGTGTCGCTGCCTCGGAAGCGCTACAATCCACTCACGGGTCTAGATCTGACCTGCTTGGGGAGCTGGCCCCCTTATTACACACCCACAGGAGCTCAGAGCCTGTGATTCAGGCTGCCCTGTTGGAAACACAGTGTGCGCCTCCCACATGCCCCCAGGGAGAAACGGGGTGGGGGGGCCAGTCTCTGCTCTCCTGCTTTAGTGATCTTGGAAGGGTTGACTTCTATTTCCCTGCCCTCCACTCTTGCCTGCTAGGTTGGTTTACTCCACTCACACACCGGGTCCTTCCTCCTCATCCTCGGTGGCTCCAGCCTTTACATGTATACAGGAAAATACAAACTCCCATGGTCAGTTGTTTTCTCCGAATTCCCTGCAAAAACTCTGCTGAGGACATGCCCAGCATTACACAGCTTTGGGTGCCAAGCAAGGATCAATGCCAAAGCTCAACTGCTGGACCTCACAGCTCCTACAATTAAAAGCCCTTGAGGCTTTCTCACCAAGACCGCCGTGCCTATCCCGAATCTCTCTGTGCTCCAACATCTTGCTGGGGTCCCTGTAGAGGTGGGAGGTTGCGATATCTTCCAAGGTGTAGTGCTGGAGGGGCGGCGGGGTGGGATGGAACTGCCCTCCGGGGTTCATCAGGGGGATTGTCAGGGCAGGGCTGTGCCGGGGCGCGGGGCTGATGGTGCACACCCTCTTGGCCGGAGGCTCCGTCGGCAGCGGCTCCCTCTCAAAGCTGTTGTCTTCCCTTCTGCAACGACACCGGCAGACAGAGGGATTCATTAGCACCACATAAACATACTCGGAAAGGGAAAGATGGAGATTTTGAAGCAGCAGAGTTTGGGCAGCGATGATTTTACCAGGGGTTAAAAGCAGGGAGCTAAACCAAACATGCTGAACTTGTGAGCAAATCCACGAAATGACCCTGTCAAAGAAAAAGTTCAAGATGCCCGAGTGTTGTGATTCATCTTTCTGAGCATGACCAAATTAAAATTTCACAGTTTTTATAAATTTGAGGCATGCTCCACATAATTACATAACAAATTCTAACTTGGAATAAAAAGTGGTGAAAAAGAACCACATCCTTCCCAGCCCTGACAGTGCCTCCGCTCACCGCCCGGGGAGACGGAGAACCTCTCGGTTCTCCAGCGCAGGCTTTTCAGTGCTACCCAACGAGTCCCTCTGGGACAAAACCTGCCTGAAAGATGATCCCAATCTGAACTTACAGTGCAGTAAGAGCAATCATTGGTGTCTTATTAACAGCCAAGAAGAGTTGTTGGGAGTGCTAAGATCCTACGGTTTAGTCCTGGATGCTGCTTGAAGCTTTGACAGCAGTAAGGTTGAAACAAAAGTCACAATTTCAAGAACTCGGCAGGGTGACGAAAGCTGATTTTACCTGTCCGGACTGTGCCTCTTCCCATTGCCGTTCACCTCGATCAGCAGCTCGGAGGAGTCAGCGGGGGACGTGGTGTTTGTGTTCAGCAGGATGTGCTCGTGCTGCGCCAGGTACTGGGAGGGCGTCTGCTTGGCAGCCCGGGCGCAGTGCAGCAGCTCTCTCTGCAGCAGCGGGAGATTGGCCTGGAAGACAAGCGTGGGTCTGGTTTACGCAGGCTGCGGGCAGGTGTTTCCAGCCGTTTGCAGAAGGTTTGCTCAACATATAATCCCTCAGAGCCTGCGGCCCCTGCTCAGGATCCTCCAGCTCCTGGTGTCTGCACCGTCAGATTTACCTGTATTTTCTCCAGAGCTGAGGATGACCTGACATGGGTGCACCCAAAACCCAAGCGTCGCGGGAAGCGTTCTGTGCTTCCAGCATCTAACCACCCCAGACATGGTCCGTATGCCAACGCTTCAAATATTCTAGATCTGAACATTTGCAAATAAGATTATAGGATCAGAAGCTGCCGAATGGAGCTTGGTTTGTCTCCTTTATCCCTAACATACAAGCAGACATATGTGGCACTCGTTATAATGTTAGCTTTCTGCAAGCCAGTCCCACATGGCCATGACTACGATCTGTGCAGTCTGTCTTGGACTTCAGCAAAATTGCCGTGGTGCTTGAAACGAGATCTTTCCCAGCAATGACATGCTGCCAAGCGGCACAGACCGACACATGCAGTGTCAGCAAGCCCCACCAGCTCCCTGTCACCTTCAGAAAGGGGATCACAAATGGCCGGAGGGGAAAGTTCGTCGCCTCTTGCAGCTTGCAGTGAAATTCCTCGATTGTCACCGTAGAGTTCTGGGAAAAGAAATTAAGAAATGACAATTTGTTCTTATTTTTAGACACGTGGGAAAGCTCCAAATGAACAGAACTGGAACAGAGACTGCATCTGCCACTACAGGACTGACAATGTTTGCATCGGATCCTGCCTAACGCAGCCAAAAAGAGTCAGGCCAATGGAGCAGAAATGCTGCACCAGGCAAAGGGTGAAGGCTGGGCACAGCTGGGTGCTGCCCAGCCCAGCATCCTCCCAGCTCTGGGGCTGGGAGGCAGGGACCGGCTCCAGGAGGCAGCAGGACCCAGCTGGCATCTCCTGCACCCTGGCCAGGTGGCCTGAGGCAGGCTGTGGGGAGACGGACAGGCATTCCAGCTGCTCAGGCCTACATGCCTTCCTCTCCTCCTTCCTCCCTTCAGCTCAGCTCATCTAACCCACCATCCACGAAGTCACCACCAGCCCACTGCTCACCCCACCAGCACAGTCCTCCCCTGGCTCAACCTTGCAGCCCCCGTGGCCGTTTAGGCTGGGTGCTCCCCGGGGCAAGCAGCATTTCATAACTTGCACGTACAAAGTTCATCCCTGCAGCAATTACAGCAATCAGTGGTGAGAACGACAGCCAGAGGAACCTGGACAGCTTATCCTTTCCTTTCCAAAAGGGTAAGATAAGACACTACCCTACATCCATGGAACTACACACACCTTCCTTCTTCAGCAGCATTTTGCATCCAGTGCTTAAGCCCCCGAGGCCGTGGACAGACCCATGTTTGCTCTGCCCATGCCAAACTTGGAAGCAGAAATACTTCAGGCTGCCTGCAGTCTAGCTACCTTTGCTGCGTGCTGAGCCTCAAAAGAAACCTGCCAAAAAGCAGAGGTCAGCTCGGCAGCGGCGCTGGGTGCCGCACCGGAGCGCAGCCGGGCAGGCGCGTGGTGCTGTGCTCCAGGGCCTCGGTCCAGGGTATGGGCTTGCACGGCGTTTCTACCAGTCAGTTTGTATACCTGCAAATATTAGTCACAATTCCTCAGCAAGACCCGTTCGTTTGGGTTTTTTTTCCTGAAGGGTGTTTTCAGCTCTCGATAGCTGCAAAAGGGCAGGAGGGCATACACGCACTGTTTACGCGTGCAGGCACCACCACCAACCCCAGCTCTCGCAAATCCAAGGGCGGGAGTGCAGAAGAAGGGCAGAAGATGCATACAAGTTATTTACCAAGCCTTTTCCTGCAGCTGCACCTTCAGGCTGTCACAAACAAAGAATCAACGCCTCTGATAATGTGGGTAAATATGCAATCAGCAAAGCAGCAGCACACCAGAAGCCCAGACATCCTATTTTGCAACAGCAGCCTTCCCATCCTCTGCAGACCTTGGCAACAGTCAACCTTGCTGTGCTAGTGGCCTTGTTTAAGACATGCAGGAACAGCCCATAAAGAGGAAAAAAAGCCCTTTAAATACATACCATGTTCACCACTGCATATCATAAATGAAATCTTCGGAGCATCATGATATTCTCTACACACTTAGAATCATAGAATAGTTTGGGTTGGAAAGGACCTTTAAAGGCCATCTAGTCCAACCCCCTGCAATGAGCAGGGACACCTTCCACTAGATCAGGTTGCTCAGAAGCAACTGGAGAGCAGAGAAGCACTAAGAGCTTTCCGGAGCGAGTCCTTGCTAGTGCCAGGACCCAGTTCCCAATGGGCACCTCTGCTTCTTCCATGACACCTGGCTGCTTTGCTTAGCAAAGCAGTGCCGAGTTTGAACACACCAAAGCCAGGGCAGCGCTAACGAAACAGTGCCTGGGACTGGCATTTCTTTGTAAATTGATCTGTGGTGAGGGCCAGGCAATCACAAATCCGCATGAGCAAGAAAAAACCTCTCTAGTACAAAACTACAGGCTGCTCTGAATTGTGTGAAAAGTTTCATTTACGAGGGGAAACGCAGAAGCCCAGCGTAGCCCATGGCACCAGACCTGTGGCCTTTATAGAAAAGCTTAATCCAAATCCTTCCAGGTTTTCCTAAGTCCAGCTGCACCCAAACTCATGCCAAAGCCACAAGACAAACAGCTTTTTTTTTTTTTTATGTCTTCAAAAAAAGTCAGCAACTTTAGCAGAAAGCATTAAACATTACAGAGTCTTGCTCAGTCAACAGCTCTGCTTGTAAAGACGCAAACGGATAATATTGTGTAACATGGGCACGGGCTGGTTGCCAGCATTCCATCGCCAAAGTGGTCTGGCAAAAGCAAAGTGTCCTGGGCCAGCGTGCAGGGCTTACCACTAACGCCAGGACGAGAGTCCGGACCTTCTCCCCGATCTCTGGCGAAATGTCGTTGCCGAACTGCTGCAGGGTAGTAAGGAAGCGCTTCAGCTTGCTGAGCTGCCGGGCGCCGCACGTGGCTGGGAGCTGCTGGTTTGTCAGCGAGGAGGAGGAGGAGGAGGAAGGACCGTTGCTAAACCGCTGGGGTGGGGATGGTGCCCCATTCAGCGTCGGGGGGGAATGGTTTATTCCGTTGGGCACTGCAAATGGGAGACAAAAGCATTAGTGAGCATCAGATGGGCACGTCCCTGTGGTCTGGTAGTTAAGAGGATCCATCTTCCACCCAAGAGCCCACTGCCGATGGTTTAACTGCTGCTAGCAAACAGGGCAAGAGCCAGAAAAGGGGCTACGGGCAGAGCAGACCCTCAGGCAGTGCCGGAGGGCACCCAGCGATGGAGCTGGTCAGGGCAACACATGTGCCTTCTCCTCGACCTTCCCCTGCGCTCCTGGGGATGCTCCACAGCCCCCAGTACATGACAACAGCTTGCCCAGCCAAGGCATCCGCAGGAGTTTTCCTGATGGGATCGCTCAGATGTGATTTACACCACAGCCAGTGACTTGCCCAGCATTTCTTTCCTCCGTTAGGCAAGCTTCATTTCCAGGGCCATCAAATACCCACAGAATTAGGGTTCAGCAGGGCAGGCACACCTCCATTTGCATTCGAGGCAGCCCAGGAGGACGTGGGGTCAGGCTGCACAAAGCCAGTGCCACGGCAGACTGAGTCGTGCCCTACACCCAGCCCGAGGAATTAAATGTGCTTTAGCTCAAAGTTTACAGCCCTCGGCAAGAATTACCGAGCAGCATTTTCTGGTCTGCGTCAGGCGGAAAATTAAACCAGACTATCCAAGGATCCTTCCCAGCCCCGTCATTTACAGTAAGTCCTCAGTGCTCGTTACAGCCAGGGTCCCAGGAGCACACACTGTGGCTCAGGTGCCTCCACCTCACCGCGAGGAGAGCCGACAGAATCCTGCCCCGAGGCGCCCGCCTGCCGTACCTCCCCGGGGATTTACAGGGAATTTCACAAACACAGTTGTTTTTTCCAACCTGGTCCCATCTGCAACTTTGCCTCCTGTAAGCGGCGAGCACGTCAAAACAGACTGAAGGGCTGGAAGTCTGGGAACTCGGCAAGAGATTAGAATAAATTGTTGACATCCCCGCGCCGCTGTTGTGCAATCTAAAGCCCTGTCTGAAGAGCAGCTGTGCGCTGGGGGCCCCAACTCAGTATAAACCCAGAATTTTAGAGGTGAAAAGTACATTATCATAAACACAGCTTTAGCTGATCCACTAAGTTATCCTTAAAAGCCCAGTCCTGAATCCCTTATGGAGGTAAGCGCTGAAAAGGCCGCAAGCTCTAAAAACCATTCCAAACGATGGCATTCAGAGGAGAAGCACTGAAGCCACCCGGCAGAGCTGCCACTTGCATGCAGGGCAGGGGATGCCACGATGGAGCAGCAACTTGTTAAAAAAAAGATGCCAAAATTTCCGCTGCAGCTTCGCGAGGATCATACCAAATCCTCATGACCTCAGTGAGGTTTTTTCAGAGAAGGCAGGAGGCACATGAACAGTTAAACCGCTCTGGGGCACGCCAGGGTCGGAGGCTGGAAAGGCTCCACGCACCTGGACCTGCCGTGGTGAGCACAAGAGGGAACCCGAGAAGATTAACGAGAGTCAGTTAAGATGTAAGGGAAAGATAAGGCTAAAGAGACCATCAAAGGTGGTTCCTGCTAACCAGGGGGTGACAGGCTCTTCTGGGGCATAACAAAGATGTGTCCTTTCATAGACAGAGATATGATGAAATGAAGGTGAAGGCTGGGATTGAGAGGATGGAGGTGCAAAGGCAAAGTGAGCTCATGCCTTTTGTTACGGAGCAACGCAACCTGAAAAACTCCTGTCCACACCAGCTTCCCCAAAGCAGCAAAGGAACGGAGATGACCCGCATGTACTCGCAGCGTTAGCTACCACGGAGTACCAGCAAACACAGAGCTATGTGAAAGGCAAGGCTTCTGGCAATTACTCATAAAAAGCATTTATTTCACAATAAAAGTGTTATAAATAGGGGAGAAAGCTGCCCAGAGAAGCTCCTCTCAAACAGCAGAGGACTGTGCAGCTCTGCGCTCTCCTGCGGCTGCGACCGAGGCGCTTTACCCCCTTCTCTCTTTCGCTTCCTCTTATTCTTTCAAATGAAAGATCAGGGAAAGCAACAGGCTCTATTTATATCCCAGGAGAGGCAGGGGCTGTGCGATCCACCTGGGGGCGGGGGGGCTGCGGAGGACCCTTGGGAGAGGCTGCCAAGGATGGGAGCGGCGGACGTTGATGGGCTCAGGTGATGCCACGGAAGCGGAGCGAGCTGGGTTGGGTCAGGGCTGCCGTTAGACGCAGCCCCCGTAACCGCTTTCTGCATTTTTAGGCTTACCCTGCCTGACCCTCCTGCAAACGGCGTTACCGCAGGGTGGCTGGCAGTTATCTGATCCTGCGCATCACCAGGATCTGCTCTGCCACAGACCACGGAGCCGGGCTGGGACCTCTATTTCCAGGTGAAAAGACAGCGATGAAACAAGTGACATGGTGTACTGAGATTAGTGGGATTACTGGTTTGGGGAGAGGAGGATGCTAAACTCCCGGGCACATAAAAGTCATCATCTAGGGCTGCTTTGTTAAATTCTGCCTTAGGTCCTCAATAGTCGAAGGTTTTCACTGTTTCTCCAACCCTTTTGTTAGCGATTTGCAGGCAGGCACGGCCTTCCTCCAGCGTGCTCCTCCTCGCCTGCCCAAGCCATGGGCTTTTACGAGGCAGGGCACACACCCGCTGACTCTGACCAAGACCTTTCGGCACAACGGAGAAATACAAAAGCAAGAATGAACTTCACCACAAGTTGCATCTCTCTTGGAAAGAGACAATTAAGTCATTTGCAATCAGCAGATTCAGGCTCCTTGGCCGTTAGCAGTGTGCCAAGCAACCTCATTGGAAAAATTAATTTCTGTCACTTTGCTAATGGTCTTTTTCTGCCTCAGCAAAAGGAGAGCCATTAAAAACCCCTCAGCGCATTAAGATGGGGACAACGTGTCTGGCGGGATAACCCGGCGATTAGTGCTATTGCCAGCATCACGCAATACATCAGTGCGTGTCCTGAAAGAGGCTGGGCTGTAAATCCCTGAAATCCATTGCCAGCGTGAAACTCTGAGATATCCCAGACACCATCGTGGACAGCAGAGCAACACAGAACCAGCTAGGGAGACGCTCAAGACCGGGGAAAAGAGGTGAGAAGACCCTGGAAAATACCTGCTATGTGCAGGGGTCAGATAACGCCATGCCCAACAAAGTAAAGCAGCTTTGCTCCGGAACGATGCTTTTTAAAAGACATTACATGGCTGAAATGTTGGCTAAGGGAGGAAAAAAAAAGAGTATTTCTAGGCTATAAGAAAAAGCTGTACGTCCATCCCGTCCGTGGAGTCACCTCTGAGCAACACCCTGCCAGAAGCAGTGGGTGCGAGGCTGTGCTACGGTCAGGCAGGGCCGGGATCTACTGCGGCTTAATAGCAAAGATTACAAAGTGAAGATGGAGAAAAGAGAAGCTGGATGGACAGCAAGGAATTTCTGAGGCTAGGAAGTTAAAAAAAAGGAAAACTTTCTAATCTCAGCTGCAGAAACTCTGTCTGCAAAGTGAGATACAGCAAAGCAGGAATTAACTCCTCCAAAAGATACAGTGAAAAGCCTGGCTCTTGGCTTGTTTGAAGCCGAACTGATAAAGGACTTCAATTTCTTAAGGAGTTTATGGCAGAAATCAAGGCTGCACCTGCAAGGAGAGGGACTCAAGGCAGCACTGGGAGCAAGGTAGGAGCAGGCAGGGGGGTAGGAGGGATTACAGACCCTGTTATACGTCCTGCATACGTAGCAGAACAGCAGGAAAGCCCCAGTCCCCCAGTCCCGACAGCCGTGCAGCATGGCTAACACTCGCCATGCTGGCGGGCAGCCCTGGCCGATGGCTGAGACACCCCTGGTGACTTCCACAAGCAGAGCCCTTCCTCCTGGCTAGAGCTGGTCCCAGGGAAAAGCAGCATTACTGGGGTCTTACGCGCAGTCGGGGTGAAGGACACCGGCCGGGGGCCGCCAGGGTTCACAGGGGGCAGCGGCGGCATGTTGGGAGGAGAAGACCTGGACTGTATCTTCACTTCCACGGGCGATCCAGGCATCACTGGCACCCTCTTCTCACCAGCAACTGTATGAAGAGAAGGTGGTAAAGCTTAGTGACAGTCACGGACAAGCGTTTCCCTGCCCAGAACACAAAGTACAGCTGCAAGGGTGAAGATGAGAGGCAGGGGGGGAAGTCACACAGGACGTCCAGGCTGCTCTGCACAGCCCCAGGGAAGAGGCAGGGCATGGCCCCGAGCAGGCACCCGGGGTGCAGCGGGTGTCCCGAGACGCTGCCGGGCAGGCTCAGGATCCCCGTGTTCACCATCCCAGTCTCAACTGCATCTTCTCACCCCTCGTGCCTGAATATGCTTCCTCAAAGCATTTAGAATCACAGAATGGTTTAGGTTGGAAAGGACCTTCAAGATCATCTCATTCCAACCCCCTGCCATGGGCAGGGNCGGGCTGCCAGCGTACGTTATTGGGTCATGCTGAGCTTCTCATCAACCAACACCCCCAAGCCCCTCTCCTCAGGGCTGCTCTCAATCCATTCTCCACCCAGCCTGGATTTGTGCTTGGAATTGCCCTGACCCACGTGCAGGACCTTGCACTTGGCCTTGTTGAACTTCATGAGGTTGGCACGGGCCCACCTCTCACGCCTGTCCAGGTCCGTCTGGATGGCATCCCTTCCCTCCAGCATATCAACCGTACCACACAGCTTGGTGTAGTCTGCAAACAACACCAAAGAGGAGAGGTTTTAAAGCACACGCTGTAACCTAATAAAATTAGATTACAATCTAATTTGTAATCCACAGTTTTTACAAATATCTATCAGCGGTAAGAAATTCAGCTGTCAAGGTCTGGCAAAACAATTAAATACTGTATTCCCATAAAGCAGGGAAGCACCGAATAGATGGCAAAGTTTTGCACTGAAATACAACCACAAAACCTGCTACTTTGCAACTCCTGACAACAAAGATGCTGTTTTTGAGAGCAGAGAAGAGGCAAACTGGCACCCAAGCCCTTTGTGCCGCTGGCCTGGAATCTGCTCCATGAGCCACCAGCACCTGCTCTGCCACCACGCGCCAGGCACGAGCTGGCTCATTTATTTTCCTTATGGCAAGTCATCGTTAACGCCAGCAAGGTTAACAAATGAAGTTCATTATTCCTAGCATTTTTTGTTTGCTGTTTGCAGAACGATCTGCAGAAGGGGGAGCAGAGACGAATACATGCTGAAACCCCATGGTTTCCTGCCATTTCAGTGCAGCTGGGATAACTGAGGTGGTGGGGCTGGAATCACTATAAAACCTGTGTCCACGATAATTCCATGGCAGAAGGTTTGCGTCTTTATTTAAACCTGCTTTCCAAAAAAAAAAAAAAATTTCTAGGCTTTGCTTTCATGAACAAAGTGGGGACCCAGCAAACACGCTACTAATTTTAACATGTTAATAACCATATTAATATTGCGAACTACTATTCACATACATTTGGTCCGACTTTCCTATTACTTCACACCGATATGCAGACTCTCCCCATCATAAACGCACACGAATATGACGTTCAGATGAATAACAGCACATTGATGGAGGAACAGGACATTCACTCATGCACATACGTACCTATTCCAGCAGGTGAGTTTATCGGCAAGAGCAGGAGGAGACAAATCCCTGCCGTTCCTCCCACTAGAAATAAATGCAGCAAAACAGCCAAAGAGCAGGGTTTGTGCATGAAGTTAGGGGCGTTTCTAGCATGAAAAGTTTGAGTTCACTCACGCAGGCAGGGAAGGGAGATGTTGCTAAACGACCCAAATTTTTCAATCAAAACAGCACTAATTGTGCCTATCCACCACTCGGTGCCAGCTGCCTGATGGCCATCAGGGGATGGAAACATGTTTGCTCAGAATATGGGAGTAATTGCAAAACCACAAGCTCACACACAAGAGTCACGACCTGTTTGCACATCGTCCATGGACAGAGACATGAGATGTGGTTCATGGTCTTCTCCGCAAGCTCTCTGCCCACCTCTATGCCTGCCCAGCTGCAGGCATGCCAAGGAGAGCATCGCATCGCTCCCTGCGGGCTGCTAGCCCTTTCCTACCGCACACCCCCGATACCAACGCACTGCCACCCCCCGCCTCATTTGATCTTCTTCACCACTTCACCCCCTTTCTAGGAACCCTCTTCCCCAGGTGTATATGGCCAACCTGATAGTGCCGTGCTCTGGAGAGAAACAGAGTGTGAAACCAATCCTTAAGGTTTCTCCTCTTTCCTCCTAAAACGCTCCTAGGGCACATTAAGAAAGCAGAACTAATTTGGTTAATTTACAAGGGGAGGAAAAAAAGTCACATTGAATTTATAACCCCAGAATAAAACCAGCCGCTGCTGGGCTACTGCACGAGACACCAAAACCAGAGCCCACGAGAAGCCAACACCTTCTTTTCCAAGCTCACTCCGACAGACAAGAAGCAAAGAGGATTGTTAAATTTAAAAGCTTCCTGCTAATGACCTGGGGCATCTATAAATGCAGATAAAAAACATCTTTCTAAACCTCCTCATTTTTAGCCTAAACTCATCCATTTAATGAGAATCATGTGAGCGAATCAGACTGCAAATGAGGACTTGAGTCAGCCTGGAGTTGACCCGGGGTAAAAATGAGCCAGTGAGATGGTCCTTGGAGAAACACCGCCTTCCCGGTCTCTGTCTTCTGCATTTCACTGTTCAGAAATATTGACTGGCTCACCAACGGCAACATTTTGGCGCTGCCTCCAGATGCACAGAGGGGATGCCAAGATGCTCCTCGAAATGCCTGCAAGTCACTCCACTGTATCAGTCATCTGAAATCATGCTAGAGTGTCAAATGCTGTAATAGATTATTGGATGACGCTCTAAGAAGAATAATTCTTGTCAATGACTGAATACTCCAAGTGTCAGAGCAGGACATCTGCCTAAACCGGAAACATGGAGTCGTTTTCCTTCAAAAGCACCTCCTTCCAAACCCTACCTGCACTTGGAAACATTTACAAATGTTGTGTCGTTATTTTTCAAGCTGTACCCGCGGGACACAGACTGAACGTGTGTATGGCATAACACTTTTGCTGTCAAGCTGCCGAACGTCAAACCTTTGCAGTGACAGCCGCTCAGCTTTGCGCCCAGGACCTGCAAAGGTTAACCAGGGAAAGAGGCGGCAGCGACGTGGCCACCGGCCAGGTGGGAGAGCTGCCTTCCCGGCCTTGAACGCGCTGGAGCTTCACATAGGAAGATGCTTCACTCGGAGGAAAACAAAACCTGATCGCGAAGATGCTGTTTTAGTCTTGGCTTGACGCAAGAATTTCATCTTCTCCAAAAGCCGATGAAGCCTGAAGACCAGATTTCACAGCGATCGGAGTTACAGATTTCAGATGCTGCAAAGCTGCTGTCTGGGGAAGGACAGCTGTAGGCATCAGTTTATGCTGCGTGCCCTATATATTTGCGTGTCCCATTTAAGGAGCCCAGGTGTGCAAGAGACCAGAAAGCCCCAGAGCTTTGAATACCCCTGAAAACCTTCATCCCTCTGCTCTTCAGCGACTCACCGAAAGGCCCCGGTTTTATTTGACTCTCCGCCTTGACTGTCAGTACGCACCCTAGTTCCTTTGCTGCTCCAGTTCTCATCCTAGCGTAACAAATTAAAAAGGAGCATATGTTAAGATTAAGTGCAGCTGATGATTTTCTTTTCTGGAGAGGAGAGAGCTAACCGAGACAAGAGAACAGCACTCCAGGAGAAAAACTGGGGTCTCGACTGCTCCTCAGAGAAGTCCCACTCCCGCGCTCCTGGGGCACCGAGGCTTCAGCTCTCCAACAGCAGCGCATTTTAGAGGGGGCAGTTTCAAGACCCACTCGAGAGAGATTTCATCATCTTTATTTTCTTTAAAGAAGTCTTCCACCCATGGTGTTTAGTACAAAGAGAGTGCTGCTGTGATAGGTAACCTCTGAAGAACGGCTAGCATTTACTTGCATTATAAACTGTATAAAGAAGCCACTTTATTAATCTCTCCATGCCTGTGGGTTTGAGAAAAGAGAAAAGGCACAAGAAAAAAAAAAAAAATAGTGACAAGTTAGGGAGTATCTCAAGTACACTGGAATTTAAATTAATCCTTAAATGCCTTTAGCAATTGGAGAATAAACTAAGCAATGAAAAAGAAATCAAAACACCACATGAGGAAAACTGGATGTTACCTTCCCCCAAAAGCAAGAGAAGGAACTGGAAAGGAGAGCCATGAATAACTCGGCGGGGCAGACAGACACAAACGGTCTCCTCCCTGTCCGCTTCCCAAAGTTCAACATATAGTTCCGACAGATGGCCAAGATGAGAGATTTATATTTATTAACAAAAAGCGGATCATGAACCTGTCTCGCCACCCTTGCTGGGGTCACGACTCCCGGCTTGCGTCTCCCGTATGCACGGTCGCATTTCGAAGAGGTGATGGGCAGTGATGAAGTGCCCGGGGCAGGCGGTGCTCCGCTCTGCAGAACGATGCTCAAGAGAAAGCCTTGACCTAGCTGCAACGGCAGAGCTGTGAGCTTGCCGACAGCAAGGCAAGAGAGAAAGAACCACTGCTACAGTGCAGAAAACGTGGATTCTTTATATGAATTTACACCACAGTGTCTGCATGGGCACTATTTAACACCATCTAGCAACCTCTATGATTGAGCACGTGGAGTATGTGCAGGGTCTTAAACCCTGCTATCAGCTCAAGACAGTAAAGCCTTTCCTCCTCCCTCATGGGAAATGGATTTAAAGTCTGTGGCTCGGTGTTTGGAGGGCACATACGGCATGAACATCGATATCTTCAAGCCATTCTTGATGCAGGTGTAAGATTCCCCGTGATTTACTGTTGTGAGAGTTAGGAAGGAAGGAGGAACTTACCTGGCCTGGGAGAGAATTTGTAGATACCGTTTATGAGCAAGCTGCATGGAGTCTGAACTGCTTCTCACAAACCTGTCTGCCAGACTGGAGAACTCCAGCTTCCTTTAGAAGTCAGAACATGAAACATATTGGAAGAAATAAGAGAAAGACACATTGAACATGAGACAGCACTGCATAACTGGCAGGTGGGCAGAGGTAAGGGTTTGCTTTTCCCTTTTGCAGCACAGAGAGAGCAGACTCAAAATCAGACCTTGTCAACACGGCTTTGACCACCAAGTGGCTAGATTGAAAGTCTGTAAATTAATGAAGTTTTGGTTCTAGTTGATGTCTTTTGAACAAAAGAGTGCGTACAAGGGTTTGCCCAGTAGTTCAGAGGCTCAGAAGTGAAAGCACATAACGGTTTCATACAGAAAGAAGAGGTTTAATCAGAGCAGATGTTTTCAACTTTCATCTAGAACAGGCAGAATATGCTCATAACTTAAAAAGCCATTCCTCACCTCAAAAAGTTAAAAGCCCAAAATTCATACCTGCCTCTTGAGAGCAAGGGACTGGAGAATCAACCCAGCGGCAGTAGCTGAGGTTAAGTCTTTGGTCACCCAGGAGCTGGGTCCGAGCTCGTTCTTGGAGCCAACAGACAGACGGACACTCGCACAGGCGATTCAGCCCAGCCCAAAACATTACAAGGGAGATAAGCCACACTCCAGATGCACCTCCTTCCACTGGCCCTACCACCTCAGATGACCACTTGGACTAGAGGCATGAATTGTATCGCCTACAAGTCAGCAAGACAAACCCTTCCTAGAAACAGTCCTTTGGACCAGAGGCTCGTTTGCCCACCGTTTACATCGGTAAGAGTCTCCGGTTTAAGATAAAGCAATGCAGAGCTTGTCTAAATGGATAAAGAAGGAAACAAAGGAAGGACACACCTCGGTGCCCCTCTCCAGTGGCTGGCAGGACCCTGCCTACAGCCTAGGAGAGCTGCTTTAAGATAATTAGTTCAATATATAGTTCTGGAGAAAAAGCCAGGGAAATGGCCCAAACCCATCCATTCTAGCCCAAACGCATGTACGATGAAAAGGACACGTTGCAGTTGGCTTGCGTCGCAGGGTTCCCTGTTGATAGTCTGAATGCAAACGAGAGGCAGCATCAGTGGAACCTGACCTGATAATGTAAATAGGGTGAAATGAAATATGGTTCGCCACCTCCCCAGCTTTGGCGAATGTTTATTTTGAATAACATGCTTATCTGCTCCAACTGCTCACCATCTGTTTTCAGTCTCCACCAAGCTAATATTTTTCACATTTAGGAACTGAGAAATGGGAAGAATTACATTTAAATTTTATTAACATCTTTCCTCCGCTCTAAGGTTGCCTTTCCCTCCCCTTGACGGCTCTAAGCCATCTGTAGAGCACCTTTGCCGTTCTCCAAGGCATGCAGATGAGAGGTTATCTACATGCAAAGCAAGAATATCATATCACTTCCAGAAGACGCCGTTTACTGCTTCTCCACTGCAATCCCTCCATCACCTGCTTCCAGACAGCTTCCCCCAAGCTCAAACTGAAACCACATCATTGAGGAGAGAGCCGGTATTTTATCTTTTTGCAGCGTCACTGCATCAAAAAGCAATGGAGGGGGAAGACTGAAGATAAGCATCGGAAACAAGGCAGCCAATACAGCAGCCTTCGAAAAAAAAGGATGATTGGGTTAGTCCCAGTTTGGTGGTGAGGGAGATGTTAAGAGGTTTGCAGTCAAGATTACATTTCTATACAAATATTGACACTTATTTGCACATAGGGTGGTTTCCAGAGGTCTCCCTTTGCTTGAGTCAATAAATGATAATTTACAAGCAGAACTGGGAGACTTGAGCATGTCATGTAAACAGGTCAGCAGCAAATGTTGGCCAACTGAGGTCTTCCTCTGTCCTCCTCCCGCCACGCCAAAGCACAGAGTTGGCTGAGATGATACTATAGCATCTGTTGCAGTGGGTAACTTATGTTACTGTACGGATGCTTCCTCCACTAAACGCAATCAGCCTATTTTTACCCTGTTTAGCTTGGTTTTATAGCACATCTAGGCTTCTGAGCTGTAAGATGCTGTGGGAGTGGAGAGGACTCGGCACCTCACAGGATAGCCTCGCATCAGACAGGAGGGAGCTGCTGAGCCTGGGATAGGCATTTTATAAATCAAAAATAAATGCGTGTATCTCCATCGCCATCTATTCCTCTCCCACACACAGCTGTTTCATTTTAAATCTCAATTCAATGTGAAACTCAGATAGAAGAACTTGAAAGAGCAAAGTATGTTATCGCTCGCAACCAGTCCAGAAAGCAGATAATAAGGGAAATAAGGTTAATAATTTACTCCTGAAGGCAGACAGCAGATCTTTATCTGCCCTGCCCTTCAGTGATTTTTTACAAAACCCTATTAATGTGCCTGACTCTACAAACTCATCGGTAGCATAGGTTCTCTTCTGCTGTCTTCCCACCCAACACCAGCTCTGCCCTTCCCTCAGCCACATCAGACCCATCAGCACAAACCCATCCGCACAGCATTCCTGCCTCCTCAGCTCTGGTTTCCTCTCGGTTCACAAACTCATACCAGGGCCAGTGGTGCAAACCCATGGCTGCAGGATCCATCCCACAAATGATCGCATCCAACACCCCCCAGTGTGGGGCATACATCAGGGCCCTCAAATTCTGGTGGTCTTGCTTCTACAAACCTGTAGAAGAGCTGTTAGGAGCTCTTGAGCCCCCAACATCAGAAGGACACAGACCTGTTGGAGTGAGTCCAGAGGAGGCCACAAAGATGATCTGAGGGCTGGAGCCCCTCTGCTGTGAGGACAGGCTGAGAGAGTTGGGGTTGTTCAGCCTGGAGAAGAGAAGGCTCTGGGGAGACCTCATAGCCCCTTCCTCTACCTAAGGGGCTACAGAAAAGCTGGGGAGGCACTCTTGATCAGGGAGTGGAGCAATAGGACAAGGGGGAACGGTTCTAAACTGAAAAATTAGATATTAGGAAGAAATTTTTTACTCTGAGAGTGCTGAGACACTGGCCCAGGTTGCCCAGCGAAGCTGCGGAGGCCCCATCCCTGAAGGTGTCGAAGGCCAGGTTGGACGGGGCTTTGAGCAACCAGGTGTAGTGGGAGGTGTCCCTGCCCATGGTAGGGCGTTGGAACTGGATGATCTTTAAGGACCCTTCCAACTCTAACCATTCTATGATTCTACAAGGACACAAACCACTTTGGTGTGGTACATCCCCTGTTCTCCTGTTCTCTTTTCCCTGAAGGAGCAAGGCAATAGCTACTCAGACTGCGAAAGCTGCCCTAAAAAGCATTTACACGCAGCGTGGTAGCCACTTGGGAGCTGTTGCTGCTCTTACCAACACACTATAGCAATTTCCTTCCCGTACCGCTTGTGCCCATGCAAATAAGTTTTGGGGACCCAAGTTCATCTCTTGATGTCCCTGCCAACAGCTTTTGCTCGTTGGCCGTCTCAAAGGGATGCAGTGAGCACTGCTGGGGAGCCCACCATGCCCCAGGGCCGGGAACCCTCCCCATCCTCACCAGCCGCTTGCTCCATCCCCATCAGAGACAGCCACCCCGCAGGGAGAGATATACTCCTGGAATATATCCCAGCAGAAGATATTCCTGGAAACCAAAGCTTACAGAGCAGCCAGCATTTCAAGTTTTAGGATGGGAAGCACGTTGGGGATCGGGGGATAGCACTCCTCCCTCCCCAAAACCACCCCTCTGGTTGCTCAGACCTCCTTGGCTGGGTCTGGGCAGGGCAGCTGTGCTCAAGCAAAGCCAGAGATGCTCGCTAATTCATTTGATTAGTTACTGCTGAAGTATTTAGCTAATTTTTCATTAGTTCATTGTTCCATTTAAAGTTACAGAACCAAGACTTTTTTTTTTTTTTAAAAAAATCATCCACTCCTATTACAATATTAAGAAATATTTACTCCTCCGCACTATTTACTTCTTAGGCTAAAGCACTCTGAATGAAAAATGAAAGCAGTTACGGATATCAAACAGGCAATTATCACAATCATGGAAAAATTAGTTCTTAAAAGTCTCAGCCTGCTGCACAGCTCTCCAAATTCTCTGACTGAGCGAAACAACAGTGGCGGGAGCAAACTTTCCAGATGGGAACATCTGTCTCTCATTTGCCGCAGGGAAGAAAACACCAGGAAGATTAATGGCTCCTGAGTCCAGTGGAGCCCAGACACAACATGTACAAAAGGGATACCATTTAGAAAGAGACTTGGAGCAACAGCTCGGTATCAAAGATTTGGGTTTTTTTTAATGATTATTTTGTGGGGCTTCTACATATAGAGAAGTGTTATGTTGGGGGGGGGGGGAAAAAAAAAAAAGAGCTTGAGTTTCACTTATAGTAAATACTCTGTATAGCAAACGCAAGAATTGAGTTAACCATGCTTACCTGAATGATGTATGGCACTTTTACCACCTCAGCTACTTTTCCAATATGAAAAGTCATTAAAAAAAGTTGGCTTTAAGGGGTTACCCCCAAAAGGTCTGAAATCGCTCCTGCCCAGAGCAGCAAGGCCATGGTCAGAGCAATTCACTTCTCTGGGCTCCAGGCAGCGAACACCAAGTTTACTGCAGGGAGTAAAAAGTGACCCAACACGTGGGAAACTCACGGCTGAAGGACACACTAACCCGGCCTCCCCAGGAACGCTGGGACCAAAAGTTCATTCCTCTTACTAGTATTCTTTAACCTCTGCCGCAATTCAAGGACGGCATTTACGAAGGTAGACAGGCGTTTCGGCCAGGCTCCATCCTCTCCAGCCACCCAGCACATGCGATGCTGCCACAGTCGACGCGTTGGACACCAGTGCTCACTTCTGCTGCAGTTCAGCAGCGCAAGACGTGCAAGCCGTCCTCTGCACTTCAACACCAAAGCCACCAGCTCTGCCACCGCTCCGCACCCAGCATCGCCGTGCCACAGCTTTCCTCCCTGTCTTCCATGTTCCTCAGCAGCACTTTTTGACTGCAGAAGTTCCCATTATAGCAACTCATAAACTCTCCTTATTTCTAATTAGCGGCTGGGCTCTCGATGTCTATTCAATACTCACCAGTTTTAGCTGGCGTAAGCCCTCTCTGGAAGAACACCAGCCTATTGTACAGAGTAACAGCAACATTAAATGCAGTTAATTCTGAAACAGGACACAAGTGTTGAAAAAAGAAAACTTCAGAACAGATGCAACTGCCTTTAAAACTTTAGGCTTTTGCAAGCACTGGTTTTAAACCAAAGTTGTGCTAAACTCTGCTGAGGTATAAAGAAAATAATTTGTTACCAAAAATCTCCCTGCTTATATAGAAGAACAACTGAGCACTGTGATTTTGGGAGTGGAAGTCTTTTTCTTCCTGCTTAGGCTAAATGCTACGGAGTAAATAAAGCTGCAACTCTTGTACCTGTAAAACTTTGGGCGACCCAAAAGGGGGAAAACAGAGTGAAGCAAGTTCTAACCTTTGAAAGCATTTTCCACCTTAATAGAGGCTTTGAGACAGCCTTTAGGATATGATTTTATCTCGCACTCATAAATCCTTTTAAAACTTGGATTGCTGGCCATTTAACAAGCAGCTCCACCCTTCTCCTGCTCTCCAGATGAAATGCATATGCCCTAAGCTCCATTTTGTTACCTTCCTCTCCAATCCAGCAGTATCGGAAAAGCAGTGGTAGAGCCCAGGGAGCGGTGTTTAATTGGCACCCCCTTATTACTAATTAGCTCCAAGGGGCTCTCCACAACTCCTAATGGTCAGTAGAAATGCATCCACTGATTTAAACGGGCTTCGGAGCAGCAGAGATGCTGGAGCAGACTCGGAGGAGCGACCCCGCTGCAGCTGGGGGAAGCCAGGCCACCGCCGCAGCTCCCCACGGAGGAGCCAGCATGGGGCCATCGCCGCCGCAGCCCTTGCTGGGCTCCTCCGGTTCAGGTACGGGTCTGGAGGAGCCTCGCGGAGGCTGTAGGGTTGTCTCACCCAGGGGAAGTGTTCCCGGAGGGTTCTGGCTGCTATGCAGCTTCTCCGCAGCACGTCCAGCACAGGAGCCTCTCGCATGGATGCTGCGATTAGAGGTGTCCAAGCAGGCACAACATCAGCAGTGCTCGTTGCGTAAGATCCATCAGCAGGACCTCAACAGAAGAGATTTAAGCCGCAAATTCATCTCGCCACCACTCAACAAACGCCATTTGAAAGCCTGGGACCTCATGGCTCCTCAGCTGCCCCGCTTTATTCTTTAAGAAAACAGTTCAAAAAAAAAGAGGAATCTGCAAAAAGCATGTCAGCAGCAGTGCTGCGATTTTGCAGGGCCGTTCTGCTCACAGACGGCTGAGCCGAAGAGCCGGCGGTGCCGCACACGCAGCAAGGCCACGGCTACCACACCGCAGCAGAGCTCACCGGCCACGGGTGCAGCCCCTGCTCCCTACCGGGCGGCTGCAAAAAGCCCAGGCGAGCGCTGCGGGTCCGGCATTCCCATGGCTTCCCCAGGGAAGCCGTGTTTCCAACCCAAGCCCCTTCCCATGGGACTTTTGCTTGGTCCTGCAGCTACCGTGCTGTGAGTTTGGTTCACTCCTGGAAGCCGGTGGGGGGGTGATGGTCTATTCTGAGACACCAGGCTAGCGACCCTTCTTTTTCACCACCTGGTGGTTTATGTCCCAGCTCTTAGTTTCAGTAAGAAAAACAAAGTTGTGGAAGAGGAGGTTATTTTCTAGCCAATTCTGTAAGAAATTTAGCAGATGTCAAGAAAGATGCTGTTTCTGGGTCAGCGCAGTGAGGCCCTTTGCTTAAAGGCTTCCCACCAGCGGTCCCTCTCTGCCCACTGCAGGATGAATCCCTGCCTGCTCGGGAGCAATCATTTAGGAAGTTTTCTTTGAGAAAAGCATCACATCAAGCAGGGGCCATTTCACTCCCTGGTGCGTTTTTAACCCCTGACTCCGATCAGCTGAGCGAGGGCGTGAAGCCCCATGCCACAGTGCCAGGGGAGCTGGGATCCCAACGCTGCGGCTCCTGGGGCTTTGAGTCCTGCCCTCCACTGTGCCTCTGCTCCCCGTCAGCTGCTGGGAACCAGTTTGGTCACACATAGCACCAGTTCCTACCTGGATGTTTGTACAGAAGCTCCTACAGATCATTACGAAGATCTTACGGACCAGTAAGTCTCCAGTAAAAAAAAAAAAAAAAAATAATCGCTGTGCTCCAGGATCCAAGGGTCCTGGCTGCAAACTGGCAGTTCAACACCCATCTGCTCTCCAGCACACCATGGGGAACTCCACGTAGCTCATAACTTTGGGGATGAAAATTGGAGGTTTTCTACTGCCCTTCAGAGCCCACATGAACCAGGAGGGGCATCAAGAAACACCAGGAGCAGCTCCCGCAGTGGAGAGACCTGGTGCAGGGCTGTGCTGCCCAGGCAGCCCAGCAGCATCCTGTGGGGCAACGGGAAGAGGACTCACATGTGACGAGCGATGGCATGACCTGGGCTGGCAAGAAAGCTGCTGACAGCAAGGTCTACTCAAGTTCCATGTCGGAAGAGAACCCAGAAATGCTTCAACCACAGCACTAAGAGGAAAACAGACAGCCCTTGTCTATGTATGGTCCTGCCTCACTAGGTGCAACAAACACGGGCATCGTCCAGGACTTGGACAAGTTCTTGGTCCTGCACTACTCAGCGCGACCAGACAGGCAGGTACAGACAGACCTGGCAGAAACATATAGCCTGCATAGGGCAAAGCCATCCTGGAGCACCTTGGAGGTTCATACTGCACAAGGTAAAAGCACAACAGCTTGAAAGTCATTACAGGACGAAATAGTCTCATTTAAAATAAGAGGATGGGTTCAAACTCACCACAAATTCCCCTTAAAGTCATCCAGTAATTGAAGATTTAAGAACTTTAAACCTGGTTACTGAAGATGTACAGGAGGAGGTTTAAGTCAGAAGCTTTAAAACAACAATTTAAGAACACATCCCTCTCCCCGTCCTCCATCTCCCAAGCCCTGCTGCTTGATGATTTGATTCTCGACGCCATAAATCAACCTAAAAAGCAATGAGCATTGACCTCAAAAAATAGCCAGTACTGAGCAAATCTGGATTTCTTATAGCATCACAAACACCGCTGAGCATGTGGGGATCTGAAGCTAATAAGAACTGGGCCAGCAGATCTGGTGTCTAAGGGAGGAAGGTTTCCAGTGAGTAGAAAAATACTGAAGCGGAATAATACAGAAACTGAGATAAAAAAGTCTAGGCATACAAGACAGACCCAAAATACCAGCACCAGCAGCCCAAGCACCACTACCAATAACTGGTAAATAACACCACTTAAAGAAGTGGGAAAATCTGAAGGCAGAACAACATATTTAATCCATAACAAGAAATAAGACCACAGAGAGGTGCAAATAGTACCAAGGACACCCGAAGCTATTACCAAAAGCCTAAATTAAACTAGAAAAAACCCAAAACCTCTTTGTTAAGCACAGAATAGGTACAAGTCCTGGCCACCTGGAGAAGGAAACAGTCCAGAAGGTCATAGTCAAAAGGGGTAGTTTAGGTGAGAACAAAGGTCGTTTCTGCAAAAACAAAACAGAACTCCAACCCAAAACAAACCACCAGCCAAGTTCTGCCACAAACCCAAAATGAAGCAATCAAGGAAGGACACAATAAAAAAAATCCCCCTTGGGTCCCTGAAGTCATATCCTTTGCTCTCTTTTCCAAGTATAAAGCAGAGCCCAGCAGTCTCCCTTCTCTGGATGGAGGCTGAAGAGCAGAAGCTCACCCACCGCCAGCCAGCTCCAGGGCTGAAGTTCCACCGAACTTTACCCAAAACTGGGCAAGTTGTCCAAGAAATCAAGGAGGAACTTGGAAAAGACTTGGGAAGTCTTTTTCATCTCTATTATTTACAACTTCCTAAAAGTGCCAAAGTCCAAACCGAGGACCACAAACGTTCCTCATCCTGCAGCCCTTGCAGGGACACCAGCAGCGCTGCGCGCACTAACACCCATCTTGCTATCCTGTCAATGTACCCAAGGTAGCCAAGACTCACTAATCACAACCCAACTCACACTGGCTCTCTTTAGAGAGCATGCCTCATTCGCTTGGGCGCTAAGTACATTACCTGCTGCCCAGCTAATATTCCCTCCCGATCAATGACACACACAGGAGCCCTGCCAAGATGACAATTCTGCCTCTTAAAAACGCTCCTCACGTCGCTACACAAAAAGCTCTTCCCCTTTGCCCCAAACTCCATCAGCATGTGGAAAGCTTTCCACCGCCCCACAGAAGCAACACATTTAGGGATGGGTTTCAGAGGTGTTTAGGAGCCTGATGACGGAGATAGGCACCGACACACCTTTAGGAGCAGGGCCACTGGTGTGGTGCTGGAGCACCACGAGCCAGCATCTCCTCCAGAGCCCAGGCATAGAGAGATGGGGGTGGACAGGAGAGCCGTTAAAGCTCACTAATTCTCGGTCTCTTCAGGACACAACCCCAGCAGAGATGGACACACGGCAGTAACTGTCTCTGCTGTGCCTCCTTCCTCTCCCTCTCACGGGCAGCAGAGGTGGAGATTTCCCATGGATAACCGCTGGAGATTTGGTGATGCACAGGTACCATGGAGCGAAGATGTTGGCTCAGCTGCTGATGCACTTGCTTTCAAAGCATCATGCTGTAACACAGCACAGAAAAGACTTTCCAACTCATCATTCTTAGGGTTGTCCTAAACTAGTTACTAGTAACCTGCATTAGCCTGCTCACCATCAACTGCAACACAAGGGAGAGACAAAGACGACATTAAACAAGAAGCGCAACCACCAAAATTTCAAACCCAGCAAAGAGAAAGCCCACCTCGCAAACAAAAAAAAAAAAAAAAAAAAAAAAAAAAAAAAAAAAAAAACCCCCAAATTTTTTTA
>VYXH01002734.1:103093-127053 GCA_013397275.1 Burhinus bistriatus
CGGCCAAGCGCCGCTCCCACCCTCTCCCTCTACCTGTGCTCAAGGTTGAGGCTCTCCCCAAAGCGCCGGCAAACCCCACCTCGCTCTTCAAACCTCCTTGGCGGCACGGCGGGCTGAGCATCCCCCCCAGCANGCTGCACCCTCCCCAGTCCCCTTCAAAAATAGACCCATCTCTTGCTTACCCTAAACAGCAAGGTTGCAACGATCCAGCTGCTGTTGAATACACCTAGTTTCTTTGAAATATAAATAAAAGCGCTCTTCCTCCTCCTCCGCTCGTGATCTTCGAGCGCAGCCGGAGCCCAGCCTGCCTTCTCCTTTCATTAGCTGGACATGTGTCAGGTCCCGCACATCTGCGATTTCTCACTGCCTGGAGCCGCCTGTCCGATTCCAGGGAAACACAGATGGATCCCAGATGGGAAGGTCCTGCCAAACAGACCAGCTCTTCACCTTGCCAGAATACCCAGCTTAGAGGCACACACCCTCGGCTCCCTGCCTGCTCCCTGCCTGCGCCGCGCTGCTGCCAGGCTGCTCGCCAGCTGATGTCACCAAGCACACACCTACCAGCGCCGACATTAACTTCTTAAATACACGTAATTTGTTTATGGCCGGCAATAACAGCGAGAGGGCGGTGGGGTGGCGAGAGGAAAGGAGGGCTTGGCCGGTCGTTTCCACCGGAGCGACCCTCCCCAAATTCGCTCTGCCTGATGCAGCGCTGGGTCTAAATCAGCCGTCGTCTTAGCCCTCAATTTTGAAATCTGGATAAGCTGTTGGGGAAACTAGTGAATTAATTTTCTGAAGGTTTCCCTGTAAACTCCCCTCCAAGCCCCAGCGCCAGAGTTTGCAGGGCTGGAAAGCTGGCATGTGTTAGCAATTAGAAGCAACAACAAGATAACAAGATACTGATGTTGCAAGGGTACCAAACGAGCACTGGAAAATTCAAAGGAAGAGCAATTAAATGTGTAACATATTACTTGGATCGAAAAGGAAGCGTTAAAGGAAAATGTAAATCCGAAATGTTTTCTACAGGGAGTAAACTCCACCAAGGATCTCACAGCAGCAAGGGAGGCTCATAACAGAAACCCACTGGACGCAACCACATTTGACCATTCTCCCCCCTTAACGCACAGACGCGGCAGCTCGGCCACCTATAAACCTCCTGGTAATTTTGAGCAGCCGCTCCCCGACCTGCGGCGTGAACAACAGATATTAACTGGAGGCCCCTGACTAATCCCATCAGCCCAGCACCATTCACCGCAAGCTGGGCGCTGGGGAAACACGGATTTACACAACAGCATTCCTCGCCACGCAGACGGGCGTCCCTGGCTGCCTGCGGTACTGCCCCTGCCCCAGAGAAGAGGCAACCACCCCTCCAGTTACCATCCAAACCATCCTCCTCCATGCCATCCTCCTCCCAGCTCCCATAAAACCACCCGGGGAGGAGAAGGGATGTTTGCATTTTGCTTGCAGCCCGTGCACAGGCACATTTTAAGATCTCAGGAGGGATACACCACTCCAGTCTGTATTTCTCTAAGCTGAGCAGGTTCAGGTCTCGATATAATCCTTTCCAAACCTTTGCAGGAAAGGCCACCTCTCCCTCCAGCTACTTCTTTTGAGAAGCAGAGACCTATGTACCTTGTCAGGACACCAAACTAAAAGCCTGCCATTGCCCAAGGCGAGGGATGCTGGTTTTTAAAAGCCCAGAAATCACATGAGCTGAATTCTCCGCAGCTGGCGTAAGGGTGGTGGGATATTTACTTGCTCACCGACAGCAAAATGCTTCTTTTTATGAAATTTCCAAGCCATGTCCATAAACCTTCTAGAAGTACTGCCCCCCGGCATCCCACCTAACCCTTCACCCCCAGCTTCTCTGCCTCTTACTCCTAATTAGTTTAAGGTACCTCTGCTTCCCTTTGGGAGGGGAAAAGGCCATAAAGGGAGAAAAAAACCCCGAAACAACAACAAAAAAACGAGTGCTTTAAAGGAAGTATTAAAGAGCACTCTATGAGCAGGCATGGCATGCATCATGAAGCCACGGGTTATGTTTTCCTCCTGCAGAGGATGGGCCCCCCAGCATGGGCAGGATGCTGGATGATAACTGGGGGGAGGCATTTGGACTGGAGACTTTCGGCTGTTGTAGGAGCACATGAAGCTGCCGCAGCCTTGGCTGGGCGAGCGCATCGCTCCGAGGAGCTCCGAGGAGCCTGGCTGCAGGCAGAGGGGGCACAGATTTACAGCTACCCTCCCACCTCCAAACCTCAATGAAGAGCAGCAGTTTCCCCATGCTTCAGTTAAGGAAAAAAAAAAAATAAATGAATCGCATTCAAGTATCAGCACACAAATACCTGGAGCACCCTGCAAAGCGATACCTGGGCAGCAAAGTGGGTTGGGAATGTGCAGATCCACCAGCGTCTCCTGGTCCCCCCTGCCTTCTGTGCCCCAGTCCCCACTGGTAGGGCTGCTGGCAAGGCATGCTAATAAAAACATTTAATTTCAGAAAGTTTAGCTCGCTGGGGCTTCTGACACTTTTGATGAAGGTTGCGCAAAATACTGAAGCTCTCAATATTTCATAAGCCGAGATGGAAAAATCATCTCTAAATTATACAGACAATGAAGGGAGACAAAAAACAAGCAGCTCCACGAGCACCAGAATTAATAGTTATTTTCCTATGGACTTGTGTCTCATGATTTTTTCCCTGGCGCCTCGCACTGTGAGGTCCCCAACAGGAGCTCTCCCCGGCCGGGGTTGTCCCAACAGCGGCGGCTCTCATGTGGATTCTCTGATGTCTTATAAGGAGCAAGCTTATGTTGCAGCTTTGCCCCCAGTGGAGATGGTACCAGGCAGATGGATGCAGCCCTACACTTAAGGCATGAAGCATTTAGCATCAGACACCACTGCTCCCTGCCCAACCCTGTCCCGACATCACCCAACCAGCCTGAAACCGGCCAGCACATTCAAAAGCTGACCTTGGTTTGTGCACGAGAGGAGGGCAATGCTGTATGACAAACAGAAGATGCTCAAGAGATGCAGCCTGGGAGCTGCAAGATCTCTAGGTCAAAGTCACCAGAGAAAGCCCTCTTAGAAGGTACATGGGATGATGGCCTGGGGTTCAGAGGGTTTATTTGAAACAGATAACTAGCACTAGATATTCTGCCACCTTCTTTTTTAACCATATTTAACTTAAGGACCTCAACAGCTTGTAAATGTTTCACTTTACATAAACAAAAGCTGTCCCCAACTATTACAACTGGGTTGTAACTACCATTTGTGATCCCATAGCCAAGTAAGTCTTTTCCCTATTTTTACAACCTAAAACATTTTGGAGGGTCAAAAACTCAGGCCACTCCAAGTATTTTAAATATATTTACAATGATTTGACTTTATAAACCTTTATGAAAACATATGCACCCTTTGCCATGGTGTCCACAGGCCGACTTCTACCAAACCCCCACACCCTCAGGCCAGACATCCCCACTTCTGGCCAGGGTTGGGGCAGGAATATGCCAGACCTCATGGCTCAGCCTCGGAGTAAGGAAGATGAACGTGTGGTTTTGGGCTCACAAGGCATAAAGCCTAAAGGTGGGGACACCTGGGCACCCTGCGTAGAAGCCATTGCAAAGCTTCCTTCGAACGGCTCATGGACTGTATCTTAGAAATGACCCATGTGGCTAAGCGCACCCAAACCATGACCCATCCCTAAGCTCACCACTGGCAGAGGCAGGTCCATGGAGCTGCAGGCAAGCATGCCGCCGCCAGCCGGTCTCTCCAGCAGTGCCGATGCAGCAGCTCCCCTTACTGCCAGGCGAGCCAGGAGAAAGCATCCCGTACCCATGCCCTGCTCAGCCACCGCCTTTGCAAACAGAGCAGGGGGAAGCAGAGGCAACGCATTAATAGAAGACACCGAGAAATGTCATCTACCGACCTCAAGCCGCACCTGTACGTAACCGAGAGGCTAGGCTGCTCCCCAAATATGCATTAAAATAGATTTTGTAGCCCAGACATCACCACTACAGTGAAAGGAGGAGGATTGCAGGCAGCACGGGGAAAACTGCTTTCCCCAGCTTGCCACGTTAATCTGCTTCTGCTGTCTTCTCATGGGAACGTTCCATGGAAAGAACGATGCAAACAAAGTTTGAACACTGGGAGCTATTGATACCTGCTGCTAAGCGTGGTTTCTGAGGAAAGCGAGGAAATCTGAAGAATTTTTCCAGTTTCCAGTGGAATTTTTATGCCTATGACAGCCCATTGCCACAGCAAGCACAAGAGACCTGAACTACTTCTGATTTCTCTTCAATTCCACCCATATTCCATGATGCGCCGCAGCTTTGGTTTTTTGCCTGCTGCGTTCTTACCTCGGAAAGAAGTCTCACTTGTATTCACGGCAACCCTGGAAAGCCTTTGCCTTTTCAAGCTGACCACTTTCCATCGCACAGAAAAACAAACCCAAACGCACCAAGGCAGCCAAAGCCATTTATCAGGCTAAGTGGAAACCGTAAATTGATGCTAACTGGAATCTGATGGAAACCAATCGGGATCCTCCTCCTCCTCCTCCAGGCTCAGGTCTGGCAGGAAAGTCAAACATTTTATTGCCTTCTTTATGCCTTACTTACAAGTCAGCGGTGCCAAGAAGGGACTGCTCCCTTTGAAGCGATGCTGGTGGGGCTGCAGGGGAGGCTCGCTGACTTGAGTTCAGGCTCAGCAGACAGGGGCATGCACCCCCCCCAAACAGAGATTAGACCTCTCCATTCCTAGCAAATTTATCACACTTAACAAACATCCTCTTTTCAATACATCCATTATTTAAATTAGCACATGGCAGATTATGTTAACAAGCTTAATTTGTCAAGTAAATCTAATCATATTGCCTCCTTCAGGAGTGAATGTGAGTAGAGTTTGGCTTTTGTGCCATTTCAATACTGCCCAGAGAGGGGAAAAAACATATTAAAAGTTGGTCTTAACTGAGCTGGCAGAGTTTACACCCAGATTAGACACTGCGAAAAAACAGTGGGAGCAAAGGTGCAACAAGGAATTAAGCACAACCTAAAGAAGTTACAGAAACTTTACTTCTGGCAAATGATTTAGGGCTGGGGAGGAAACACCTAAGCAAAAGCTACCTTATTTCTGCTATATGACCACATACGTAAAGAAAAAACACCCAGGAACTGATGTCCTATCCAAAAAAATCCCCCCCAAACCAACACACCAATTCCTAAATCTAACACCCTTGCTCCGATTAAAAATCCAAGCCTCTGTAGCTGTCACGGGTATTTAAACCAAACACAGAAATATGGAAAAAATGAGTAATCCTGTTTGGAGAGAGTAAAACCCAGCCTGCAGAGGATTAAGTCTAGTCCAACAGCTCTGCAGTTTGACAATATTTTCCAGATTAATAGCAGTGCCATTCGATTATAGAGATTTGTTAAAATACATACTTCCCTCCAATTGTAATTTTGATGACCCTCATCTTTAATTGCCTGACACGCCAGGTGGGGGACGAGGAGCCCTTCTGGCTTTGGAAGCTCTGCTGATGGAGCTCTCTGCTGCAGCTGACTCGGGCACCTCCCTGCTCCTTTAGAAAACCCAGTTACCTGCCTAGATGAGACATTTTTGCCCAAGTCCTTACAGGGCCATCCCCTTTAGCATGTGTTTATGGTGCAGACAAGCTACAGGCAGAAATCCTCCCTTTTTCAGGTGAGATGATGTGCTTTGAGCGCTGTGTCCTGGATCAGACACCCCGCTCTGGGCTCCCCACCACCTCCCCTGGAAGATGTTTTAACAATTAAGAAAGCACACGTTAAAGCTTATCAAAGCAAGACACCAGCATTCGCTCTCGTCCCATACAGGGCAGCATTTACAAACAAAATTATGAGCAATAAAATGCAAGTGATGGATCCCAAGCCCCTTTCCTATGGCAGAGTCGTCACACCCCAGCTTGCTTTCTGCAACTCCCTCCACCAGTGACTTCCTTCCTGCAGGCTCCGGCTTTTCCCCTGATAATGGCTTTTCTTTCTTTATCTTGGGCTCCTTTAACAGAAGCCTTTTTGCCCTCTTCATCCTGAGCTTTCCTCCCCTCCAGTCCCTGGGACAGTGCTATTGGGGGTCTGGTCCTTGCCTGGCTCTTCAGAGGAGGTGGCACCTCCCCATCCCATTGCCTAGCCACCTCCTGGCATCGGACAGCCACCAAAGGAGGTGTATTTTCTCCCTAATTAGTTGTCACTAACCTGGTAACCTTGATTTAAGAAAAAAAAAATAAAAAAAAATTTCTCACCCAAAACACAGCCTCCCTTTAAAATGCTCGGGGAAAAAAATAAAAAAATAAAAAAAATTCCTCAGTTATGTTCATATTACCCAGTAAAACCACCAGTTCGGGATTTTAAGCAGGGCTTTCCAGTAGCATCCCAGGTTTTGGCTTTGCAGGTTTAGCACAGAACAAGGCTCTCTCTTGTTCTACCTTGCCAAATAACAACAAAAATTATGTTTTAAACAGGTTTTTTTTGGGGGTGGTTATTTTTATTTTTTATTCCTTTTTCCTTGCAAAGCCCATCCTTGTCAGCTCCCTTTCCTGCTATCAGTTGGCCCTTTGGACCTAGCAAATGGTGGGTTTGGGGAAAACACAAAACAAAAAACCCAGAAGAACCCAACGCAGCCCTTTGCGCCTGGCCCGGCATTCCAACTCTCCGCTCCCGGCTCCACCAAGTCTGATTTAGTAGCACTGCTGGGAGCTATTAGTTTACGAAAGAACCAGCACGCCCACCCAAGCGCAGACGACTGCGAGAGGCTCCTCTTACACCGCTGCCATGGGCCTTTCATTCAGCCCGGAGAAGTCGGAAAGGTTGCGGTTTCGCTTAGGGCGGGAAGCCAAGGAGAAACCAGCGCGGTGGTGAGCGAGGAGAGCGCGGAGGTCAGGCTGAGAAGGGCTGGATTTCATCCACTCCCCAGTGCTGCCGCATGAGAAAGTATTAATTAATGGGATGCTTATTAAGAGAGCTCAGCCTCCGTCCAGATCTTCCTTTTACCCTGCCTGCTGCTCTTGTTTCCATGTCCTGTAACCACTCCTCCTTCCTTTCTATATCCTTTTTCCCTTTCCACTACCATGTTTTTAATCTCTTTTTTTGCCTTATTTCTGCTTCCCTTCCCCACTCTCTGCTTCCACCATCTCCCAGCCCTTTGCCTGCCTCCATCCCTTCCCTGGTAGCACGGAGAAGCCCCAGCATCCCCAACAGTTGCTCCCGAAGATCAGCATGGTCATGCCCAACCACTATAAACCCACAGCATCTGGCAAGCTCAGCCACCTGCCTCGGTGTCTGCTACCCGCCCCTGCTGCCTACCCAGAAATAAAGCATGCATCAGCCTCTAAAAAACACGTGGCATGGAAAACCAGGCGGCTATTCTCCATGCGCTGCTGCCTCTTCTCCCAGTGAGCTGCAGGCACGCTTGTCTTGGCCCCGGGAGAAGGAAGGTAAAGCACATGGCTTGCGAGCTTCATGTTGCATCAGTGTTACATGGCAGAAGAACCGCCGGATGCTGTCGGGAGCCCCCAGGCCCTGGGTCAGGTCCCCAGCCCCCTGCGGGATGGGGCTCCCGAGCTGCCGCTGCACGGGATACAGAAGAGCAAAGGGGAAAACCAACAACTAGTACGAGTTACGTGTCCCACCAGATCTCCTCTTGGAGGTAGCAATAACAGCAAGATTAAGTGACATGGGTGCTAACGTGCAAAATCTTCCAATAGCTGCCAGAATGTGGCCAGTTCATTATCCAAAAATGCCTGTTTTGGATGTAGGATAGAGTTAACTCCTCAAAACTGAAGATCAGCTCTGTGGTGGGAGAGGCAGGGAGAAACGAAAGGAGAAAACAAGCGATGAAGCATCATTTTACAGTCATTAGGGTCTTAAGATTCTCCACTTGACTTCTGTTAGGATTGCATCCATATTTGGGTACAGAAAAGGGGAAAAAAATAACAGGAAGGACTCATTTCCAGAGGTGCAGCGCAACCAGCAGGTTGCCTCCCATGCCTCTGTGCTTCCACCACCTCTAGGGTGTTTAGACACGGCTCGAGGAGGACCAGGCGCCGCAAACCAGGACCTGAAATTTTATTACCTTAATCTTCTGTCGGAAGCAGAGCCTATTTGCAGATTTACAGCTCGTGTCAACAGGAAGTTCATGTTTACAAGTTTCCAGGAAAAAAAGCCAGCATTCCTGTCCTATGCGATAGCTCGGTGGGGACGCTGTCTCATGTGGGAGTTCTCAGATTGGTATGCTAGACAGGAACGAGCTTTAGCCATGTAAAACATCCAGACAAAAAGATAAAGCTATGAAAAAAATTGAAGGCCAGAAGGAAAACAATAATTCAGCAATTTGGTGGAAAATACACAGCAAGACAGCATAGCCATGGCTGGAAAAATACTTTTTAGCATCTGGGATTCACACTTCAAAGAAACAGAAGAATTTTAAGAGGATTAAAAAAAAAACAACCCATATTCAGGCTCTAACATGAATTTTTCTCCTCTGGTCCAAATCCCTTGTCATTCCCATTACACTGTTCCTCCAATGGTCAGCAGCCAAGCTCAGCCCACGGTCACACCGGGGCGGCCCCTTCCCTCCCAACAAGTGCACCCATGGGACCACAGTGGTGTCCAGTGGTGCTGCTGGATCCATCAGGACCTGCTGGGATCCAGCAGGATCCATCCTCCACTCCAAGTTCAACCCCAGATCAAGCCTCCTCCTCTCCACAGCCACCAGCGAGGTTTGGGTGATGGTGAACCACAGCCCATAACCAGACAGCGTAGACAGCGGTGGCTGGCTTTAACCCCCAAGCAGGGCTGTGCCAGCTGCAGAGCAGATCTCTGGCAGCGGTGACACCTCGGAGCCCTGCTGGAAGGGAAGCACCAAAAGCTGGTTTGCGCAGAGGCGCTCCGGCACCCTGCGCATCTCTGTGGACGGCGTGACTGCAGCAGCTGGTACGCTGCAAATTCACACCTTAATTTCCCAGCGACTTCCCCCTGCAGAAAAGCCACATTGTGAGAGTAAAGCTTCGAATGCTAAACCTTGAGCTCAGGACATCATTGCTTGCCTTCAGCAAGCAGGAGGCTTGGGCAGAAACAGCCCCATCCTGTGAAACCTGGACTTAAAGTCTGTCCCCTCCATACAGTTATTAAAAAAAAAAACCCCAAACCAAACAAAAAAACCCAACCCTCTTTCAAAAATTACACAAAACAAGGAGACATCAGGACAGCCAAAGGTCAAGCAGCCAGCACTCTACCAGGATGCCAAAACCCCATATTCAAATCAGTAAATATTTATTTAGGCCATGTTGTACAGTTTAGTAAATACAATTAGAGAGCTCCTAGGGTGGTTTCTGATCTCCTGAGCATGTATTGGTCCCAGTGAAAGTTTCTGTCTTGACAAATGGACATTTTCCAACAGGAGAATGATTCAATCACAAGACTCTTCTGAAACAAACTCATTCAACAAAACACAAAAGGTACAGAATATCAAGTCTCAAAAAAATACAGCTAGCTTCTCCTGAGAGATAGCTGAAGGAAACCAGGCTGAGGAAGCACACAGTCCACACGCCCTTAAAAACTTTCAGGATTTAACACGCAAAAAACTCGACACCAACCCAGGTAAAGAGAAGGCCCATAACAGCAGGAGGCATCAGCTCCCTCCAACACCTCCAGGTCTGTACCCAACACTTTCAGCCGGGGCTGCCCCCAGCACAGACTTAGGGTGACCCACCTCACCCAGAGGGGCACATTTCCACTCATTCCCTGGGCGTTCAAGCTCTTTCCATATCAACCCAGCAGCACTAACGACAAAATTCCCAATGGAGTCAGAGAGCTGGCGAGGAGAAAGCCATGCAACGTTCCCAAAACTTTTTTTTTTTCTGTCCTAAGTGCTTCGGAGGAAACACGCCATTACCGAGAAGTTGCCTGCCTTTTATCCAAGTGTTTTACATCCAGGCGACATCATCCTACACATCAGATCCCTTATCATTTCTATGGAGGGGAGAGGGGGATCCGCTCACATCCCGCGCTCTCGGCAAGCTCCCTGCAGCCACGCAGCCAGCGCCCAGCACCCCCTGCCTCTGCCTGCTCCCACAAACCTGGTCCGTAACATGCTGAAAAACACTTGAGAGGGCTCAAAGAGAAGGTTTGTCAATGGACTGCGTTTGGTGAGAGCATCACATCGAAGAAGTCAGAGGTCTTCCACCCCACGCACCGGACGTCTGTGTTCAGACAATGGCCAAGAGCTAGAAGGAGTGAAATGTCTCTGTGTTGAAGTTAATTAACAGGCGTGTGGGGGAAAGAGGAAGAGGCCAAAACTTACCTTCAATCCTAAACTCAGATTTACTAAACTTGAAACTTCAACAGCTGTCAAAATCTTGATTTTCTACACTGTGAGTTATTAAAAAAAAAAAAAATCTCAAGTGAAAGAATAAGCAAGAAACGTCTCAATTTAAAAAACAATAATAACAACGTGGAGTAGGAGATGAAAAAGAGCTGCTCATCAGCAAAGCTTCTCCAAAGCGGGGTTGGATTTGCTGGCACAGGCAGTTAAAAGGCAGCATTCTGGAAATAGCCGATTTGATTTGGCTGCATTGCTACTGAGGGGAAAAAAAAAAACCAACCCCAAACAGCTCGAGCATACTTCCTTTTCGTTTCATTAACGCTACCCAGAGCCATCGCTGAGGTGAAGCCGTGTTTATCGCCGGCAATTCTGCTCCGGGGTGTGCTCTGCCCAGGTGAACCAGCACCTTCTGGGGCTGCTCTTAACTTTTCCCAGCTGTGTTTTGCCGAGGGTCCTGAACGTCTCCACCTGGTTCCGCAGACGGAGCAGCTGCAGTTAAAGGCAAACACCTGGCCCGCGTTGCAGCGGGAGATCAGAGTCACAGCAGCTCCCGCCCTACTTAAGGCCGTATCAGTATTTGGATTATAAACGCTGCGGTCGTGGTTAACAACCTGGCTGCTTTGAGCCCATGGAACCTGAAACGCTGAGTTTTGAGTTGTGTGACTCAATTTATGTATGGTTAATGACCATGGTCTGCTTTCCATTCGCTGGCCACCAAGAAAAACCTGAAACGGGGTGGAAGAGATGAGTGACAGATACACCACTGATCCTACTCGTGGCTGTAGACCTCCATCAGATGCCCCAACGATCATACACTTACAACCAGTTGCACCCCTTGTGCAACAGCTTTGGCTTGTACCAACCTGGCCCAGGGCAGGTACATATCCTCTAGGGAATGTCATGAGAAGAGCAAGAGAAGTACTAAAACCGTTTTCTGAGGGCTTTTTACAGCAGCCATTTCAAGTAACATCTCTCTTCACGTTAATACTGCAGTCTAAGCAGGCTTCTAGTCCAAGAGTTCATTCTTCTTCTTGGAGATTCTCACAACTAAACAGCAGTGCAATACATCTACCTGAGTAGCAGTGCTGCTTCAGCATTTCTTTTCACCATTTTCCTGCAAGTCCTTGTTCAGTGATGACAATGTTTATGTCAGGAACACAAGAATATGCAACTCTGTGACTACAAACTGTAGAGACAGACAGCGCACTTAAAAAAACCCAAACAAAACCACTTCCCAATAGGCTCCAAACGTCTGGACACTACAGTATCAGTAAAAGAAGTAATCTGCTACTTAGCAGTGATTCTTAGATGATTTGAACCTAATTCAGGATCATAGTCATACGGGGAAAAAAAAATCCACGAGATGTAATAAACTTTTGGAAGAAAGGAGATAATGTGAGGGTAAAAATTAGATCTTGCAAAGCCAAACTGAGAGGAATTGGTTCGAGAAGGCCTGCGAGGTCAACTTGTATTGACTATAGAAGATCCAGGTTTTCTTGCCTGCTTGTTTCGACATACGGACAAGCTGCAAATTCACCCCCTAAGGTTCGCACCAACGACAGAGGCTGTTAAATGCCAGAAGGAGTCTCGGAGATGGGATGTTTGAACGGTAAGCAGTGCTGGAGGTGCAGCCCACTAAAATTCTTCCGTGTGTTCAAGTCGCGTCCAATCAAATCGACATTTGTGAAAGCTCCTCTTGGGTCCCGTTTCCAAACACCTGCATCCCTGTGTCTCCTAGGTACTCAGCCCCCCCCCTTGCCTCGGCTGCTTCACACTGCATCTCTGCAGGCAGGAGAAGTTTGCTATGAAAATGGAGTGGGGCTGTCTCCTTGACCCACGCAGAACAGCTAATCCCAAAGGGATAATCCTGCTTTAATGAGGAAACAATAGGACCTTTGATAAAGTATATAAATATTACAAAAGCCCTACTAAAACATTCCATAGTCTCTGGAACTGGACGATGGACCTCTAAAATGAATTTTGTACGCGCCTGTCTCAAGCTGTGTAATGTAACACGAGGCAGGGAGAGCAGACTGCTCTTTCTTGTTTGCAAGACACCGTAAAATCTGTAACAGCACTGGAGGCAAATTTCCCATGCCTGTTGACATCTGCGTGCCACCCCTTGAACAAAATGCCTCATCCTCTGCCTGCTGGAGGAGCCGGAGGACACCGTAATCTCCAGCTCGCCCAACTCCATTTCTCCAACTCACAGCACACCTCCTGCATGCTGAAAAGGGGACCGACCGTGGTACAGCTGACCTGTCCCCAAGAAAGTGGACCAAACCCACCAGCTGATTTCATACAGACCAACAGACAGCTGTGAGACGGCAGGAACTTTGTCAAAGCCAACCTGGGCTGCCATTGAGCTGGTGACCTCCAAGCTGAACCTTCAAGACTCTGCAAAACTGAGAATCAGCACCACAGTTTGCATTTAAAAAAACATTTCTACAACTTCGGTGTAGAAATCCACTTTATGGTCACAGTACAAAAAATCCTCAGACACTTGTTTTCTGACCTCGCGAGACCTTGCTCCGGCACCAGAGAAGAACCCAATGAATTGACATTTCAACACTTTCTTTTACCCTCAAGTATAAACATGCAACTGCAGAGAAAAAACAGTGATGCTCTGACCTGACACAACCAGTTGTGTTGAGGGATAATTCCTGTGCTGTATCAGTGACTGGAATTACCAGAGCTTTGCCAACAGCTTAATGAGATGGAAACTCACGCTCCCGCTGCCAGAATTTGTTTGTCGGGGTATAAACTACTTGGATGTCCCAAATATTTTGCTTCTGTGTTATAAAACAGGTGCGAAGAGGTGAATCTCCATTCATGGAGCTGCTGCTCGGAGAAGCACAGCCATTTGGACAGTACTGCCGGTGACACATTTAAATTCCTGGCGTGCGGCATATATGCAGGCAGATCTGTCCATTGGCTCGTCCTCACCTCAGTTGTTCCTGCTGATCTACAGACTCACCCCACATTGGAGAAGCAGAGTCAGCAGAGAGAAGGCTACATGGTCACCTGAACAAGCCCGTGCATGCTTCTCATCCTGTCTGAGTTTTTTTGCTTTTCTTTGGGGCTATCTGGAGAACCGTCATCTCCCTAGCCTTCAGATGGGGAGGACCAGCAATGGCTGTAGAAATCCTGAGTGGAAAAAGCAACTTGCTGCAAAATTGTGCCAAGGGAGGCTTCATGCAGGGCAGAGCGGGGTGGTTGGTGCATTTGGGGAGGCACCTACGTACTGCTGCAGCCCAGCGGCACAGCGCGGGTAGGTGCCCCTCCAGCGGCTGTTCCTAACAGGACTCACTCACTGGTCACCGGGCATAGGAAATATTCCTGAAATAACAACAGGCTTTCACCGAACGGAGCTCTCGGAGCCTGGATAGTGGCTGGGTCATGTCTGCCCAGAGGCCACCTGAAGCAGGACCAGCTCCATGCAGTGCTGCCAGGTTCTCCAGAGCTTCCTGGGGCACCTTACACCACCAGGAGCACTGGCAGGACAGTAAAAGTGCAGTGCAGGTGGGAACTGAGGCAACCCTTATTGACCCATGCAAAGGGGAAGAGAAGATCCTATGCCAACCAAACTAGCTTGTACGGTATCTATGAGACTGAAGGCAAGAATTTCTGCACAGACAAGATCACAGATTCATCGAATGGTTAGAGTTGGAAGGGACCATAAAGATCATCCAGTTCCAACCCTCCTGCCATGGGCAGGGACACTTCCCACTAGACCTGGCTGCTCAAAGCCCCGTCCAACTTGGCCTTGAACACCTCCAGGGATGGGGCATCCACAACTTCTCTGGGCAACCTGGGCCAGTGTCTCACCACCCTCAGAGTAATGAATTTCTTCCTAATATCTAATCTAAATTTCCGCTCTTTCTGTGATGCTCAATTGTCCATACACCATCAGAGAAGTCATCAGCACTGATGGAGGATCAAGGAGATGTAGTAAACAATGTTCAGGAGTAGTGACTGAGTCTACAAATGCTCTTTTTGCAAGCATATTTTACCATAAAAATATAACAATTTTCATTCCATTAACTTTGTATCAAACTTAGCTTTCTTAATTAGAAGTACAGGGCTCAAGGGAAACTGCTGTAATTATTAAACGGGAAATAAAATCTGATGAACATGGTAGCTAGAGTGACTTAAGACTTAAAATTTAAATAAAACTGGTAGCAGGCAAATCAAGAAACATCTAAAAATTACCTGCCTAACAGTTTGGGTGCTCTGATAGTTGTTTACCCATTCACATGCACAAGGAGGTTTTATTTTTCCTCTTGCTAAAATCAATACTGCCCGGGGGACGGGGGGAAGTTTTGTTGAATGAGGCAAATATATTCAAGAAGAAAAAGGACAGACAAGTGCCTGTGGACATTTTGGGAGTACCGCACTGCAAAACCAGTGCAAGGCCAAGCAGGTGCTGTTAGATATGGATGGCAGGGATGGCAATGCTTAAATCAAAGCAGGTGCAGGTCGCCTCCGCCACTCCCTTTGCAAGGTCCTCATCCATAAGCTTTCCAAAACAGGGAGATCTGCTGCTGTCCAAGATTCTTCCTAAGAAGATTCTGTCAAATTAACTTCTAGGTGCTCGGCATACCTAGATACAGAGGGCAGACCACACTTTCACAGAAAAAATCATCCCCTGGGGGCATAAAAGACACCAACCAGCGTATTCTGAAATGCGGAGACTCAGGTGGACTACAGGCAGTAACCTGGAGTCAGGGATTTTGCAGCAGAGGAGTAAACGGACAGTAGTAAATGGATGCAGGCAACCCACCAAAAATTCAATTTCGTGTGACGCTGATTTGCAGACCCTGACACTCCAGAGTCAGATTTATAAGCTCTATGAACAAGACACTACCTGCCTCTCTAAATTCTCACCTCTCCTTTCCATGTACAACTCTATAGGTGAGGGGTGGCTTGGCTGGAGAAATGGATGCACGGATGACAGCGGAGTCCAGGTTAAGGATCTGTTCCTGTCTCTGTGCTTCTCCGTCCCACAGCCCTCAACCATTTCAGCTCTGCGAAGGTCCCAGGGATGCTCTCCCAGATCTGCTAAAGTAGTTTGCTTTGTGGTTGCCACAAATTTGCCCTATTTTTTTTCTGGAAGCCATCCTCAAGATTGTTCCATTTCTCTCCACCTCTAAGCAGATCTCCCGGCAAAAAAATATTGGTCCTGGAAAGCGGATGGCTCCATGATGGAGATATCAAGTTTAATACAACTTCCCTCCATGAAGGGGAAGAAGAAGGGAGTGGGGAACGCACAGAAAGCTAAAAGCCTGGATGCATCAGCTTATACGTGCACCCAAGCATGGCACAAGCACTGATACACATTCAAGTACATGCCCAGGCTCAGACAGGAGGTAGATGTTAGACCGACACAGATGATCTCAAGCTGGGTTTGAAGGTTTTTCAGTGCTGCCTGATCTGCGACAGCTTAAGAGTGGGAATGCATCTCTGAAAGAACGTTCCTGAAGACGACAGAGTTTCTCAGCACAATGTAAAGTACGGTTTGTATCGTTACTCACCACGGGAAGGTGATCCATTAGCATCTGTAGTGCGAAGAGGGAAGCAAACAGCAGAAGGAAAGCAAAGCGCTAGAGAGAATTTCTGGCTAGAATTTGCTGCTTTAAATCTTTGCGTGAACATGGGCTGTGTGCTGCAGAACACCATGCTCGCATCGTGAAAGCAAAATGGGCACAAGGCTTCCATCCAACTCGGATCTAATGGCAGAGAAGATAGATCCGCTCTTTGAGAAAAAGCCCAATTGTTGATTTCTATTTTGTCTGGCGATGGAGCACAGTATTCCTCCTTCCTTCCTGCCAAAAGTGGTGGAAGTACGATGTACTTTGAAGTAATTGCAGGAGCTCATCCCAGAAATGGCTGCATTTCAACTTAAGCAGGAGATGCAAAAGTGGGGAGTGGCTCCCTGATGAATGTTTAACCTGCCTTCAGACCGCAGGATGAAAAGATGCTCTCCAAAACAAACCATCGCTGTTTGCTTCCAACACTTGTCCAATCTGTCTCCCTTTGGTCTGCCTAACCCTGCTAGCACCTCTGTCCTACGGCTGGCAAATCCAGGGCAGCACGGCCCCAACGTGGCAGCCATGGGCAGGAGCTGCCTTCCTACAAAGATGCTCAGCTTGATACAGGGTTTTTTTGTTGGACCGATGTCTCTCTGACTCCTCGGGAAAAGTGGCTAACATTTGGCCGAGCCAACCCTGCACTCCCCTAAATACACAGCCTGGGTTCTGCAGTTCGCCTGGAAGTGTTCAGTATTCTGATTACCAGTAGAACAGCCACAATTATCCCAATAAAACTATTACTATATTGGGCCTTAGATCATAAATAGAACTTAATAGATTTTATTAGATCCCAGGAAGCAAGAGCTACAGAAGGGAAAGTATTGCTAAGAGTGCATTGCTACTACCTATCAATTTTTCCTAAACACTCAGCACTTAAGAAATACCCAAAGAAACACACTGCTCCCACGGCATAACTATTTCAAATTCCCCTCTGAGCTCTTCCCTTTTAGCCAACTCGCATGGTACGTTTTAGCAGCTGAAAATTAAAGGGTCACAATATTGAGCCTTCAGGTATCAAGTTCACAATGGAAATAGCAGCTGACACAGAAAGGGCGCCGCTGAGCGCGGCGGTAATAATACTGTTGCCTCAGAGCTGGAAGCAGCTCCCTGACACAAAGTTTGTTATTTAACTCAGCGAGAAATGAAAGAAAACGCCACAGCCGTGGATTTATTCCTTACACAGCTTCTTTCAAATCATACTCCAAAATCAGAGCCACGCTAGCAGTGAGAGTATTTAACTCAGGCTGCAGCATCCTCTTTAATCCAAATAACTCCCTTTCAAGTGCTGGTGAATGCAGTGTTGGCGATAGCCTAAATAAGGGCTGCTTGTCCTTCAAGCCCGTGCAAGCTCTTCTGCCGGAGCCCAACCTCCAAAAACCTTCATGGGAGCCAAACGCAGCTATATGTCTGGGATCCAACAGCAAACGATGACAAATCCGGAATGTCCAACAGCCACCGGCCCAAGTGGCCTCACGGAGAAGGGCAGGAACAAGGAGGGCTTCTGCGGGGCCATGGGAAGCCAGCCAGCTACGCCCGCTTCCCGTTTGCCCCTCCTCACTCCATCCAGAAAAAGCCATCTTGCCACCCCCGGGGACTCCCCACCTGGCCCCGCTCCGCGGTGACAGCCCAGGCCTGCTGTTATCTCCCAAACAGATGCATTTATTCTCTTGAGAGCCTCCCACGTCTTATCTAGCTGGCAGTTTCCAAGCGTCGATCGCCAAGTCCAGCTAAAACCACTTTAAGCTCTTTTAGACAACTATTCCCAACAGCGTTTCGGCTGGGGAGCGAGGCAGGCAGAACGGCAGCCCCGCGGCAGGGTCCTCCCTCGCCATCCTGCCGGGATGGGTATGGAAAGCACCTCCCGCACCCGGCTCCGGTGCGGCAAGAAACAGGACCTGGCACGGGAATGGATGTACAGTTTACAAAGATCCCTTGCTTCAAGCAAATTTGCCTCTCAACACATGGCCAAACTCTCACGCAATAAATTAACTATTTGGCAGCCACCGAACTAGCACTGGAGCCAAACCAATTAGGGTTTAATGTGATCCCAATTTCCTATTTCTGAGACGGGGGTCGGGCAGGGGGGGAGAGAAGAGGGAAGAGGAGGGAGGGAGAGAGAAGTAAATCCCCTCCTGGTTTATAAATCCTTGCCAATCATCCCAGATAAACCTGTCACCCACAGCTCTAAATCTGTATTTGCACTCACGTGCTCCAAGGGACGCTATGGGAAAAGGCACATCGGACGCAGCCAGCCTGACTCCCAACATGTGTTTTCCATACTTGGGAAATTCAATCATTTAAAAAATATTTACCAAGCTTTGTCTTTAATTAGAAAAACATGACGACGGATAAGGCAAGTTATTGTTTCTAAGCTAGAAATGTCAGAGATCCTAATGATGTCAGAAGATAAACCCCATTACCGACCCACATACGCACTGCAAGGGCAGCAATCTTTTCAAAGGCTTTTTTCATCCCCCCTCAAAGTTCAGCCTTTACAGTCACAATTCATCAGTGGCTTCTTGGCTCCCACCAAACCTAATCAGGGAGGAGGAGGAGGGAAGACTCCTGACTGCAGATCTGCTAGACCGGGTGTGCTAATACAAAAGAGCTTGCACAGCAGGGGAGGAATATGGGAGCCATTTGACTTCTTTGTGTTTTAACATCTCGACTACAGTACCTCCCCTGCACATGCAATTACCTGCCATCACCTAAGATAAGCAAATTCATCTCATCCTCACCTGGAAATGCCACAGGCTGAGGTATCCCCATCCTTTAAAAAAGTGTTAAATTAAGTTTCTGCCTAACCAAGACCCACCAAAACGTCTGCTCCCAATAATATAACCACAAAATGTTGTCTTCCACAATACTCACCAAAGACAAGAAAGCTGACCATGCTCCAAGCCTACAGCCGCAAGTGTCCTGGAGCTCTGCCCGCCCAGGACAACGTGTGGCCGTACAGATGTAGCCCACACTACAGCCCCTCTTCCATCTCCCTTTGTTCAAGGACCTCCAGCCAGATGCAAAGAGACTCTGCAGGCAGGATGCACAACAACTTAGAAGTATAAAGCAAATGTTTGTTGGCTAACAGACACAAAAGGTAGTCGGGGTGTAATGAGTTATTAGGTTAAGCATTGGTGTGCACACCACTTCCCATGAGGTGTCTGAAGAGTCTTTGCCAGCCAGGTGGGCATCAGTGAGGGTCCTTGGATCGGCTCCCCAATGTTGCCCAGCTGCCGTCCACCACCAGTCCCGTCCCACCAGTGCCAGCAACTGCTTGACTCAACCTTCCCTCACCAGTCCCAGCCCAGCCCAGCCCATTCCCACATACACTGACCACGTACAGCCTCCCTGCTTTCTTTTGTTCAGGATTTTATACCTCCTTCTCCGCCTCCTGTTGCCTCCCATCAGAAATGGTGTGATAAAATGCATACAAAAGCCAGGTGGGAGCGTCCCAGGTGATATATTTGGAGGAACTTGCTGCTACAGCAACTAGGTGCACTATTAGGAAGTGACAGACCAACTCCCAGGAGATCACAGGGATTAAAAAATACTGATGTATTTAGTTCAGGGAGAAGGTGGTATTGATGCTAACAAACTGGTGTGTCTGTCGAGTCCAGTCGGAGAAAAGCAGCAGTAATTCTGCAAGCATTCACTAAGTATTCATTTGATTATTTTAGGACATCCACAGAAAAAAATGGCTAATGCTACAGCTTCCATTCAAAACCATACCTGTAATGAGAGAATTCTGTAACATTTCAAAAAGCTTCAAAGTGTCACCTATAGACCCAAAGTCAAGAAAGCAGCATACCATTTATCTTCTGAAAATATCCTTGCAACCCAAGGTTGAGGGCTATTATCAACTACTACCTTAAATACCAACATAAATCTACACTGGAGAAAATCCCTGCCCGAACAGTCTTACCCTTTAAATTATATCAAAACTGCAAAGCACAACTTCAAGCAAAACATATGTGCAGATTCTGACCTCCAAGTCCAATCGCCAGATCAGTTACTACCTGTAGAAGTTAGTGTTTCTCTCTCTAGAAGAACATGAAAAGGAGTAAAGAATGTATTAGCTGAGCTCTAAGGTCAGGGTTGATTAACCCAGAGTGCACAAATACAGCCAAAACGGTGTCCAGGACACCTTCGTAGCTGAATTAAACATGGGTGTGCACACACGTGGGACGCAGCAGGGAGGGATGGGAAGGCGACAGGGACACAGGAGAAGTTTTCTGCCCCAGCCACTGGCTGGACAAGTGCCTTCAAGAAGCTGGTTTTCAGTCGGAAGAGTTCCAGGTAAATCTCCTGTCTGGGTGGAAGCACCGCCTCCGGGACTTTCTACATCAGAGGGGGAGAGACAGATTCACTTCTCACCTTCGTGAGTTTTACAGCCACCTCCTTCTTCTGAAGGCAAAGAGTTTAGCTCTGATTCTTGCCAGCAAAAGGGAACCCCGAGCAGTCCTCCTCCCCTCTCCAGTGGTTTATCGCAACATCTCAAGGTAACTGAGAAGCCTTGGCAGCTCAGGCTGACGGAAACCGTACTCAGCTCACTATTCCACTCCAGTCCTGCTTTTAAGAGAGTCAACTACATGAGCTCTACCTGAAGTACGTGCTCTTTTCTATCCTCAGAGAAGTTGCAAATCAAGAAACTCTTTTTCTTTTCTCTGACTGCTTTAGAAAGTCAGTTTATTTCACTCTCCCAAACACTAGTGCAAGGGAAGAGTAACACCTTAAGCCTTTTATTTTACAGCATATGAAAATCAAGACTAAGTCCCTGAAAGATCCATTTTAATTTCTGCCCGTTGGAAATATCCATGTAAGAAAGGCAAGTTCACGAGAGCCGGTATGTGCCTTAAACTAAAATGGAACATCCCAAAGTTTCAAAGCGGTCCCAAATTTCTCCTGTCTTTCTGGATCATTAGTTTCACACTGAGCATTGAACCACTGTCACGGATGAAAGTATTTGACATGGTTATGATTTAGCAGCAATTCAAAATTTATTAATGGTTTGAGGTGGATCAAGAGGTTGAATTTTAGCAGCACTTAATCATTAACCAATTTATGGATTTACAAGGTGATTTAGCAAAATAATTAAACGGCGACTTAATTACAGATTCAAAAATGACAAGATTCACACTAACTTACTATAAGGTATCCTAAATCAATATATAGACGTATAAACAAAAAACATATAAACACACACCACTCAAGGAGTCACACACACCCGGCTCGAGTCTGTAACTGCTCAGACCAAGGTCCCTTCGCAGTGGGTGACTCCAGTGAGCCGATGGGTGTCCCTTTCGCCTCCTCACACACACGCAGACAAACAGACAGAAAATATTTGGATCAAGAAAAATATATAAACAACCACACTCCTGAAAGCTAATGTGTGTATCAGAAACACACAGAAACATCCACAGAGAAGTGGATGAAAGAAAGGCTAGCCTATAGTTAAAATTTCCTGCTTTTGGGGTTTAGAGTAAGTACTCCCAATGCATGGGCATTCCTCAAGGGGTGATAATTGAGCCCCGAGAGGGTTGACTTGCCCTAGCCCTTTAACCCTGGAGGGGTTTGCCTGAGCAGTGTCCCAGCTCAGGGGAGATGCTGGTTCACAGCCCACTGCGATCCAGGATTGCTCAAGGGGTCTCACTAGGGTCTCTATTTGTAGAGTCCGAGATAATTGCCTTTGTCAGGTACTTTTCCACTCTGGCCCAACTTGGACAATGGGATATTCTGGTACTTTCCACCAGTTGTGCAGGCCCAGAACTTGCTAGATCTTGAAGTACTGGTATCACCTCCCTGGTCTTTGGGCCACGATCCAGGTACTGTCAGGGGGTGATCAATTATCGATACTGTTTCCAAGCGATAGGGGACGCGGAAGCCAAGTGTGTTAAGGGGTTGCCATAACGTTCTGGTCCGTTGCCCTTTGCATTCTTTCCTGTCTTATGTTAGGTTGTTCTGTGGCCCAGGTGGCTACGTGGCCCAGGTGGGGGGAAATCGTGCCAAGCACCAAGTGGCCTAAGAGAGAGGGCAAAGGGAGTTGCACCACCACAACCACTTCTCTGTAATACATACCCAAAGAAATCAAGCAACCTCCTGACGTTGCCAGTAACTGTATTTGTAATACAGCAGAAATCACTGGGCTGATAACCAAGGCAATGCATATAATTTGTGCTTATAAAAATTATGAATCTACAGCTTATTATTCACTTTCTCAAGCCCAAAGATAAAGTCAGTGTTCTTGGGCAGACGCTAGGCCCAAGAACTAAGTGATGTCTTGCACCAGCGTTCAGCCTATTCAATAACTGGCACTAACAGGACATCATTACCTGCTCTACCTATAAAGCTGCCGAAGGCTATAATGCATATTTACATGCTTATCCCTATAAAACAGCTGTATGGCTCACCGAGGTTATCATTAGCACTTCACCAGTGGATGCTGAGCCATGCTGAGCCACAGGCATATTAAAGCTGCATAAGAAATGATGCTTTATCTGCCGCTGAGTCATCCGAAGCATCCCAGGTGCTTGTCACCCTCTCTTGCCTGGGGCTACGGCCTTGCTGTACCTGCTGGCATAAGGTCAGTGCAATCGCTTCCTGACCTGGTTCTGCCAACAGGACCCAGATGAAAAGCCCTACTCTCAGACATGGTTTAATAATGAAAAACTGAGCAGCTACATATACGTTTATACACATTCCAGCCACAATCCAGAAGAGCATTCAAACAGCTTGCCCAAGGTTGCACAAAGTGCCACAGCTGAGATGGGAGTTGGTTTCACATATCTACCCTGAAGCTACGGCTTTAGGCACAAGACTGCTATCTCCTTTACCTTCAATTATTTTTAAGTAAGATCTCAAAGGCCTGTCTTTCTCCTCAGTGCTTAGTCTAAGAGAAACAGGGAATCTGACCACTCTCTGCCTTACACCGTCAAGCTGCACCATGAGCAGACACACTGGGTGGGATTTGTTTCATCTAGCTCCTTGTTGCTAAAGCCTGAGCCAGCTATCCTGGACTCCCCTTGCAGTCAATGAAAAAGCCCAGGCACCTCCAAGCACATAATTCATCTCACCCAGAGAGAGGTGTCCAAGACTGGTGAGACGAATGGCCCTTGGAAGCACCTGTTCTCCACTGCAACTGCAAAGGGAGCTTGAAGAATGGAGATCAGGCACAGAGAGCTGACTTTTGGACAGTGAGGTTAAAGCATATGATCTCACCCGAGCTCCTTCTGTGGGGCCTTTTCTTCGAGGCAGACAAATGAAAGAGCCCTCCCTGGCAGTGAGGTTAGGAGCCCGTTAATCAAGTACCAGGGTTCTGCAAACCCATGTGGATGTTAACACGCCTTGCTTGCTCCTGTGCCCTCATCCCACCGCACTTCCCACATTAGCATCAGCATCTGTCTTTACGTTGCTTCCCTATGAGCAATCACACTTCATTTTAAAATTCCCTCATTTCCTCTGAGCTTTGGGATGTGCTTTTAACTGCTTTTCTCCCTTCTCTAAACTATGCCTTATCAACAGAATCGCCTCGAGGCCGTGATCCAGCCTGTGTGTAAATAGCCCATCCTGACACCTGTTACCCCTGGACATCGGACATCCCAGATCCGTCCGGCACCTCGCTCCTCAGCCCGGGACGGCTCACAGTCCCTTCCCGATTGTGGATAAACAAACACCGTGTGCACAAGGTTAATACGGTGAGAAGCACAGGCTAACCATCCACCCTGCTCCTTGGCAGCACCAACGCGCTTCCCGGCTCTCCTGCCGCTCTCTCATCGCCTTCAGAGAGAGCGCAACTCTGGAAACAAAACCTCCTGTTTTGAGAAACTGATGGAAACGCAGCTCCAGTCACTCACCCTCCCAACCCCAAGTCGCAGAGGATGCTGCGACCGACGGGCTTCACGTCCCCACACACACGGGCGCCCGGTGGCTGAGCCCCCGTTGCGGCTCTGCCCACCCCCGAACCCACCAGCCTGCTGCCGGCCGCGGTGCCCCGGGGGGTGCAGGCAGCCGCCCCGTCGCTGCCCGCC
>VYXH01002734.1:127457-156562 GCA_013397275.1 Burhinus bistriatus
CCCCGCCCTGGGTCGCGAAACCCCCATCCAGCCTGGAAATTCAACCTCAACCCAGCCGGCCATCCCGCGGGGCTGCGCCCGGGCTGGTTTTGCAGGCGGGGGTTGCCTGAGGCTGCTCCCGGCCGCTCTGAGAGCCATGAACCTCATGCCGCGAAATAAACGCTAACCAAACACGTATATTAAACATTTTTATATATAAACGAGTGCAGCCGGAAGAGCCGGGCAGGGCGCAGCCCCCCTCCCCGCCCCCCCGGCAGGGCAGGGTAGGCCCGGGGGTGCTGAGCGCTGCCCNGTGCTCTGAGGCGACGCTGTGAGTATGAATTTACCGATGAGCCGGCGGTGAGCGCTGGCAGCCCGGAGAGCCCCCCGCATCCTGGGCTGCAGGGCGAGGGGGGGGATTCTGCCCCCCTGCTCCGCTCTGGTGAGACCCCCCTGCAGTGCTGCCTCCAGCGCTGGGGACTCGGGGACAAGAAGGACACGGACCTGTTGGAGCGAGTCCAGAGGACACAGCCCCTCTGCTGTGGGGACAGGCTGAGAGAGCTGGGGTTGTTCAGCCTGGAGAAGGGAAGGCTCCAGGGAGACCTTAGAGCCCCTTCCAGTCCCTAAAGGGGCTACAGGAAAGCTGGGCAGGGACTCTTGATCAGGGAGTGGAGCCATAGGATGAGGGGGAACGGTTTTAAACTGAAAGAGGGGAGATTTAGATTAGATATTAAGAAGGAACTGTTTGCTGTCAGGGTGGTGAGGCACTGACCCAGGTTGCCCAGAGAAGCTGTGGCTGCCCCAGCCCTGGAGGTGTTCAAGGCCAGGCTGGACGGGGCTTGGAGCAACCAGGTCTAGTGGGAGGTGTCCCTGCCCATGCAGGGGTTTGGAACTAGATGACCTTTAAGGTCCCTTCCAAATCTAACCTTTCTATGAGTCTATGATGATTCCATGAATTTTAGCCTAATTGTGGCTTATGCCCGCCCTAAAACCATCTCACCTTCTTCCCCCTCTGTGCTGAGGCCTCCCCACTAACCCAGAGGTATTGTAATCAAAGTGTCTGAGCTGCCTCCTGGCACTTCCCACAATTCAACTGCAGCCCCATGCCTCCAGGGGGGTGGTTTCAATTAGGTCCCTGGAGGGGACATCAGGTCCTGGAGATGGCGTTTCAAGAGTTGCAGGACAAGTGGGATGAAGAATTGTAGAGGAGTGGTTTGAGTTGGAAGGGAGCTTTGGAGATCATCTAGTCTAACTCCAGGGACATCTTGCACTAGATGAGGTTGCTCTAAGCCTCATCCAACCTTCATGCCCCAATGTTGAGGCATCCACAACTTCTCTGGGCACCCACCTTCATCATAAAAACTTTCGTCCTTATATCCAATCTCAGCTGACCCTCTTTCTGTTTAAAACCCCAGCCCCTTGTTCTGTGCATAGCTTCACATCTGTGCAAGGCTTCACAAAAGCCTTGGAAAAACGTCTCTCTTCATCTTTCCTGTAAGCCTTTATCTATTGAAAGGCCACAATAATAAAGATCGGGGCTCGTCCCAAGGACCAGCTAACTCCATGGTCCTTCTTCTGTGGAAAGCAGGGGACCTGAAAAGCCTTGCTACAGGCTCTCATGGTTAGATGTGACTGTTGGCCAGGGAGCTTTGTGTGTCGGGAGATCTCCTACGGGCTGCTGCCTTTCCACAAATGCCCCAGGGAGTCTGGCCACAGGAAAACACATTTAGCTTTACATGGAAAAAAGACCTAGAAGTTAAGTTAAATATCCACGTCCGAGCTGATACGTGAGTGTTTTGACTCTGACAAAGTCCAAACCTTGAGTGCTATTTACCTCCAGTAAGTGCCTCAAAGCCCAGAAATGCTGGAGTTTGTGATTATGAGAGCTTCACCGGCAGCCTGAGAGTCCTGCCTGGGGTTTGCTGAGGTTGCAGCCTCGTGCTGAAGTCCGATTGGCACCTGAAGACCAAGCACAAGCTTGCTCCCATCCTGGAGGGATTTGCCGTGACAGGTGTTCTCTAGGGAAACTGCAAGTAGGCCAGCTGGGTCAGGGACTTCCCAAAAGACTTGAAAGTAGCTGTAGGAGGAAGATCATGTGTCTGCGGATTGGGTTATAGCCGGGGTTTCTGTTCCCAGCGATAAAATATATATGTGGTCCTGGAAGCAGGGGGCCAGGACCCAGTCTCCTGTCCTAGGTAGATGTCCTCACCACCAGTTCGCAACTCGTGCTCGTACCAGTGTGGCTCTTGATGTCCTGCTGTCTCTTGGCTTGGCCTTGGCAGAGTTCATCACTGGTGAAGGAGAGCTCTTGGGATGGAGCAGGAGATCCAGACCGGCTGCCCTAAGGCACTATCCATCCCCTCAAGTTGCTGCCTGTATAATCAAGGCAGTAAGAGCTGTGAGCCCTACTCAGTTCTTGGGGAAAAAAGGGCACACAGGTCAAGGCTGCTGTTGCCCAGTAGGACCGTGCTCCCAACAAACTGGATTTGAACTCCCCCAGTTCTGGGCTTGTGGTTGCTGGCCAGCAGCCTGTTGAAAGCCCAGCTACGGGTGAGCTGTGGTGCACCAAAGCTTGGCAGTGGTTAGCTCTAGATGCTCAGGGAGCCACGGGCTCGTTTGAGTTTGCTGGCCAGGAACTGGCATCTCTTGAGCCCAGACGTTCCAGATTCGCACTAAAATGACAGGAGCAACCATCTAGTCCCATCATCCTCCTTTTAACTTTGTGGCTTTGCCTCCTCCCCTTGCAGTGCACCAGCACTTCCCTGGACCAGCCTGTCGGCCAGAGCCTACATTCCCTGCATGGCTCTTATCTCCTGCTGCGCTGGCTGCAGCTTGGCTCTGGCCTGTGTTTACCACCACTTCATTTTGGTGTCATCTACAGCCTCGCCAAATTTACACTGGTGAAGCAGAAAGGGCTGTTGTGTGGGGTGCCGATAAGGGCTTTGTTTTAATTTAGCTGGTCTCCAAAGCCTGTGAAGCCCTTAGGAGAGCAGCAGGCTGGGCTCCATCAGAGGCTTCACCAATGTGATGGGAGCAGCTCCCCAAGCCACCTGGCCATGCTCCCCAGACGCAGCTGGGCATCTCCTCGAGGCTCACCCATGCTGGAGCCTTCCTTGTGCCTGAGCGCGGAGGAGATGGGAGCTGCTGTGGTGATGGCATGGGGCTGTTGCTACCCTGCTCTGTAACCCATCCCTCCCGGGCACCATGACCTTGGGGGGACATGCCCTGGCGTGAAATGTGACTGCTCGGAATGGGGAGGAGGCAAGGAGGACTGGGACCACAAAGGAGAGCGCTGAGAGGTTGTCGTGGTTTGGGCCAGATTGGCCCAATCCGGTGGAATGACAGATGCTCGCTCCCTCTTGCTCCGCTCCCGAAGGGAGGCAAGAGAGAGAGAGAAAGAGAGACTTAAGAGTTTAGAAGGAACTAAACTACTTTAATGAAATATTAATAATAAAATAATAAAAAGGAAAATAATGAAATATATACAAAACCGTATCAAGCTCCCAGGATGACAATCACGTCACCAGCAGGCACTGGGGAAGTCCCAGACTCAGTGACGGANACAGAGGTGCTGGGGAAAACTTCGAAGGAGGAGCTAAAGTATTTTCATCTTCCTCGCTGTTCAAGAGCTTTGCTGTTGCCCAAGGTAAGGCGATGGTGGGCACAGAGCAGCTCCATTACAAGGTCTGCATTGCTGCTGCTTTGTTTCTAAAACAGCTGCAGAGGAAAACCCCAGAGAGGAGAAGATTGTGCTAAATAACACTCATAATATTCCCGGAGTACCAGGATAGAGTACATAACAGGACTTGATCTTGCAGACCTCAGTGCCGATGACAGACGTAGGAGCTCCGGACATCATCTTTGGGGATGTTTCCATAGTTATATGCAACTTCCTCACAGAAGCAAGCTCATGTTTTAAATGTGGCCATCCTGCCACTCCTCCAGCAAGTGCCTTCTACAGAGAGGTGTGAGCAGGGAACGGGCTCTCCGTACTCTGTCTCAGGGCATCTGAGATGAGTGGTGCCAGGGTTGTGGGTGAGACCTGGGGCATGAGCATGGTCCTGTAGAGAGGATGAGCTCCAGATCCTGATGGTCTGTGAGCAGGATCATCACCCTGAGACACACGCTGCTGTAGCCTGCCCTGCGGGGAGCACCCCTTCACCTCCAGCCCCCCAGATTTTAAGCCATACAGTGAGCTGAGCTTGTCTCCTGCTCTCTGGAGCTGGGGTAGAGGTTGGGAAACATCAACAGCCATCAGACGAAGGGGTCAGTTGCAATTTTTGCTGTGTTGGTACATTGGTACACAGAGCAGGGTTTATTTGCTCTAAGAGAAAAAAAAAATCACCAGCCTTTATGAGTATGGATTTATGTTCTGTGTCTCCAACCGAGCAACACCTGTTCACTTAGCTGATGTTTCTATATGTCCTTGAAACAGGCTTGTGTATTAAAGAAGAAGCTCTATGGGCACATGGACTGTATTTGGAACCCTTTTATTTTTATCATTTAAACGTGATGTATTTGGGACAAGAAAAAGAAGACTTCTTAGCCCAGTGCAGTATGTGGGCACATGCATCCTAGAGAGGTAGATATGTATGTCTAAATATATATACATATATCACACCTGACTGAGCATCCAGTTTTGCAAACAGCATTTTTAGGACTATAAATACACAGCCACTACAAATGTTATATATCTATGGCCAGTAAAACACAAACACCCTTAAAATAGTCATACACGCACTCCACAAGTCAAGAAATGCTCCCATCACCTTTAACACATTTAATTGCATGTTAGACAGACAGTCAAGCCATGGACTGTGTTTTTCCATGGTGTACTTCTCTATTTGGTGCATGGGGGAATGGTGCTTGCTGTATGAGCAGGTACTTGGCGTCTGCACGGCTTATTTCCTGGCATCCCACGCCACAGCTCGTGCCACGCTGAGCGAGCTGAGCTCTGAAGATGGGTTTTTTCAGCTCTGTTTGCTGTGCTGCCACATCCTCACCCATACCCGAGCACTGATGTAAAGCACCCTTCTGGGTCTGATCCTCTTTCACTCCCTGTGCTCCTTCCAAATTCTGCTTCAGCTCCTGCAAAGGTCCTACCAAAGGAAACCTCCTTCATTGCATGGCCTTGAGTCCCTCTCTGAATGAAGTCAAGATGACAAAGGCCGCTGCAGGTGGGAAGCTCAGTCTCTGGGACTTTGCAACCTTGCTCCTGTTCTTCCCAAGTGTGGGTTTGTGTGAGCCCCCACCTCAAGGGAGGCCCTATACAGCAGGGTATGGAGCGAGGTGGGTCACCAGTGGATCTGAGGTGCTTAGGTATCTCTCCTAGACCCTGTCCCTGCTGCTGGTGAGGTAGCTGAGAGCAGCTGAACATTGTTCTCCTCTCTGTGGACCCACGTTAAAAGGAGGGAGTGGGATGCTGAGGTTGAGGGCTCCCAGGTGGGAGGAGGTCTTAGCTGGTGACCATGCCCCTGGGCTGGAAGAAGCTCTCTTGGGCCCATTCTTGCTTCCCACAGCTCAGCTCCTTCAGCCTTGTTTGCCTCTTCCTCACCCCTTTGCTGTCCCCTCCCAGGTCCCACATCAGCTCAGTCCTCCCATTTCCTCTGCAGGGGAGGCAAATCTGGTGGCAAGGATTAATGAGTCTGATCAAAGAACAGCGAACACAAGAGCAAGAGGGAACGTTACTTGGAAATCTCTCATCTCACAGGCGTGTGTAGCTCTAAAAATGCTGAAGAAAGAGTAATTACTGTCATAAAAATGAGTGGGAAATGAGATAAAGGGTTTATCTCACGGGGCAGGTCATGGCAGAGTAACCTGCCTGCTTCCTTTGCTGGGAGCTGGTTTTCAAAACAAGGCAAAATGGAAAGTTTAGTACAAGCATCATTAACACGGGCGAGAACTGAGTGAAAGGAGAGCAGGGCAGTTGGTGCCAGAAGGGGGGGCCTGGAGCTTGGTGGAGTTTCCCAAGGTCAGTCCTGGTGTCCGGTCGGTGTTTCTCCTGGCATGTCAAGGCAGGTCAGCATCGCCTGGAGAGGGAGGCGTGCCCGATGGGAGAAGGATGGGATCTCATTGAGCAAGAACTGCTAGAGGAGCGGAGGGGTGGGATGAGACCTGTTCACCACGTGGGAGGCAGAGCACCCGGTGGCTCTCAAGCCCAAACAGGCAATAATTCTGTGATGAAACCTGGGGACATTATTTATCACGCAGGCCCCTTTCTTCAAACATGAATGTTTGAACCTGAGAGTGTCCAGCCCAGCTTAGAAACTGTAATCCTGTCCCTGAAACCATCTCAGATCTTCCTCATTTGTATATTCAAGCTGATGGGTTCCTGCTGCAGCTATAAAGATGGTGATACTGTCTTGAATATCATATTTGTTTTCCAAAGGCCATCTGGCTGCATTTCTTTATTGTTTGAGGAAGCAGTGACACCGTCAAAAAGGCCCTGTGCTGGGAGAGTAAATGACTGGAGGGGTGGAAAAGAGACGTGTGAGCATTCAGGAGTCAGGGCTGTGTATCAGGCATGTGCATCACTCTGTGAGATCTCTCAGCTCTTCACTGAGATGAAGAAACTTGCTGTTCAGAATCTCAGGAGACAGCAAGCAAGTCCTCTCCCGTGTCATCTGGTCCTCCAGGTCACCGGCTGGCTGGGCACCCACAGGCTTCTGCAGCTCAGGGTTTCAGCTCTGGGTTTCCCATCCAGCGAATGCAAACCGTGATGGCCTCTGCAGGGACGGCTCTCTGCCAGGGTCCTCAGACCTGCTCCCGTAGCAGTGAGAGAGCTCAGTGCCAGGCAGGATCAAGCCAAGGTGATGCAAAGCCGACGAGTCAAAGGCGAGTTGTCAGACCATGCCCTGGCTCCGATGCATGGCAAGACCTGAGGAAAGCCCAGCCCTTGCACTGGTTTGGACTTATCAGAGGCATGATGCTTCCCAGGTTGTCTTGCTTTTGGCTTCTGTCGCGCTCTTGGGAGCAGGCACACCACCCAGCCTTGGGGACGCCAGAGCCGCAGTGTGCTTTGGTGTCGTTCGGGGACGTGCAGCCACAAAACTGCTCAAACTTTTAACTTTGCAGTCTCAAACCACCCCCTTTTCTTCCTTCAGAGCAGCACTCAGCTAAGCCCGTGCCTAGCCACGCAGGCTGCCTGCCATCTGGCACAAGCAGGACCAAGTAGAGTTAAATAAATGTTAAATACACACTAATACCATGTGACAACTAGCAAAAGGCAATGACTTCAAGCTCGAAGAGTCTGGTTATGTAAACAGCATCCCGAAATTAATATTTACCTTTTAAAACAAACAGATATTTGGGGTGTTTCATAGTCTTTCTGCCTAGCAGATGCCAAGAACAACAGCTTGGTACTGCAGGGAATTGGCTTGACAGCTCAGGGGACAGTAAACTCCCCACCAGTCTCCAGACTGCGAGGTCAGAGCTGGTCCCTCTCTTTTCAAGCAGATAAATTCGCACAGGCACCAGATTAATCTTTGCTCAGGGGCTGCGACCTCTAATGAGGAGTGGGAGCCACCCTGACGGTGCAGGCGGGGAGCAGGGATTTGAGCGGCAGATGGGCTAGAGGATGAAGGGTTTGGGGATGCTCGGAGCAGACCCTTGTCCAGAGGGGCTCCGGGGAGGCAGAAGGGCTGTCTTGTGGTGGGAAACGCTGCTTGGGCGGCAGCATCGCCGCCAGCCTGGCCGCTGTGCTCCATTTCCAGACCTGCACCTATGGGATAAATCCCATAATTTCTCTAAGGGGTGATCGTTTTCCAAATCGCAAGCAAAGCCCCTATCAGAGCACAGCCAGGCTCGGGGATGGGGGTTCGCTGGACGCCCCCAGAGTGCTCCTGCTCCTCCATGAAGAGACCTTGTGGCCATCTCCATCCTCATGTGAGCACCCAGCACTTTTCTGGGGTTTACTATGATGTTTTTATCATTTTTTATCATTTTCCAGCAATGGGACATGTGTGCCCGACACAGACACAAAGCAAAAGTCAGCTGCCACCCTGGAGATGTTCAGGATCTCAGTAAATGGGGGGTGAGCGGAGGCAGGGGTAGGAGCCTGATTTCAGTTTTAGTAGGATATTTTTGGCAGGTGTCTGAAGCAGAAGGAGCTTCAGGTGCGTCTTGCAGCTCACCACTTCTGCCGTCACCCATCATTTGATTTTATTTCAACCCTCTGCTCCTAACACACTTCCTTGGCTTCATCCCTGGCCCTGTGCTTTCATCCTCTTCCTCCCAGCTGGGGACGGCTCTTCCCAGTTGGCTGTGGTGCTCATCCCCTCCCGCATCCTGGCTCCGGCTGTGGGTACACTCAGCCCACCCGGCAGCTCGCCGAGGGTTTTGGGCTGGCATGGCTGTGCAGGGGTCACGCTCACAGCCACCACGTGCCCATCCTGGTGCTCAGCTGGCTCCTACCTCGGATTTTCAACTCCCCCCAGCAGATTCTTGGTGCATTTTTCAACCTCCCTTGGAAGGGGAGAGAAGGGGCACAGGGAGCCAGCGGGGCCGGGGATGCGTCAGGGCTGGGAGCGAAGCCGGGGATCCCAAATCCGGCCCTCCAGGACACACTGATCCCGCGAGCATCGCACCCCGCGTGAGGGGATGCCGGGTTGCCACCTGCTCCTCGCCCGCCGTGCAGCTGCCGGCTTGGGATGACAAAGTGACACCCACTTTCGCAGGCCGTTACCTGCCAGGCACGGCAAAGTAAACCCATTAATGCCGGCAGCACGTGGGTGGGAGCCGGGGCGGGCCGGGGCCGGGAGGATGTGGGTAGGCTCTATTACCCCTGTAAAATAAAAACCATCAACAAGGTCACCACGGCTGCGAGTGGGGCCCCTCTGCGGGCACGGGGGTGGGGTGGGTGATGGGGGCCGATGAAACAGATGACACCCCAAAAGTGATGTGAAGGCAAGCTGAGCGCAGCAAACCGCATGAGCTATAGGATGCTGGGGTGCCCGTGAAGGGCTGCGCCCAGCCTGGGCTGCTCGGCGTTTCCAGAATGCCTGTGCTGCAAAAAATAGTGTATTTGAGTAAGGATTCACGTTGAGTACCTCTTTCTTTTGAAATCTAAACCTCTTTGCATTTAAACTGCTGACAATGTGTGTCGAGGCTTGCAGTTACGGTGATCTAAAACGTGATAGCGAGTGGTAAGCAATCCATCAGGGATGCCGAAGTCGAAGGGGGAACCTGCAGCTCATTGCAGGGGACGGGGCTGGGTGATGCGACGAACAAGCTTTGACAGCGATCGCCTTCTCAGGAAGGGCTGTCGGGCTCTTTTCCAGCTTCGCTTCCTTCAATTAGTTCAGTTTGCTGATGAGCTCGGCCAAAGTTGAGCTGGAGAAGGCGGGAGAGTTTTCCTATCAAGTGACAACTTCAGGCTAAAGCCGGGAGGATGCAGTCAGGTGGCCTGGAGGTCTGCAGGGCCGTGGGGACAGGGACACGGTGGCCGGGTCTGCGGGATGCCACCAGCCACCCTGCTTCCTGGGCCAGGTCCAACACCAGCGGTGGTGTCCGAAACACACTCGTGTCTTGTGTCTGCACCGCATCTTGACATCCCCTTACTAATTAAAATCAATTGGATACAAATTTTGGTGCACAGTAATCAAATGCCAATTTTCCCTAAATAGTGGTTGGTATAAATAAGACAAATCCTGAATCTCTGCTATTAAAATGAATGGGTTACTTGCAATTTATATGAAAGCCTAGAAACCAAGGCTCTGCAAAAGCAGACACAAATAATCCTCTCCAAACTGGAAAAAAAAGAAATATCGGAGTTTTGAGGAAGAGCCATGCCCCGCTGTAATCGGGCACGTTTTTAGAGCTCGGAGCAGGAGTTGGCCTTTCTTCAGGGAAATAACTGCAGAGCTCGGTGAGGGGTGGTGTGTTAGAGCAAGTTTACTGCCAGCTGATTTCGATCACAGACTTTAATGGTTCTGCCCTGCCCGTTTCCAGCTTGACAAAGGGTTTTGTCTGAGGATTTGTATGCCCTGGCATTTCTAAGAAATATTTATATAATACGTAAGAATAATAGGAAAGACATATTTATCTAAAAATATATAAAACATGCAAATATAAATAAATATATAAAATATGAATATCTATAATATTTATATAAGAAGTATTTCATTACGTTATATACAGTGAGACAGGAGTGTTTCACGGCCGTGGAGATGCCCTGCAGTGGGGCTCAGGGGGGCACGTCGGCTCGTGGATGCTCTACCCGGTGCTTGGCACGTGCCATGGCCCCAGCTCCAGTCCTGGCCACCTTCCTGCAGAACTTGCTTTCCTAGAAAGCTCTCCCTGCTGCCGGCTGGCCGGTCCCCAAAGCGCCCGCTGCTCCCTGGCCCCGACACCAGCGATGCCATCAGCCTGAAGCCGAGCAGCGAGAAAACCCAGCAGTGCCAGGACTCCTTCCATCCCTGCGCTGGGGCTGCCGAGCCCAAAATAAGACCTGCCGGAGTGACCAGCTGTATTTGGGTTCGTGGATGTGCGTGTGTGTGAGTGTGAAACGACACATGGGTGTGCTTCTCCTACCCTGCCGCATCGCCTGGCTCTGCCCGGCGGCAGCAAAGGGGCTCCGGGTGTCACTGGGGGGTGTGCATAATCCAATTTGGTTATGGGGCTTTTTTTGGATAATTTGGGAGAAAAAATAAAATCTGAGAGCCCGGGGAATTAAAAATAGGGGTAACATCTAAGCCTCGAATGCAGCCTTCTCTCGCAGCCATGTCCTGCCCCGGTTCCCCCAGGCTGGGGCTCGCTGCCCTGGGCTGCCGGGCGATGTGGCACAGGGTGGCTTCTGTTGGAGCAGAGGGGACATTTCAGCTGGGCAATGCCCTGTGTTAATTTGGATGGAATTTCGTTTTGGAGAAGATGAGGGAACAAGCGTGTGATGTTTTTGTTCCGAACTCAAGCTTCGTTTTATGTGATAAGCCGTAGAGCTGGAGATAGCAGAAATTGAAATAATGAATTTCACTGTTACTGACTTTAAAAAAAAAAAAAAAAAAATCCATTAAATGGCAAATTCTGAAATGTCATGATTTTTCCGGCTGCTGAGCATGAAAACCAATCTGGAAGTGTCAGCATCTGAGGCCCCATCAGCCCTGAGAGCCTGGACGGCTCCCGAGGCTCTGGCGGATTCCCGGCTGGATCCCCTTTGCTTTGGCTTCCTTAGAGAGGCACCCGGCTGCACATCGCAGTTTTTGCATAGGGACATCAGCCCCGCCAGCATCTCTGAGTGGCATCTGGGGCTCTGCCCAAGTACCAGGAGGGCAAGGGGTTTTTTTTGGCAGTTTTGCTTACAGCTGGACCACCTGCCCCCGTCACCGATGCGGGGTGATGCCCCAGGATCGCGCTGCTCCCAGCCGGAGCAGGACCAACCGGCGGCACAGGGTGCCCTGGGAGCTCCAGTGGGGAGCGGTGGGTAGCGCAAAGCCCATATCAGCAATGATTTCCTGACAAACAGTGCGGCTCATTGTCTGTTCTCATTTATAAACTGCTCCACACCAGCCATCTGATATCCATTATTACAATTACAAACAACCCACAGTAACTCTCCAGCTGGTCAGCTCCATCCTAACAGCACTGCAGCCATTCAAGGATGCCATATGGTACCAGAGTTTCCAAAGCAGCACTGTCAATCAGACTTATTAATTTCTGAGTTCATTTCTTTTCCTTATAGGGTTATATTTTATTTTTTTTTCTTTCTATATAAGACAGAGACACTTCTCTGGCCTTAATTTGGAATATGCAGCTTGACAGAATAATTGAAACATCTACATCTACAAGGCAGCTGGCAGGGAAAGGAAAAGCCTGAACTCCGTGAGCAGCCCCCCGAGTAATGGTGCTCATGCAAGACCTCCAAGTGTCTCTTACCATATATACCACAGTGTGTGCCACGAGAATATTAAAAACCCATTAGATCCGGAGCGCCGGACATGGCTGGCTTTTTTACTGCAGATGGAGGCTTGCTAATGGCCATTTCCCTTCGATCTCTTGGTCTCCTTTGAGCTATATTTATTTTTTCCCCAACATTTTGGAGCCTCCGGGTGGCGTTACTGGAGACGGTTGCAGATGCTGAGATGCTGCCGGCTCTGCCTGTGCCTGTCGTGCGGTGAGCGGGCAGCCGGATGCATCCCCCGGTGTTGCCCGACCGAGTCTGCGCTGCCGCCGTCGGGTAGACCCTCCCTTTGGGGTGATTTATGGGGGAAGAGCCACTTTTGTGCTGGGCTGCTTCCATGAGGCGCTGTTGCAGCCAGCATCTGTCCCTGCGCTGTCACAGGTAGCGGTGAGGCAAAAGGCGGTGCAGACGCTGGATGCGGCCGCTCCCAGCCCTGCAAACACATCAGGTTGTAGTGACCAGGCATTGCAGCTTCTGCATTCACAGCAGCCAGCTGCAGGGACCAGCGGGGTTTATTTTTTGCTTTGCTTTTGTATTTTAAAGCAAAACCAGCAATCGCTAAGGGACGGTTTCTTTTCTCGGCTTGAGGGGGCTGGATTTTGTGGTTCTGAAATGCTCGGCCCCAGCTAAAGCCCAGCACCTGAGCTCCAGCGGGAGTTTCGTTCCCCTGGGGGTGGGATAGAGGTGATGGGGAGAGCGGAGAAGGGGACCTTACAGGATGAGCCACCAGCAGCGTGGCACCCTCAAAGCATCCGCGTGAAAATGTCCCAACACGCTTGTCACGTTTGGTCTCTCCCCAGCTGACTGTCTGGTGTTTGCGTCCCAGAGCAAGAGCTGCCCGTCAGGCTACGGGTGCCTCCGGCAGCACCCCCAGAAGCGCTGGGCTGCGGGTACCCGTGCCTGGAGGGCTGGCAGAGCTGCTCGGTGCGTGGTTTCGCTCCCGGCTACGATTCATGGCCAGGGAAATAGGAAGCAGGCTGAGAAGAGAGAGGAACATCCAGGAGCTCTGTATGACGTGGTGGGGGACAGCGGCACATTTTGGGGGCCAGGCATTATGCAGATCACGTAGGATTATGTAAAACCTCTTTGTTCATCCTCCCCGTCGAGGGCAAAGAGCTCCGCGGGGCCAGGACAGTTTGGGGTGGGGTGGGGGGGTGGAATCTGCAGCCGCACAGATGGTGACACCAGGGCTCTGACCACCGGAGGAGGACCTCCCCTGCCTGCCTGTCCCACAGTCCCTACAGGCATTTTCTCCATTGCTTTCAGCTCTTTGGAGGCAGGTCCCAGCCTTGGGGAGCCCAGGGAGGATCCAGCAGCAAGCTACAGCCCAGCCCAGGCCTGGAGGGGCTTTGCTCACCCCGGAGTGGTGGCCAATGTCCACCTCCGGAGGGAATATGTCAGCCATCTCAAGTAGCATCTCTTCAACAATGGGTGGTTTCTAGTGTGTAATATTCACCACTTCAGATGCCTACACCCATGAAAAGTGCAGTTTGTGGTGCTCCTACCTACGCTGGCTCCTCTGCATGGGCTGAGAGCCCCTTTCATGCAGTTATTCCTTACTGCCATCATTTTTGTCTTGTCCAATGGACACGCTTTGAAGGGTACATTGAACTGGGTGGATCGTTTGATTTATTTCTGGGTACAATATCAAAAGACCATCTTCTGTTGCTGTTTCACACTTGTTTGGCTCCCAGCACCAAGCCCTGGTGCCCGCCTGGTGTAGCAGGATGCTCTGCCTAGGTGAGGGTGAAATGAGAACATCATCTTGGATCTCACCCTACGCGTATGAGTCTTCTGGTGGAGAACTAGCAGACGTGTGAGGAGGTCATACTGTCCTTAGTGTTGAAGGACACTGAGGATTAGCCTGACTCAGCAGCCCTGAGAATAAATGTCACAGGGTAGGATGTGAAACCAGATGTTCTCATGAGGAACAAAAGAATGATAAAAATATACAGTGTTTTGCTGAGCTAGAAGGTTTGACTTAGCAACAAATGACTGACAGTCAATCACTTTCTACTATAAAAGCCTAGTCCCATCTTCGAATGAGAGGGATTCTGGTACGCCCCCTGCATGGGAGTGTGTTTGGAATTCCTCCCTTGAGTGGGGACGCCCCTCAAGGTTACCCCCCGTGGCTGAGTGAAAGAGAGCTACCCATAGTCGTCAACATGGGTGAGTAACATCAGTCTCTGTAAAAATGATTATTTATCAAGCTACCTTTGAACTATTGATTTAGTAAATTATAATTGTAATGAACAACAGCTGTAGCATTTATACCATGTAATAGATGTTGTGATTAATGTCCTCTAGCCTGATCACACCATCATCAATTATAATAAAGTTTTTTATTTTGCTTACATATATATAGTTTAGTTTGCCATTCTTAACCCCATGGGACACCTGGGACCCTAAAGCTGTGGTTTGGTGCCCAGCTCCCCCACCTGTGGGGATCCTGCAGGATATGGGTGCTCTCCGGGTGGGTGTGGGGTGGCTTGTGTCCCCACGAGTGAGTTTCTGTCCTGAGTTGGGTGCCATGTGTGACCTGATCTCACCTGCCGTAGCTCATCATGGTAGTGCTGTGATGTTGGGGCAGCAGCCCCAAGCCCTCCCTGGTGTCTGTGGGCCACGTCGGGTGGGCTTATGGCACTACTGGATTTTCGTCTGGCTTTCCCCTACCCCTGTGGCCCTTTCTGGTGGTGCAGATGAAGAAGGTTTCACAGCCCTGCTCAGCACGGACACCAGCTGATGCTCACTCTCCTGCCACTTCGTTCCTGCTCTGAGTTTAGCACCGATATTTTCCCTGCTTTGCGCTGCATTGGCACAGGGTCGGTGCAATGTCCCATCCTTTGAGTCCCGGCTCCCCTCCTCGGCTGGGTGCCCAGGGCTTTCCAGGAGGGCTGGAGGGCCGGCATTGGGTGCAGTCCCCAGCAGTGATGGGCAGGACCCCTCTCCTCTCCCCATCCCACCGCCATCCAGCACTGTCCCACATGCTGCCCGCAGCCCCTAGCAAAGCTGTTCCACTTGAAGCCTCTCCCCAGAGGGTGCACAGACCTCCCTTTGCCTGCTGGTTACACCATTTCCTTTGAGTTTCTGCATTTGTGTCATTTTCCTTTATTTTCCTGTGTCTTTTTCCCTCTGGATCTTGGTGAACCACCCCACACCTTCTGCAGAAGACTGCTTGCTTGCTCTGCATCTCTCTTGCTGTGGCCATGGGGACACCTGAGCATCCACAGTGAGACCCAGCGCCTCTCCCTCTTGCTAATCTGGCACAAATGAGTTTGTCGATCAAGATGCGACAGTGCCGTGAGTCAGGCATTTCGCAGAGCCTGGCGTTGTGCGGCTCTATTGTTCCACCACATTCTCGATGGCACTTGTTCAAAGGAGCCCTCGTGGCCGTGACATTTCTCGTGGGTTGGGAATGCGTTGGGAGACTCTCTGGGATCTCACGTGGGTCCTTCCAGCCCACCACTGCAGGGCCAGATGCTGCAGGGCCATGCGGTGCTCTTTGACTGGCCTGCCGCAGAAAGCCGCTGCTCTTGGGTTTGTTTTCCTTGTTCCCTGGCCCTGATGCAATTTTGCAGTTATCCCACTGTGCCCTGAAAAGCGTCCAGTTGCTAAACCCGTGCTCTTTCATGTCTCTGCCCAGCGCCATGTCTCTGGGATCTGCACCATTCCTGTTGCTTTTGCTTGAGGGTTGTTGGGATTTTTTTTCCCCACTTTTTTTTTTTTTGGTGGGATTTTGCTGTTTTCGCAGCATTCTTCAGTTATGATTTCACATACTTCCCGGAGCTGACTCACTGCTGACAACATCTTCTCTGCATATCGGAGGGGGAGCCAAGCCAACATGACTTTCTGGTGTTATTCCTTCCTCTGCCTACACGGTTCCTCCTTCTCCTCCAGTCCTTCCTGACAAGCACGGTTCCCCATGTGCCATCACTTCCTTGGGGACATCTCACCACGAGCAGGGTGCACACCTTGCTTCCTCCAACACTTGGACACCATGCTCTGGGTGAGCCCTGGCATCACCCGCTGCCATCTCTGCTGACATTCCCAGGACTTGGAGCAGAGGCTGGGCAGGGGAAGCCTCCGTGCTAGCACCCTTCCTGATACTGCAATTGCAATTTATGCTAAGATTGACGGAGGAGAGAATATTTCCCTTTTTTTCCCCAAGTCCTTGAGGGTGTTGGAGGGAAAACAGTCCACTCTGCCAGCTGCTCTGCCTCGGGGATTCTTTGCTGGAACTGCCTGCACCAGGGATGCGGCGAGGACCCATGCAGCCCCATGATGCTGAGGTCAGAGTTTGCTCCAGAGCCCACGCCAGCTTTCCAAGAAACTTTGGAGAAGGGAAAAAACCCCCACCAACCTTATTTTTTCATTTGCAGCTGGAGCGAGGCCAGATTTTGCAGCAGGACATTTTTCAGTGAAAATGGAGCTGCTGTCTTCTGGCCAGCACCCGTTGAATGGCTCCTGCCTGGCCACCACCATGGGACAGCAGAGCTGTGGCCGGGAGGGGACAGCCAAGGGCCACCAGCCTGCTGCCCGGTGGGTTTTGGGGCTGAGCCTGCTCCCCACTGAGTCCCCAGAGAGGTGCTGCCGGAGGGGACCGGCTGCCTCTCCTGTGGGCTGTGGTCGCCACTTTGCTTTGAAAACTCTCCAGTGCTTTGTTCTCCCCCTGATACAATCCATTTGGAGCAAATGCAGTCTCGGAGCATCTTGCCAAGCCCGCAAGCTTTGGGGAGGCTGCTGCGAAGCATTAGCAGCAGATAAGGCCTCCTTGGGGATGGATGTCTGGTGAGAGAGGTGGCGGTGGTGGAGTCCCACCTCTTCTTGTCCCTGGCTCTGGGACACCGCTTACCGGGCAGAGGAGCCTGCAGGACCTCTGCCAGCCAGGGGATGCCAACCTCTGCCTTGGCTCCTCTTCCTGACAGGCTCCAGGTCCTGACCCCACACACTACTGCTCCTCACATCCCATCGCTGATGGTCCCCTGCCTGCCGGGCTCCCCAGGGTGCCCCAGCACCCCCCAGCTCCTTGGAGAGCTTGGCGCTGGACCGAGCAAGGGGCATGGGCACGTGGCTTGGTGGCAGTGGGGTTGGACCGAGCATGGGGCAAGGGCACGTGGCTTGGAGGCATAGGGTTTGGGATGGAGTCCCCATGCTGGGGTCCTGGTCCTGAGCCCCAGCGCTGCGGGAGCCAAGGCTGGGCTCACCCGCAGCCACAGGAGTGCAGGAACTTGTCAAGCCCCTGGAGGCAAATTCTAACCCCGCTGCCCTGTCCTGCCTGGTCCCTGTCCAGGCATGGCTCCCGACACCCGTCTCCTGCGCCCTCCCGAGGGGCGAGCCCGCCCACTCTGCCCGCCTGACCTCCCGGCTGGGTGCTCTGGCACTCTCCCTCAGCTGCCCCCCGCGCCCCGCTGGCTCTGAGACTCTGTATTTCTATTGTGCAGCACCAATAATCAGCATTTATGTGCTGCATTTACGGGGTGCAGCGTTTGCACACAGCGCTTACACCGTGCAGCAGTGACGTGCAGCATTGGCATGCAGCATTGGCATGCAGCATTGATATGCAACATTAGATGCGGCATTTACATGCGACATTTACACGCAACATTTACGTGCAGCATTTATAGAATCGTAGAATGGTAGAATGGTTTAGGTTGGAAGGGACCTTAAAGACCATCTAGTTCTGGGTTGGAACTGCCCTGGGCAGGGACACCTCCCACTAGATCAGGTTGCTCAAAGCCCCATCCAACCTGGCCTTGAACACCTCCAGGGATGGGGCAGCCACAGCTTCTCTGGGCAACCTGGGCCAGTGTCTCACCATCCTTACAGTGAAAACTTTCTGCCTGAAATCTAATTTAAATCTCCCCTCTTCCAGTTTGAAGCCATCACCCCTCGTCCTGTCACTACATGCCCTTGTAGGAAGTCCCTCTCCAGCTTTCAAATTACACGCAGCGTTTACACGCAGCATTTACATGCAGCATTTATACAGAGCGTTGACACGCAGTATTTACACCGCAGTGCCAGAAGAGGAGAAGCGAGGAGATTTCCAGCCTGGCTCTGTGCCTGGGTTAGCCGCAGGCAGGCAGTGCCGGCAGGGCAGGCAGGGATGCCCATCCCTGCGAGGTGCCGGGCGATGCCTGAGCGGTGTGATAAGCCTGGGATGCAGGCTGTCCCTAGACCCGTGGGGACCTGGGGCGCTTGGTGACAGTTGACAGGGGGTGGGTGGGAGCGGAGCAGGGCACAGCGGGGAAGGTTAATGCCGTTATAAGCCGGGGCAGGGGGTCTCCAACAGACGAGGCCTCGCCGGCCAGATGGGGACACTTGTCTGCCGTGCTTCGGGGCCACAAAGGAGGGTCCCCTGGTAGCAGCTGGTCCCAAGGAAGAGGTTAAGGAGACACGTGTCGGGGCAAAGCCCAAGGGTGACAGACGCGGCCCCAGCCTTTGTCGGGGGTCACCCCCCATCTGACGGGAGCAGGTGGGGCAGGAGGGCTCCATCACGGCTCCACCACAGCTCCATCACGGCCCCACCGGGCAGCGGCCGGCTGCGGGGGCATGGCATCGCCTGCGAGAGCTGTTCAGCCCCGTGCTGCCTTTGTGGCCTTTGCAGATAAAAAAATCTTTTTTTTTTTTTTTGTTTTTTTTTTGTTCTCACCAGAAAAAATGGGAACAGCCCCATGGCCAGCCCAGAGCAGGGGACAAGGCAGGGGACAATGATGGGGTGAGCAACTTTAGAGCAGGGGCAGCGTCTGGTCGAGCATCCTTCCGGATGGAGCCTGACGGGGACTGGATGGCCGTTCATCCTGCCTACTCACTTCTGGTGCCAGCAGGGAAACTCCAGGTGATAATTCAGCCCCGGACCCGGAACCAGCTGGGCTGCAGCCCCACAGGCATCGCTGGCCCCAGGACCCATGGTGGGTGCCAGGATCCGGCCAGGGCATGGTCCTGCACCCCTCAGCCGGCTCAGGCCCCCGCTACCCCCTCCGCTCCCCCTCGCCGGCGGTGCGGGGCTAATTTCAATTATCTTCTCCAGGCCATATGAATTCTATTAATATCAAAGTAATGAGGTAATTACTGCGATTCGGAGGAACGGCTGGGGAATTGCTTGGGATAGGATTGCGCCAGGCAAGAGGGTAAATTAAAACCTCTCTTTGGAAAGGAGCAAAGGGCTGAATCAGAGGTGAGCGGGGGCCAGCCCGGGGCAGTGGGTGATGTTCAGGGTGTCCTTCCCCGGCGGGCCACTGCTGCTGTCCGTTGGTCCCCTCTCATACTAGGAGGCTCCTTTGGAGATTCCATGAGCTGGATGGGGAGCCCGCAGCAGTGGTGATGCCCCCCATCCCCTGCCACAGCCCACCCAGCCTCTGTGCAAGCCGCCTCAGGGCTCATGCCCGGAGCATCCGCCCTGGGATGTGGATGGATCCCCCTGCTCAGCCTTCACCAAGCCCGGTGGGTTCAAGCCACCGCCGTGGTGCTTGGTTTAGGGAGCCCTTAAAAGCAGCACTGAGATGAGCGGTGCGTGTCCTGCTGCCGGCAGCAGCCAGGGCTCGGGGCTGGGGCAGGTCCCCTCCCTGGCAGCCCAGCGAAGGATGGGGAGCGCTCACCGACCCTGCCTGGCCCCCGAACCCGAGGAGCTGGGGCTTTTCCAGGTCCAACACCCTTCCTGGACTGTCAAAAAAACCTGGCAAAACTCCCAGCACTGGTCCCCTAGGAAGCTCTGAGCTCACTTGAGGGACCTGGGCCAGGGACGTGAAAAGACCGTTGGGAAGGGGGAAACAGCAGGGGCCACAAATATATCTATACATTCTCCTACAAAACAAGCTCCAGCTACTTGACAGGCTGAAAAAATAGCTTTGGACAGGGCAGTGGATGGGGCCCGCAGAAATGATGTCCACAAACGAAGGGAAGGGGCCTCTCCTGCATCCCGCCCCCAGCTGCGGGGTCCCAGGGGGATGCAAGCAGAGCCTGGTCCCAGCTGCAGCGGGGTCCCAGCCAGGAACTGAGGACGGTGCTGGGCACAGGGAGGGCAGGACGCTGAGCCTGGGGAGCGTGTGTGCAGCTGGGGGGTAAAAATAGCTCTTATTGCAGAACAGGAGTGTCACAGACGCCTGCCAAGCGGGGAGGGAGTGAAAGTGCCTCCCAGGTCCTTATGAAAGGAATTTGGTAAGGAAGGGGAGGATGGGTTTTGGGGCCATGATGCTGAGCAGAAAGGCAGGGCATGCAGGGGGACAATCCAGGCTGGAGCTAGCCCAGAGCCCAGGCTAACTGGGCAGTGAGAGGAGGTGAGAATCCCTCTCCAGTGCCCCCATAGCCTAGATAAGGAATGAATTTTTTTATGATGATGGTGGTGAGACACCCAACCAGGTTGCCCAGAGAAGTTGTGGATGCCCCATCGTTGGGGCACCAAGGTCAGGTTGGATGGGGCTTTGAGCAACCTGGTCTAGTGGGAGATGTCCCCGCCCGTGGCAGGGGGGTGGGACTGGATGGTCTTTGAAGGTCCCTTCTAACACAAACCACTGTGTGACTACGATAACCAACAGGCTGAGCAGGCAGTGGCTGGCCCAGGGGAAGTGAGTCCCCTGTCCCCCGTGGGTGCTGGCCTGGGGGTCTCAGGCACAAAGCCATGCCTGGTGAGATGAGCCAGTGGGAGCAACATCCCCCATTTCTCTCGTTGGTGCCACCGGTTTTGCAGCAGCCGCTGCCCTACTTGCTCCTCTGGGCTTGGAGAGGGTCAGGGCAGATTCTACAATTTGTGAGCTGAGTGTGAGGGTTCTCAGCTGGCTGCAAAACCCTCGGGGTCCCAGGAGGGCTTTTTCCCTCAGCAGGCAGTACCCAGCCAGATGGGTGGGTTTGGTCAGAAGGTCCCCCAGCCACCCCCCTGCCCACGACAGACCCCGGCTGGCTGCAGGGCGGCTCTTTGCTGGCATCTGCTGTCAGCTTGAAATCCTGCAGCTGCCTTTTTCCACGGAGCGATACTGAAAGGCGGCCCGGAGATGTTCTTCGCTCCACTCGTGGGAAGGAGGAATGGTCCCTGGGAGGACGGGTCCGTCATCCGCCCGCAGCATCCGCAAGGCCAGCGGTAGCTGCAGGGACGTGGCCTTTGCAGGGAAGGTGAGCCTCCGGTAGAAGGATGCGCCGAACTCAAAAACCTGACACTGAAGGTGGCTTTCCAGCCAGATGTGGGGGAACATCCCTCTGGGCTCATAAACAGCCTTTTCCCGGGACACAAGGCTCTTCCCATCCCTCCTGCCCCTCTGTGCTGTGCTCGGGGCAGGACGCTCCTCCTGCAGCATCCCCTGAGCTGGGGGACGAAATAACCTTCATCGAGGTCTCCTCCTGCTCCAGACAACCTCGGGGTTGTCATGTTGACAACCCATCGGAGAGAAACGACAGCAGCGGAAAGAAGTGACATTTATCGACGCTCTATTTGCTGAGTTAAAAAAAGCCCAGGGGAGCTGCAAGTGCCGGGACGCTGCCAGGTCCCTGTGCCGGGGGAGCTGGCATTTCCCACGGGCATCCCGGTGTGGTGGAGAAGCCAGGAGGGGACGGGGCTTTCAGCCTGCGGCTTTGCTGGGACACATTGGTATTTGCACGGGCACAGAGGCAGCGGGAGGGGTGCGCAGGGGTCCCTGTCTGCATGGCCGCATCCAGAAGCCCTCTCCGTGTGTGGGACTGCATTTGCCAGGGAGCAGGGTTTTGCCTGCAGGTACGTTTGTCCGTCTGTCCGTTGCCCCCCTGAACTTGCAGCCCACCCCAGGATTTTAGCAAGCCCCCTGGCAAACGTGTGGGATGCAATTGAAGCTGGGCTGGAGCAGCTGGGGAGCTGGGAAGGGCTTGATATCGTTAAATAAAGCATCCAGAAGTCAAACCCCCTGGCAGAGAGCGTTGCCCAGGTGAGTGCTGCCTGGAGGGAAGGTGCTGCCCGTGCCTATGGGAGAGGCCACATCACCAGTGTTGGCCAGCACACAACATCTCGGAGCCCCTGTGCACTGCCCATGCAGACAGTACACACGGCAGCGATGTGCCCAGCGCTGCTTGCAGGCCTGGTTTGAGCGAGGACCTGCCCGCCCTCGCTCCGTGACTCGGTTTCCCCATGAGCGCTGGCTCTGTTGCCGCAGATGCTGCAGCCGTGGTGCCAGGGGACACAGAGAATCACGGGTGGTGTCTCCAGTGGTGCATCCCACCAGCTCTGCAGTCCAAGGGGCAATGCTTTCCCAGTGCCTGGCAGGGAGGAAACACCATTTTCATTTGCAAGCTGCAAATTAACCGAAACGTGGGGTGTTTGGCCCATTCCCCTTGGAAGAGGCCAGTGGGGTGAATCAGCCCAATTGAAACTGCAAACGTGATGGCAGATTTTACAATGTGCAATTCATGTGCTGACTTTTATGATGAATTTATGTCCGTTAAATTACCCTAGGGGCTGATTGAAGTCCCTGCCACTGGTGTGGCTTGGTCTTGCAGCATCTGAGAGCCAAAAGCTACAGCAGGCAGTGAATATTGGGCTTTAAAGTGTGACAACTATAGCCTTTCCCAAAGCTGTTTCAGCTCCTGGGTGCTGCTTTTTCCCATCCATTCTCTTGTTCTTTGATAGAAATGATCCTGCCCTAATAACACGAAATCTGCCCATGCGGTAGGAAAAGTATTTTCACACCACGAGAGCCCAGCTGATTGTGACTTTCTTACAGGGATCTGGTAAGAGAAGAGTCTGGACTGCGACAGAAGAAACTTTGCAGGGAATAATTATATCCCAAAGCAAACAGAGAGTGCTCTCAAGTTAAAGGACTCAGAGATTCCTGCAATTTTAAGGTCAGACAATGCCATTTTGCTGCATTTCCTGCACAAGAAAGGATGAATCCATCAGTTAAATACATACTGCATCTCTGAATCTATTACCTATATTAAAATCTATCTATCTTAAAATCTGTCTATGTGAATATCTATCTATATAATAAAACCTATTTTATTTCCCTTTCCATTCCTTGCAGAGTTTTCATGGAGCTCAGTCCCGTGGGGCAGGGTCGGTGAATTCCCCCATGAATTCCCAGGGGACACTGAGCAGAGCAGCCCTTCCCTGGTGCTGAGGGCTAAGGACTGTCGGAGCAGCCTGAGATGTTGTTACCTGGATCCCTGCGGTTCGGGAATGTTGTCCCAGGGACTGAACGTGAGCTCTTAAGGTCTTTTAGTTTGTGTCAGAAGGGATTAATTAAATTAACGCAAGTAACAAAACATCTCACGGCACTCTATAAATAGCCTGGTGGGCTCTGACACAGCTCCTGGCTCTGCCAAGAAATGAGTCTAATAATAGCTGCTTAACGACGAAGTTCAGGGGACTGGAGAGATTATGCAGAGAAAGTGCCAGGACGGGCTCGACCCTGCGATGGCACCGGGCTGGGGAAGCACCATCCGAACAGGTCGCTGAGAAAGCGCCGCTGGAGGGAATGGCTCAGCACAGCCCCTGGGCAGGGGGCAAAGGAGCCCGTCACCACCAGGTCCTCCTCCTGGGCACCGTTTGGAGGGCGGCTGGAGACAAGCGATGCTCTTTCCAGCTAAAAAGCAGCGATTTCTCCCAGGGCTGGGGTCCGGGTGCCGGCAGCACCCCCAGCTCTGCACCGCAGCCTCCTGTGCTCCCCGGCCCCTTCCCCTCCCACCGCTCCTGCTGCCAGGGAGAAATTCCCAGCTGGGCTTTTGTCATCGATGCACGCGTGTTTCTGCGGGAAGTTTCTATTTATGTGAATAGCAATTTTTTCAAACAACTCCACCCCCCCTCCCCCGCCTGCTTCCCTTCAGCAGGAGCCCTGACGAACGCCGCTGGCATGCCTGTAAGCTGCGACTCACTCCCGCGTGCCAGCCCTGACCAGAGCCTTCATCCTCCACCCTGCCATCCCGCAATCCATCCTGCAGCACCACAGCACGGGAATCACACTCACGGTATCTTGCAGAGGGTCAAACCGAGCCGGGACCACCCCATGCACGGGGCTCCCAGCACTCGCCGCAGCCCTGGGACACGAAGGGGCTCCTAAGAAATGAAGGAGCCTGAGCAAAAGCCAGGCTTGAGAGCCTGGCCAGGGGGGCCAAGCCTATGGGAAAGTCCCAAAAGCAGCAGCACCTCTGCTTTGGGGACACCTGGACCCCCAAGAAGATCCTGAAGTGCCCGACCTCCCCAGGCCACCGCTCTCGCCTGACCCAGCTGTTCAGAGGAGCCAGCAAATGGATTTTGTCTTGGATTAAAGCCTGGAGCCAAGCCCCCCAGTCTGCGCCAGTCTGCTGAGTCTGCTCATGCTGAGCATCCCAGTTTGGGACCAGGGTCTTAAAGGCACTTTGGACTCCTGATTTGCGCTGGAAGAAGCCAACACCTGCACTACTTGCCTTGGGTCTCCATCCTGCATAAATCATAGATTCGTAGAATGGTTTAGGTTGGAAGGGACCTTAGAGACCACCCAGTTCCAATCCCCTGCCATGGGCAGGGACACCTCCCACTAGACCTGGTTGCTCAAAGCCCCGTCCAACCTGGCCTTGAACACCTCCAGGGATGGGGCAGCCACAGCTTCCCTGGGCAACCTGGGCCAGGGTCTCACCATCCTCAGGGTGAAAAATTTCTTCCTGATATCCAATCTAAATCTCCCCTCTTCCAGTTTAAAACCGTTCCCCCTCGTCCTATGGCTCCAATCCCTGATCCAGAGTCCCTCCCCAGCTTTGCTGGAGCCCCTTTAGGGACTGGAAGGCTGCAAATAATTGATGCAATTGCCAAAGGAATTGCTGAAGATGGGGAGAGCAGGGAGTCCCGTAGCCTGTCCAGCAGTGGTGGCCGTGGGATGAGCTTTCTACCGTGACCCCAATGGCTTTAGGAGCCCCTGAGTGTGGCTGGGCCAACAGGTGGGTTGCATCTGCAGCCCCCGTAGCTCCAGGAGGGCAATTCCTCGTGTCCCGCATCCGACTTTCCCCGGGCTCAGCGCCTTTGTGCTAACAAAGCCCATCTGCATGGGGGTGGGGGGGATCTGGTGGGGATGGGGTGCGGCAAATATCTCTGCAAACTCAGAGCTCCCTCAGCCCTGGGGCAGGGACTTGGGTGACTTGGGGGAAATAAATGACCCCTGTATTTAGGCAGATGCGCTGCCGGAACAGGAGCGGCACGGGGGCTGTGCTGACCTCGCTGTGCAGGCGGGTGAGGCTGTTTCTCCGATGGGGGTGAAGTCGGCACGCTGTGCCCTGACTCTAGGGACGGCGGCGTTTTCTCCATCCCAGCAGTGGGATGGGGGAAGGCAAGGTTTCTCCCTCTGCCTGGCATTGACACCATCCGGATGGCGTCCGTGTATCCAGCCTGTGCTTCTCAGCGTCTGTGCTGCCGGGCACAGAGCCGTGAAATGAAAGAAAACAACCTAAACGATGCCGTTCTACTGCACTAAAAGCACTATTTAGAGTTCCTGCTGCCACTTCAGATGGGAACGTGGCCTTAAAGGCTGGAAATATCAAAAGCAGTGCTGGGAAGGAAAAAAAAAACCCAGACAAACTGCTGATTGCAGCTGCCTAGCTGGCAAATAAAATGAGTGCTCCCAGAGCGGGTGGCCCAGGGAAAATGACTTCTGTCTCCACTCGAGGATGAATGGACAAAATTCCCCTCTGCTGTACACGAACCGAGCAGCACGGGCAGCCGGAGCAGGGCCCAGACGGGCCCATGGGGTGCGGAGGGGATGGGATCATAGGGAAATACCTTTGGCTGGGTGACGGGGCAGTGCAGAAGTGCTCACTACAACAAGCAGCGCCGTCCTGCAAAGGCGAGGAGTCACTTAAGCCAAACCCTGGACTTTTTAGCAAAAAGAAAATCAAGAATATGTGAACCATCTGTTTTGCAAAGAAATAACCTTCAGGGTTTCCTCAGCTGCAACCTCGAGAAATTCCACAGCTGCTGCTGCGTGGGAGGGAGCCCCGGAAGCATTTTTCCCTCTGCGCGTGGCCGATGCTCAGGGCTGGCTGCAGCCCCCGGCCGGGGAAGGGCTGTGCTGAGCAGCGCACGCTGTGACCCCCCCGCCCCGTGCGGCCAGAGCCCCTCTCTGTGTCCCCTTCCCAGCCTGCGGTAAATGTCACTGCATTCTTACACACCCTTGTGTTTTGCAGCGGCTCAGGGACCTCAGTAGCCTCATCCGTCAGGCCCCCGGAGCTGCCTAAAGCGCTAGGAGTGCAAGGGGAACACACGGGGGATGCACCAAGAGGCATTTTCAGTCCTAGAGGTATTTTCTAGTCCTAATTGCTGCCTCTCGGCTGCAGAGTAAAACGCCAGTCTGCTAAAGAAAACAAAATATTGTTCCTGTTTTTAAGAGCCAGGGCACGCCAGGGGAAAGCAACACAGATTCTTCTGAGTGTCTGCAGACACCATCTCCCTCTGCCTGGCTCCTGCTGAACACCCGCTGGGGCTGCCAGGGGGTGCCTGCCCTGGGGTCCCCACAAGGAAACTGGCTACCCAGAGACTCCTTGGTCCAGGGCTGGGCGCCCGCAGCCCCTGTGCGCACACTGGCAAGGTGCTGTGGGGCCTCCAGGGCCACCGCCAGCCCCCATAAAGAAGCCAAAAGTGTTTTGGGAACGTGGTGCACGGTATAGAGACCCCTGTAACGCAGCACCCACCCCAAGGTGCCCCGCAGGGTCTAGCTGGGCGGCCTCCCCTGGGCAGGGGAGTGGGAGCACCCGGGGCTCCCCGAGCACCTTGCCCAGCCTGGCAGATCCTGCTGCTGCTGGGCACCCCACTGTGGGAGTGGGCTGCAGGCGAGGGGGGCTGTGACTGCTGGGGGGCTGCCCCCTACCCAGCTCCTGCTGCTCCTCCTGCAACGCAGCCCAGCGCAGGGACCCCCGGCATGTCCAGCACCACAACTGGGACAAGCAATGGAATACCAGGGGACTGGGTCCCTCCCTGCGCCCCATNACGGAGTGGGGACCACCGGGGATCACCGGCGACTAGGGACTCCCCCCTTCTGTGCCTCATCCTGTGCCAGAGCGGGGACCACCGGGGATCACCGGGGACGCGGGTGCCCCCTCCCGTGCCTCATCCTGGGCCGGAGCAGGGAGCACCGGGGACCCGGGTCCCCCACTCCTGTGTCCCATCCTGTGCCAGAGCGGGGACCACCGGGGGTCACCAGGGATTCGGGTCCCCCCCTCCCGTGCCTCATCCTGGGCCGCAGCAGGGAGCACCGGGGACTCGGATGTCCCCATCCCCTGCCCTACCCCCGGCCAGAGTGGGGAGCACCAGGGACCACCGGGGACCAGGGTCTCCCCCGGTCTGTGCCCCCTCCTGTGCCAGAGCGGGGACCACCGGGGATCACCNTGGGGTGCGGAGGGGATGGGATCATAGGGAAATACCTTTGGCTGGGTGACGGGGCAGTGCAGAAGTGCTCACTACAACAAGCAGCGCCGTCCTGCAAAGGCGAGGAGTCACTTAAGCCAAACCCTGGACTTTTTAGCAAAAAGAAAATCAAGAATATGTGAACCATCTGTTTTGCAAAGAAATAACCTTCAGGGTTTCCTCAGCTGCAACCTCGAGAAATTCCACAGCTGCTGCTGCGTGGGAGGGAGCCCCGGAAGCATTTTTCCCTCTGCGCGTGGCCGATGCTCAGGGCTGGCTGCAGCCCCCGGCCGGGGAAGGGCTGTGCTGAGCAGCGCACGCTGTGACCCCCCCGCCCCGTGCGGCCAGAGCCCCTCTCTGTGTCCCCTTCCCAGCCTGCGGTAAATGTCACTGCATTCTTACACACCCTTGTGTTTTGCAGCGGCTCAGGGACCTCAGTAGCCTCATCCGTCAGGCCCCCGGAGCTGCCTAAAGCGCTAGGAGTGCAAGGGGAACACACGGGGGATGCACCAAGAGGCATTTTCAGTCCTAGAGGTATTTTCTAGTCCTAATTGCTGCCTCTCGGCTGCAGAGTAAAACGCCAGTCTGCTAAAGAAAACAAAATATTGTTCCTGTTTTTAAGAGCCAGGGCACGCCAGGGGAAAGCAACACAGATTCTTCTGAGTGTCTGCAGACACCATCTCCCTCTGCCTGGCTCCTGCTGAACACCCGCTGGGGCTGCCAGGGGGTGCCTGCCCTGGGGTCCCCACAAGGAAACTGGCTACCCAGAGACTCCTTGGTCCAGGGCTGGGCGCCCGCAGCCCCTGTGCGCACACTGGCAAGGTGCTGTGGGGCCTCCAGGGCCACCGCCAGCCCCCATAAAGAAGCCAAAAGTGTTTTGGGAACGTGGTGCACGGTATAGAGACCCCTGTAACGCAGCACCCACCCCAAGGTGCCCCGCAGGGTCTAGCTGGGCGGCCTCCCCTGGGCAGGGGAGTGGGAGCACCCGGGGCTCCCCGAGCACCTTGCCCAGCCTGGCAGATCCTGCTGCTGCTGGGCACCCCACTGTGGGAGTGGGCTGCAGGCGAGGGGGGCTGTGACTGCTGGGGGGCTGCCCCCTACCCAGCTCCTGCTGCTCCTCCTGCAACGCAGCCCAGCGCAGGGACCCCCGGCATGTCCAGCACCACAACTGGGACAAGCAATGGAATACCAGGGGACTGGGTCCCTCCCTGCGCCCCATCCCAGGCCGGACTGGGCAGCACTGGGGATCTGGGTCCCCCCTCCCATGCCCCATCCCGGGCCGGAGGGGGAGCACCAGGGATCACCTGGCACCCGGGTCCCCCCCGGCCCTGTGCCCCATCCCGGGCTGGAGCAGGGGGCACTGGGGATCTGGGTCTCCCCTCCCGTGTCCCATCCCGTGCCAAAGCAGGGAGCACCAGGGATCACCGGGGACCCGGGTCCCCCTTGCTTCTCATGCTCCATGCTGGGCCGGAGCGGGGAGCACCGGGAATCCGGGTCCCCTCTCCCGTGTCCCATCCTGTGCCAAAAGCAGGGAGCACCGGGGACCCGGGTCCCCCACTCCTGTGTCCCATCCTGTGCCAGAGCGGGGACCACCGGGGGTCACCAGGGATTCGGGTCCCCCCCTCCCGTGCCTCATCCTGGGCCGCAGCAGGGAGCACCGGGGACTCGGATGTCCCCATCCCCTGCCCTACCCCCGGCCAGAGTGGGGAGCACCAGGGACCACCGGGGACCAGGGTCTCCCCCGGTCTGTGCCCCCTCCTGTGCCAGAGCGGGGACCACCGGGGATCACCGGGGACTCGGGGCCCCCCTCCCGTGTCCCATCCTGTGACGGAGTGGGGACCACCGGGGATCACCGGCGACTAGGGACTCCCCCCTTCTGTGCCTCATCCTGTGCCAGAGCGGGGACCACCGGGG
>VYXH01002734.1:168896-216706 GCA_013397275.1 Burhinus bistriatus
GCCGGCCGCGCCGCGCTCCCGCCGAGCGGGGCTGGGAGGCGGAGCGGGGCGCGGAGCGGTGCGGAGCGGGGCTGGGAGACGGAGCGGTGCGGAGCGGTGCGGAGCGGTGCTGAGGCGCGGTGCGGTGCCGCAGGCTGGTGCACTCGGGGCCGGCCAAGGGCTCGGCGCTGTACGAGGCGGAGCTGTCGTTCGCGCTGCGCAGCGGCACCCGGCTGGGCGTGCAGACCCACCTCTTCAGCCTGGAGAACCCCCGCGACCTGGCGCTGTGGACCCGCCTGCTGGTGGACGGCACCCACGGGGCCGCCGAGCTGGTCCAGGAGGTCTCGGCAGGTCAGCGGGGAGCTGGGGTGGGGGGGGTCCCGGGCGGCAGGGTGGCCATCCTCCTTCTCACCCCTTTCCCCATCCCCAGCCTGCACGTGGAAGGGGCGGGATTGCACCCTCTCCATCCACATCGACAAGGGCTTCACCATCTCCACCACCGAGCCCGGGCTCAGCAAGACCATCCTGCTCCAGCAACCCTTCGAGAAGCTGCAGATGTCCTCCGACGATGGCACCAAGATGCTCTACCTGGACTTTGGTGGCCCGGAGGGAGAGATTGTGAGTTGGCTTTACCCTCACCGACCCCCACCCACCTTCCCACCGGCCCCGGGGGGAGAAGGGGAGCAGAGCACCCACCCTGCCCACAGCACCCACCCTGCCTGGCACGTGGGGGTGAGGCATGGCTCATCCACGCCCCTCCAGCTGCACGCAGCCCCCATGACGCACAGCTCTTCCCAGGGCCCCAGTAAGGCTCTGGTGGGGTTTGGTGGGCTCTGGGTGGTCCCTGCCCTTCTTGCTGCAAGCAGAAAGCTGGCTGGTGCGGGCACAACCCACCCCATTGCAGACATCCCTCCCTTCCTTTCTTACAGCAATTGGACCTTCACTCCTGCCCCAAAACCATTGTCTTCATCATCCACTCCTTCCTCTCGGCCAAGGTGACCCGGCTGGGGCTGCTGGCATGAAGAAGGAGCGGAGCACCGGGCAGAGCAGCCCCAGTCCCCGTCCGATCTATGCACCTCCCTCCAGGCCAAACCCAGCCCCAAGCCATCCCGAGGAGACCAGAGCCCCCCGCGGGGTCACGCCGCCCCCACCGAGGAAAAGCACCATCCGGCTGGGAAAAACAACTCCCGGGGCATTTGGGGGCAGCGATGGGGTGAAATCCCTCTTGGATGGCAGCACCGGGACTTCTGCGGTGCCTTCCTCCCCTCCTTCCTCCCACTCCGATGCTCGGCAGCGGCTGGAGAAGCCCGGTCAGAGCCCACTGCAGGCGGCCGCGTGGTCGTCACCCCAGTGCCTTGTGAGATGATATTTTCTGTACAAAGAACCCATTTGTATCAATGTTTTATATTTATATCACCCAGTTAAAAATGCTGACGTGGCAGCTCTTGCCCGCCTGGCTTGGAGCCCCCGGAGAGTCCCCAGGTCCTGCAGCACAAGGACGTGTGTCCATCCCCAAGACAGACAACGGGAGGGCTGGAGGCCGGAACCAGCTCCGTAGTGCTTGAGAGATGGGAACTGCAGATTGGCTTTATTTGCCAAATTTTTCCCTGTTGTACCGAATGATAGGAACCACTTTTCTTTGGAGTTGGACGGTTCGTTTTATTTTGCTAACTCCTGGGTCACTTTGTTTCTCGGTTTAGGGGGGAGGGTTGTCAGGTGGCTGCTGGGAAACAACTTCTTCTATGAACCAAAAGATTCTGCATGAAAATGCCTTTTTTTTGGGGGGGTCGAATAAACATTGCAGATCACAACCAGCAGGAGCCAAGATCTGTCTCCTGGTTTCACTTGGAGAAGTAGAAAATCTGTTTGTGGGTGATACCTGGGCCGTGCCTCAGGGTGTTTTCTGCTGGAGGAAGGGAAGGTTTTCCTTGGAGGCTGTGGGATGTTGCTGTGAGCCGCTGGTGTTGATCTGGGGGTGCTGGGGACCCTGGGGGAGGGGGTTCAGATGGGGACAAAATATCTTTGAAGGCAGCCACCGCTGTGCTGGGCGCAGCAGAGAGGGACACGCTGATGCCCGCACCAGCTTTTGCAATTCCGGGTGGGTTTGAATACCCTGTGCTTGGTGCTTTGGGATGCTCAGCGGCGGGCAGGCATCATTTCCAAACGCAGGAAAGTTGTGTGTTTTGCTTTTTTATTTTTTTTCCTTTCTCCAGTAAAAAAAGCTGCCTGGCTGGGCAGCAGCATGGGCTTTGAACGGTGTTCCCTTCACGTGCCACCCGTGCTGGCCGAGTCAGGCACGAAGGCAGGTATGGTTGTGGTGTCTGTGGGCTCCTGGTGTGCCTGTGGCACAGCCGGGATTTACTGAGCGCTTCCCGGTGATGCAGCCTGTCCTCGCAGATGCCCAGCATGAAGCACCAAGGCTGCGTGCGGACACGGGTCCTCGAGGTGTCTCCGGGAGCTTGGCGAGAGCCGTCAGCCACCCCATAGTCCCCTGTCTCATCGGGGAAGGTGCCACGTTGGTGGCGGGAGCCGTTGGTGTGGTTTCGCGAGAGGTGTTATTCACTGGCCTGTGTCTACCGGGCTGTGAGATGTGCTAGCCCAGCACCCCGGGGCAGCGGCAGAGCTCTCGGGCACCCGCACAGGGACAGCGGGAGAGGAAAGGGCCACGTTCACATCGCTGCGCTGTGCCAAATTCTGGATTCACCTTCTCATTTTGTCCTGGCCCTGATGTGGCGGAGCCCAGAGTCTCCCAGGAAATTAGCCAGGGAGAAGGCGAACGCTCAGGCTGCAGGCTGAAAAACAGCGACTAACGAGCAGCAAAATAATATGATTTTTAATGATAAGTCATGCATCCTGTTGCGCTGTACGGAGCCGTCCCCGGCGCGGCACTGATGGGAGCGGTGGGGTGCGTCGGCAGCGTGGCGTGCCGGGCTGCAGCCGGCGTTCCCTTTGGGAGCCCTGTCTGGGAGGGGGAATCCCTGTTTCCCTGGATCGTTTGTGGGTGAAGCGCAGCTCCTTGGGCGCTTGTTAAGCAGAGGTGGCACTCCTAGGCGAGGAGGCCGCGAGCTGCAGGGTTTCTGCTCTGGTTAGAGCGAATCTCAGCACACCGCTGCGAAATTAATGATTTGCCTAATGAAGATGAGCCAGTCCCTGGCAGATGAAGGCGGGCGCAGTTCCTGGGGCTGTGGGGAGGCTGCCCCTGCGCAGGTGTGTGTCTTGGGGGCGGCGTTTGGGGGAGGACGTGGTTTGCCATGTGCAGAACCGCTCCCAGGACCCTGACGCTGTTGCAGCCATTGGGGTGCCGGGGAGGGGAGAAGAAGCAGGCCAGAAGCTGCAAAAAAATGGAAGGAAAGCAATAAAAATGCGAAGCAACAAGGGCAGAGAGGTGCATGCGGTTTGAGCAGGGAGGAAGCACGGGAACAGCTTATTTGGTGTAAAAAAATAGTTTTTATGGGGCACATGAGCACTCAGCTGCTCCGCTCTTTGCAGGACAGGGTGCTGGAGAGGAGGGGGCTGGAGGAGCCCACGCAGGTACAGCCCGTTCCTCGCCGCACAGAGCCCCATGGCTGGCAGCACTAATCCTGTCTGATGAAGAAGCCCCTACTTTTTATTGCACATAACTGTCAGATTTCCAGGAGACCTTGCAAAATGGATTTGCAAAAGGAAAAAAAAAAAAGACCCCCCCCCCCCCCGCCCACGTTACTAACTGTTAAATCAATACAACAAGTAATTTAGAAACAGATGGTGTATTTTTCTATGATCAAAAGCATGTCTGCACAAAGAAATGCATTATTACTGCAATTTACCTTCCTCTTCCTGCCCTACAGCCATTACTCTTTGGGGTTCATTCCAATAAAAGAGGGAATCACTCCCAACCCAGAGCAGATCTCCTATTAATCTTACAGACCACAAACTGCCTTGACTTTCCCAGCGCCGCTCAGGCAGACCGTCCCGCTCTGTGCCTGGGCTACGAAAGAAATGGCTCAGTTCAGAAATGGACGTTTCTTTCCTTTAAATTCTTTGCATTTGATATTGGTGATGGGGTGGGGATTTTCCCCCTTCCCCCCTCCATGTATTTTATGGTGGCTTCTCAGCTGCTTCACCCTTCTGGCACCGTCCTCTGCTTAACGGGACCCTTTCCCCGATGATTCTTGCCAAGGGGCCCGTGGATAAGACAACCGCCTCTTGTTTCTCTGAGTGATGTGGGACCTCGTAACATAAACCACCCAGAAACAGAGGATAGAAACTGCCTCCCCAAGAGGAGCCCGTGGCTGCTGGAGATCTCTCCCTAAGTCCAGCAGCATCTCTGATTCCCGGGAAGGTGCCTGGAGAGGTGGCATGAGCATCCTGGGGACAGTGGTTATTTTCCAGGCTGGTGCTGAGGGATCAAGGCCAGCACTCATGAGAGACACCAAAGTCTTGGGGGGAAAAAAACATCGCAATTGTTTCCTAAAACTCCTACTTCTCCTAAAATTCCCAACTCTCATTGGTGTACATGTCTAGAATCCTTTGGACATCTGGAATCAGCGCTGAATTTCTCTGCCTGGGGAAGGTTTTGGGGTTGGCAGTGGGGACCGGTTCCCGGTGCAGGACGGCATCCATCTGGAGTGATGAGCGCTCCTGCCTGGGACCACACCACGCTGTTCCCTGGGGGGGAATAACAGCTCGTTGGGGTTTTATTCTTTCGGGCACTTTTATGGCAGGACTAATATTATGGAAAGCGGCTTTAAAATAAATATAATGAACTTGTGCTTATAGAACTGGAATGATGGTAACGGGCTCAGGTGGAAAGCAGATTTCCTCAGCTGAGTCGCTTCAAGGGAACTGTAGGTTTATTTGGCCACCGTGACTGACGGAGCCTCGGGGAAAGGGGATTTTAAAGGTGCCACGAGAGTTGGAGAAATAGATGGCAAATGGGAAAGGAGGAGGAAAAAAAAAAGCCTGATTTTGCTCTCCCTGTGGAGCTCCTGGGGTGCTGGTTGCCAGAGGCGGGGGATGGAAATGGAGATACAGAGACAGTGGCACCTAAACTGCTTCAGTGCTGGCCCAAGCCATGCACGGAGAGAAGAGGGTGGTGGCAGCGGGGCTGGCAGCAGCCTGGTTCTCGTGCCATCCCTTGCCCTTCGGGAGCAAATCCGCCCAGGACACGGCAAGGCAAGCTCTCAGTTTCCTCTGCGGGGACACCCGGTGCTGTCAGCATCCCCGGCAGCAACGTCACAAGCGGGAAGTTTCCCCAGAAAGGGTTTTTCCAGGTCACGAGACCTGGAAAACAGCCCTGACTGAAGGAGCTGGAGAGGGAAGAGAGAGATGCTGCGGGAAGAGTGATTAGGTTGTCCCCAGGTGTTTGCTCGCCCGCAGCAGAACACTGTTTCCCTCCCGATACCGCTTGTACTTTCCATTAGTCGGCTCTGACCTTTTAGTGCCGTAATCAAACAAGACAACCTAACACTTAAATCTGAGCATTTAGTGCTGACATTTACAATTGGTTCTCGAGTTAGAGAGACCGAATGAAAATTTCCTAGCAGACAGCATGCTGCAGGGAACGGGAATCAAATAATTCATTTGCTGAATAACAGGCGTGCCAGCCCCCTTCAGCTGTCTGCCCGAGCCCGCATCGCATGGCTTGGTATTTGTACTAGAGCGCTTGTCATTAAAAAGTCAATATTCATCTGGAGTTAGTGTGGCACGCCGGTGCCAGCGATCCCAGAGACGTCTCCTGTTCGGGGTGCAGGGAAACTGTATTTGGCATTTGATTAATGTAAACAGGAGTGAGCTTACCCAGGCGGGAGCCCTGCGGGAGCGGGAAAGCTACGTTAAATGTTAAGGATCCAAGGCAGTAATGAGGATGTTTTCTCTCATTCAGCCTCGGCTCTATCTTTGCCCAAAACGTGAGCACTCGGTGCATCCCTTGCGGTGTGTCCGCAGCCCCATACGTGCCCCGTGGTGGCTGCTCGGCTGTGCTGTCCCTGGGCAGGGATGGGCTTATCCGGTGCTGCCTCTGGGGGAAGCGAGCCCTGAGCATTTAGCAGGGTTTGCCTGGTGAGGATATAGGGGTGGTGGGACGTCAGGGTGTGCCCAGAGCCACAACGCCCCTGGGAGCCCCCAGGTCCTGCACCCATCCCCCTGGCTTGTCCTCACACAGCGGTGGCTGCCTCTTCTCCTCCCGTGCAGTAACTTCCCACCGGAGCCACATAATTAAGTTAAAGCTGTTAAAAAAATGTCTGGATAAGGTTTCCCACGCTGCTGCTCATGGACTTTCAGTGTTCCTCTTGCCTCCTCCAAAGAGCAGCAAAAGCAGATGGACTGCAAAATGGGACAACACAGCTCATCCTCCACCCTGCCTGGGAACATCCTTGTCCCATAAATAGGCTTAAACAGTCCGAAATACTCTGCCTCACCTGGCTGGTCATGACCTTTCTCTGCCTTTGCTAATACAACAGTTGAAGAAATTAATATATTCGTATAAATTACAGAGAACAGAACATAAGATGTCCAAAACACTTCTTATTGCTGTATTTTCCCAGCGTTGCTCCATGTGCTGCTTTTCTGAAGTACTGACATCCTTCTGCTGCGGGGGGGACATCCCGTTAGGATTTTTGCATGAGAACTGGGATCAGCACCTGTATCTGCAACTGCTTTGCATCAAACAGCATTTCCCCAAGCAGCCGGACAGGGAAATAGTTAGTTCAGAGGAATTGATGCTGTCTGCACGACGTTCCCGCAACGGTCGGCTCTGCTTGGGTGTTGCTTGGAGGTGGCGGTGGGAGGAGCGGTCAGGCAGGGTGCAGCGGTGGGATGGAGAAGATGAAGGTGTTCAGGTGCTGTGAAGCACAAGCGTGTTGCAGCATCGACGGCGGCTTGGGCACGACCGCTTGCACAAACACGCTCATGCTGTCGGTGGTGGCGTGCACCCTCAGTGCCACAGCCTGCCAGTTTCATAAAGAAACAAGAGAAACACAGAAAAAGCAGTATTTTTTTTTTTTTTAAAAAAAAGCCTTATTTCTCACTTTTATCAAAGTGCACCTAAAAATTGCACTTTAAATGTGGTCAGCTCTCAAATGTGGATGTCTCTAGAAAACTGCAAGGGCTTCACTAACTGCAGCCAGACCCAGTGCTGGGACGCTGGCGTGGGGCACCCAAACACCCGGTCCCGCTCCACGGGTGCTGCTGGAAGCCGTGCCCAGCGCCCGGTGGGGATGTGTCCCCAGCCTGCAGGGACCTCAGCTCCCCACCCTGGTAATTAATATTTTGCGTTGCGCCCACTGGGCTGCCGCTGTTCCGCCTGCTTTCATCCTTTATGGAAAAAATTTCTTTCCTCCTTGCTGCCCCGGTGCTGTGCCTGCCTGCCGGGGTGCTCAGACCCCTTCCAGCCCGCGCGTGTGACATCTCCGTGGCGACAGAGCGTGATGCGAAATTGCACGGCTCGCACGAGAAATGAGTCATGGATAACCCTTTTCTCCCCTCTGTATCAAAGGGAAGTCAAATTGCGGTGGGATACGTTTTAACACGTGACATTCTCAAGGAGACTCTCCCCCGAAATGCTGCGGGGCGGCTGACGGTGGAGGTTTTCCTCGGGTGGAAATCTGCTTGGCTGGGGGGGACAGAGCTGGTTGGGGTGGGCAGGGAGAAGCTGTGCCCAGATGGGACCTCCTGGTTCAGCCAGAGCTTTTCCTCCATCTCTTTGGGCACCGCTGGGGCATCCCATCACCTCTCCGTGTCTCCATTTCTAGCAGCGCTGACATCTCCGCAAGGCTCGGATGGGGATATAAACACCTTCTAACTGGTTTCCCACCAGCAGACGAGGACATCCCCATTTCTCCATGGGGCTGGGCCCTAATTTCCCTTTCCCAGCTGATGCTCCCCTGCCATCACACGCTCTCTGGGAGCTCCACATCCCTTCCCAGGGCCCTCCTGTCTGCTTCAGCCACAGGCGAAGGGGCTCCGAGCAGCCTTTCCCTCTCCGCTGGCATCACCAGAGGGGTTCCCGGGTCCCAGCCATCGTGGCAGAGGCTCCTCCAGCAGCCTCCTGAGCCCTCCGGGGTGAAGCACAGCAACGCACACCCATGTTTTCGTCTTCCCCCCATCTCTTTGCTGAACCTGGGGGGCTGCGGATGCTGCAGAGACCCGGGCGGTGATGCAGGAGGAGCTGCCCAGCCTGGGCACACCGGGGTCACTTGCACGGCTGCTGGCTGAGCATCGTGCAGGGTGAAGGGCTTCACCAGGGCTCGGGGAAACCGTCTAAACCATCTCCCACCCGGCTATAATCTTTGAACCCCATAAGTATCAGCGTCTGCTCAATGCACATTCGTATTAACTGTTAAAACCACTTGGTATCTCATTTCAGCAGTTTCCTTTTAAAACTTCAGTAGCAAACCTTTTGCCTTATTGGAGGCAAATCTTCGACCTTTCTGTAGTGTTTGCTCTTCTGGGAGTTTCCATCAGATGTTAGTCTGCTTTGACTAATTTCTACTATTTTCAATTTTTAAAAGAGTAACAAAAAAGCTGAGAGTACAAGGAGAGGGAAGCAAATGGGTCTCACACAGCATCTCTTGTCCTGATAAGACACAGGGAAACGAGCCCACAGGTGGCATCTTGATCCTTTTCCTCAGCACAGAAGAAGGAGGCAGCTGGTATGGATGCTGTCACTAAAAACACTGGGGAAAGATTTGGCAGAAGGCCAGGGAAAGCTGGATATTTTCACCCCAGCTCTGCCACTCATCTGCTTTGGGACCAGGTATGGGCTGGCTCTGTGCCTCAGTTTTCCTTTCTGTAAAATGGGCATATTCCCACTCCCTGCCAGTGTGCGTTGTCAGCCAGGAGCAGCAGAAGCAGAGCACAGTCCTGCACCACTAATTACCCTGAGGGATGAAGTACTTTGGAAAAGTTCCTGTAATGTCTTTGTGTATGTGTGATACCTTTGTAAATGTAAATGTTACAGCACTCACCTGTAAGGGAATGCTGGAGTAAAAGTCCGAATTGATCAGTCGATCAATTGATCTCTCTCTCTCTCTCTCTCTCTCCATTCAATATATCCGTTTATTTTCTCTCTGTATGTTCTCAAATAGATTAGGTTTCAAGAGGCTCGGGACCAGAGGACGGCTGAATTGACAACCAGAAGATATAGGTTTGTTCTACAGCAAGAGTATGAAAACCACATAAAATTGAACTTGGTTTTATAACACTCATTCAGGAGTCCTGAAGCCAGAAATGGGATTTAATATATAATGTGGTGAGATACAGATGAGACCTTTTCAGAGTTTCTGTGTTTTTGTTATACTATATATTATCAATGCTGCATGGTAGATTCTCCCCCCCCTCCAATTCCTTCTAAAAGCAGAAGGTTGTTTCTGAAGGCTTTACTGTACTGGTGACATATCCATATGCAATATAAATGACCTGTTGTTTCAGACGATGATAATGGGAATAAATACCAAATTAAAAAAAAAAAATCAAACCCTGTAGAACAGGAAAAATAGCAGAATTTCCAACACCCAGAAAGCTTCTGCTCTAGCAAAGGGCACGTATCCATGGCAACAGGAGCCCTCACTGTCACGATAATAAAAAAATATATTATTCTAGGAGAGCTCTTAAAAGGGAAATATACATTTCGCTGAGGTGGATGATGAAATATTGGGCAGCAGAGTGAAGAATGGGCGAGAGGAGTCCGGAAAGAGATCCCAGCAGTTCTGCAGCCCGCCACAGGTAGGGAGGGGGAATGCAGACCCGGCAGGAGGATGGGGAAGCATCCCATGGCCATATCCAGGACTCGCCTGCCTCCATCTCCTCCGTGCTCCTGTGCACATGACTCAGAGACCACCACAGAAGAGGTCCACCCCAACACGTATACCTGGAGTGATGCAAATCAGGTGGCAAAGGCTGGAAATCATGGGACTGTACTGGTGCAGGGCGGTGTGGGGTGCAGGGGAGACCCAAGGGAGCCCTGCTGAGGTCTGGTGGCAGCAGCCAAAGCCCCGGCTTTGGTAGACACCGAGCATCCTCATGGCATTGCGGCCCACGATGTGCTCCTGAGCGTGGGGACACGTGCCAGCCAGCTATGAGCTGTGGAGCTGCAGCAGCTTTTTGGGAAGGCTTTGAGTTTTTGGCAAAGAGAAAATTGTGGAAAACCAGCGGATTGGCTGAACTTTTCCTGGGTTTGAATTTTGTGAAGAGGCTAAAAACTGGTGCTGGCAAGTCAGCATTTCACCAATGGTAAAACCAGGATGTGTTGAGGTTTACAGAACACTGTGAAAAAAGGAGGAGGAAAAAAAAAGTTGTGTTTTCTCCCATAGGATACCCAGGATTTTCTCCCGAGCAAGATGCAGGGGATGAGCAGCTTGGTGGAAAAGTTCAGCCCTCCGCACCCTGCCCGGGGTGGGACGCAGCCCTGGGATCTCCCACAGAAACCGCACTGCTCCAGATGTGGAGCACCTGGCTGGACCTTGATGTCCCCCATGCCCGTGGCCCAAACGAGGGACTTGTGTCTTGGTGGCTGCAGGACCATCCGTGGAGGAGCAGATCCTGCAGCAAAGGGGGAAGGAGGGATGCCCTGGCAGCCACAGGAGCCTGGGAGCGCTGTGGACTGCTCAGTGGTTTGGGGCTATTTCATGGCTCTCTCTGGGTTTCGGGGTGTTTAATCTGGTGCATCTTTGGGTTCTGCTGACAGCCCCAAGATGTGGGGTAAAAACACCCCCTTGGGGCGCCCTGGCCTGAACCCTTCCTGCAGGTGCTGTCTGCAGCGTGGAGCAGGGAAGCTGGCCCAGGAATGGAGAGAAAAAAGAGAAAACATTGACCCAAAAATGTGGGAGCAAAGAGGAGTGGCCCTGCCCCAGAAGGACCGGGCAGCAGGGGAGCTCGGGGGCTAATTCCCATTGTCCCACCTGCCGCTGTCCCCTCCTTGGCAGCCTGGCGGGAGCCACAGGGACCTCATAGCCTGTGCTGCTTCCCGCAAATCTGGAGGGAAATGACCTCTCTGCACGTGAGCTCCCTCCAGTCCGGGTGAAGGTGGGGGGCCTGGGGGCTCGGCATGTGCTGTGCCTGGGTGGGTGATGGCGGCTGGCTGGGGATGCTTCTGCTTTCGGTCCTCCCCATCTTCAACGCACTAATCAGGTCTCTTCTCTCTCTTTTCCAGCATCTCTCCCCAGCCCTGCCCTGCCAAAGCTGGCGTTTTGGCCTGGCTTCACTCCTGCCACGGGTAAGGGAGCTGCTCAGATGAGCCCAGGAGGGGATGGAGTCAAAATACACATTTTTTTGTGAGTCCCAGTGAAGCTGGGCAGCCAGAGCTCTGGAGGAGGAGGACTGATGGGGACTCCCAGCTCACAGCCCCGATCCTCCCTGGCTGTCAACTCCCTGCTGTGGTTACATCCATGACCATATCCCCACTGGTAGAAACCACTAACACTTTGTGTTTCCCACTGGTCCCCACAGCCGTTAAGGTTTCTGCAGTGTGGTTAGCAATTGCTGATGGAGATGACCTCACCTTCTGCCTGGGAAAGCCTTGCAAATCCCCCATGGGCTGGAAGGGTCGTTAGGCTGTGCCGTCCCTGCTGTAACCTCTCTAGCTGCTGGGATGCCAGCAAAACCTGACCTTGCTTTAACTGTTAATTTCTCCCTCCACCTTCTGCGCACTGACTCTGGCAAACCATGAAGTCCCCTTCCACACTCGCAGGGCAGTGTGGACGTCCCCTTCTACCCAGGGCAGATTGGCAGCATTTGTCCCAGGAAATCTCTCCTGGCAAAACACTTGGAGATATTTCTGGATCCTCCTGGGTGCCGAGGGAAGGGACATGGCATCCCTGGACGCTGACGGTTCTCTTTGCCCCCAGCAGAGCTCCTTCTCCAGCGGCTTTAATAAGAGCATAGACCCAAGGCTTGTGTAATCTGCTGCCCAGAGAAAATCCTACGTGGATGTCCTTGCAGTAAGGAGCAGTCACCTCAACAGACATCTTGGAGGAAGCAGAGGCTCTTGAGACCCATAGACAGATGCAGGACTCAGGCACTACATCTTAGCTCCACTGTCCCACAACATGTCCTCATCCCAAGGACGTTATCTTAGCTCAGGAGAGTGAGAGATGAGCGGATGGTAGTTCCCATAACCTTCACATCTTGGAGGGAAGCAAGAGCGGCGCAAGGTGCCCGCAGAGCCCCTGGCAATGCTGCTCCAGCCAGCGGCAAGCGCAGCCTCCCCTGTGCTGGTGGGGCTTTGCTCATGTTCTCACCGAAACGCTGGGGCCAAGCAACTAGTGAATTGCAGCCCTATAACCCCCTAAACCTGGGCTCGAGCCCTCACCTCCGTATCCCGCAGCCAAATGGGGATTTGCCCTGCATCCCACCGAGTGTGCGTTTCAGCATCCTCAGCCTCCCCCTTTCCCTCGGGGGGTGGCACTGATCTCCATGTTATTTTAGCCTAAAAGCAGGAATTGAGGTCCTTGGCTGCAGGACAGCATCAATGCCCAGCACAACCCACCAGAGCTATAAAAAACTCACTGCTCCATTAGACAGCAAATCCAAAATTGCATCCAAAGCCACCAGCAAGGAGATGGAGTGCAGCTCTCTCACCAACATGATCCCAGGGCACTGGCATTTAGGCCACAACTCTTTCAGTAGTCCCAAAATATCAGTGCCTTTTTTCCTTCCATTAGACCTATAGGCACAGGATGCAAAAAAAAAAAATTAGTTTGTAAAGGATTCCTGAAACTTGCCTGGAGCAGAAAGGTGGGACCTGGATTCTGGGGGCTGGTGGCAGCAGGAGGATGTGGGGGCTTGGTTGGTCCCCCTGCCACCCCCCCACTGCAGGGACCCCCGCAGAGCTGGCGGGTCCGGCTGCGGGTCTCCCTCATGTGCTCCTGGGCAAACCCAGACTCGATCCGGGCAGGCGTGGGAAATGGGGAAAACAGGGAGAGGAGGGCTTGGAGACCCTCTGAGCGCTGCCTGCCGCACCGGGGTCTCTCCTGCGCCCTGGCTTGGCATGATGCCGGGTGCAGAGGGGATTTCTTGGCTCAAAGCAGACAATTTTGGCTCAATGTTCTTCCTCGGCAGGGGCTGGCAGGGTGCAAGCCTTTCCCAGGGCGCTGCAGGGGGAGCTCGTGCCGTGCGGCAGCGCACCCCGACTCATGCCGGTGGGGAACGCTCCTCCTTCACGGAGAAAACGCTCCTCCAAATGAGTCGGAGTTTCATATCTCGCAAACTAACTGAGGAGGAATTGGGGATGGTGACACCCACCCTCCCAACGATCCCCGCTGCAGCCTGGGACAAGCCAGTCCGTGAAGGAAATCGCAGCCGATGGCTGAGAGAGGGCGTTTACTGGCGAGTTGGGCTCATAGTCCTACACGTAGATACACCCTCGTACACACACGTACACACACACACACACACACACACACACACACACACACACACACACAGAGCTGCCTTTGAGGCTGAGGCTCTCTGCCCACGCAGCCAGAGCCAGCCCCTTCCTCAAGGATGCTCCTGCACTGTCTGAGCTGGGGGAGCGGATGCCCCCAGAAATTTAGCTTGGGTGGAGCACTGCTTTATCCTGAAATAAGTCAGAATAAACAGCGATTTTTAGGCTCATGTATCATCATGCATCAGTCCCTCTGATTTTCCTGCTTCCTGTGCCTGTTTCCACCAGCAGCAGTTGCCCCTTGGAGCTCTGTTTGCTGATGCTCACAAAATACCCCAGGCCATGGGCCATCCTTTACGGGAGGACCTTTCCTCCTTGCCCCAGCAAAAACTTCCTGGGAGATGGGCAGAGGGTGGAGGTGGCACCAGAGATCATGGTGACTCAAAGGTATCACCCTTTGGGAGCCAGTCTGGATCTTGGGGTACTGCTGGGCATCCCATGATTTTTAACAAGGATGGAGAATTTTCTCATCTGATTTTCTTTTCTAACAACCAGAGGAGAAGGTTCAGCGTTAACTAGGATTACCTGTGTACATGGGGAAAAGGGGAAGGTCACCAGGATGGGTTGGGCCCAGCAGGAGAGTGTGTGCAACCCTGGGCACCTCCAGGTCTTTGGGCACAGTTGAGAGCCGTAAGCCTCCCATTTGCCTGGTTTTCAAGGAAAACTCAGCTCAAGGTCTCCCTGGGGTGTTTTCCTTCCTCTCAGCCTTTACTTTGTTTGGGGAAACCTTATTTTCCCTACTCTTAATTCCAAACTTTGCTCTGGATCAGAACCAAAGGCCCAGCAGCAGAGGAGCTCCTGGGAGAATCGCTTGCTCCTCTCGGTATCAGCTCAGGTATCTCTGATGCACACCACACGAAAAATGGCTAAACAAGGAGATTAAATAAATCACAGAATCACAGAATGGTTTAGGTTGGAAGGGCCCTTAAAGATCATCTCGTTCCAACCCCCTGCCATGGGCAGGGACACCTCCTACTAGACCTGGTTGCTCAAAGCCCCATCCAACCTGGCCTTGAACACCTCCAGGGATGGGACAGCCACAGCTTCTCTGGGCAACCTGTTCCAGTATCTCACCACCCTCAGAGTGAAAAATTTCTTCCTGAGATCTAATCTAAATCTCCCCTCTTCCAGTTTGAAGCCATTACTACATGCCCTTGTAAAAAGTTCCTCGCCAGCAGCCTTACGTGTGCAGAGTTATTTATGTGTCTTCTGCTGCTTGCTCTGGGGAACAAGTAAAAAGAAATTAAGGAATTAGGAGTTACTTATCCCCCAGAAACACTTTTTAGTCTTTTATCTTTATTCCTCATAGGTGCCATTTTCATATAAATATGAAGACTGTGTGTACTTAGGAACATAATGCTGGCTTGGGATGCATATAGGAGGTATAAAGGACATTGGATAAATTGGAGATAATTTAGCTTTTATATATACACAAATCTAGATACACACATCATTACCATTTTATTTATGCATGTGTGTTTACACATACAGATCTTATATTTACATATTTATAGAAATGCTGAATGTATTGAATACTATCAGAGACAGCTCACAGATAAAAGAAACCCTGTGAGCTAATGAATGTACAAAAGAAGAAAACAAATATAGAATAGTCACAAATCAATAGCCTCACCTTTTTCTTCTGTTACTAGAAATAAATTACATTTCTGAACAAATACATTTTTTACCCCACAGTCTACTGTGGAAGGTGGTCAGAAACAGCCTGCCGCCTTCTTCAGCTTGCCAGTTTTCCATTTTCCAAAGGAAATATATCACAGCTTTCCTTGGAAACCAAGCCGCAAGCATCACTTTGCCCCAAATCCACTTTTCCACCTAAATACCCGCCTTGGTGCTGCTGTTTGATGCTGTGGAGGCACCGGGACAGCCCAGCATCTGCCTCGCTGCGGGACATGGAGGGCTTGTGATGGAAATTGGGGCGGCTTTCATCAAGTCTTGCTTTAGAGCAGCACCAGAGGGTTTTGCCCAGGAAAGTACACCCGGCCAGGACATCGCACACCACTCCTCCCCTTGGCACGCTCCTGGCTCACGTGAAAGATGCTGGAGAATTGGAAAGAGGAATTTTTAGCGCTGAAGTGGAATTTCACAGCTTTTCTGAGATGATATTTCATTTTTTGCTTTTTTTCCCCTGCAACTGTTCTTGGTGTTTCTAAACTGAATTGAACATGAGCTTTAAACACTAGATGGTCCCCTGAAGGGCAGGTTCCTCTGCCAGGTCCGGACCCTCACCCCAAGCATTTGGCAAAATAAATGCAAAATTACTTAGTCTGTGCAGGTGGAACTCTCCCAGTGTCGTTCAGGCACTGGTTTTTTGGAGTGGCTTCTCTTCCACAGGCAAGGCAATGTGAGATGTTATTTGGAAACAAAAATATCATCAGAAGAGCAAAAGCCCGTCCTCGGTGGGGCTGCTCCTGCCCTGTCTGCCGCAGACAGCTGCCTCTCAGCTCCCTTTGAATTTCTCCCAGTGCATTACTTGGTTTTCAATTTCATTCCCCTTCCTAGGAGCAACCTCAGCTTTATGTTTCCCTTTTAAGCTGATTGAAATAAAGTATTTGAACAAATGTCATGGGCACTTAGAAATCTCTCCTCCGTTTACTCTCCATTGCTTTCATTCTGTCCACCTTCTGCAGCACCAGCTCTTAAAGCCTTGAGTGCTGCCTATCTAAATTAATGCATCTTGTAGGCAGGATACCATACAAATTCATTAATTTTTTGTATATTGGAAATATGCCTTTATTAAGTCTCTGTTCATGTTTTTCTGATGGTTGAAGAGCTGAGCTTCTTCACAAACCATCAGCAAAGAGATGGTGGCTCCTCGAGATCCATTATGTACGTACCTCTGGGAGCGTGTTCTTCAACCAACAAACATTTAGAGTCAGTACAGAAAACAGGCCCCAAAGAAGAAGTTTAGTGCTCTTCCAAATTCCCTTCAAAACATCTTCTGTTGTGTGCATGACTCCTGGAGGTCCAGGTGGGCAAACCCAGGGGGGTTTCCACCTGAGGCCTTGGCCCAGGAGGTCTATTTAAGCTCAGGAGTCGACCTTCAGCCCTAAGCTATGCTGGAGGGGTGTTGGTCTGGTAGTTGCTGAGCCTGGTTCTAAACCTGATCCAAGGGTTGACTCCCAGGATTGACCTTGGATCTGCTTCATCACCAAAATGTTGCCTTATGAACTGGGCTCTTGGTTGGACCTGGCTGCTGTCTCAGAGTTTACTCTGCTCACCTTGCTCCCTGTCCCTTGAGGAGCAACCTGGCTCTTGCTGCTCCCACACGGTGACATCGGTCTTGAGGCTTTGCATGGAGACCTCGAGAGTAACAGCTTCCACATTGCCTGTTCCTACCCTGATGTTGCAGGTTCCTTGTTGGAAAGCCGCTCCTTCTGACCACCTGGGGAAGTCAAGGGCAGCAATACCAACACAGATGCAGTCAGACTGGGTCACCTGGTAGTGACGCGTGGATGTAGAAGCAAGGGCTGAAGTCTCTTGTACAGGTAGGGCAAGGTAAAGGTGCCAGCACCAGCCTATCCTCTAGGTCCTGACTACCTGTATGGGGCCAGCTGCTGAGCCAGGAGCAGCGCAGGCACCCAAAAACTCCCACCCCACCTGGCTGCTCCAGGACTGTTCTTCCCAGGGCATGTTACAATTAACAAAGACATTTTCTGCCTCTGGCTTTGTGGTGTACCTTCCATTGGAGCTGGTAATTCATCTAAGATGGCTTTAGCATGATGTCAAAGATGAGCTGTTTCTCTTTCCTTGTGGATCGAAGAGAGCATCTTCTGTTCATGCTGCAAGACAGCATTGGGGCTATTTGGTGGGCAGAGAACAGGTTCCATGCAGGGTAGGAGCTGGAGTCAGTCTGGCCCAGGATGCCCTTTGCAGGTCTCCTGGGACAACAGTGACACTGTTCCTGCTCTGAGGGGAGGTTCCCCGGTAAAGTAGGGAGCAGGAAGCCTGGGACCATGTGCCAGGTCTCATTTCCCATCACCCAACAGCATGTGAGGAAGGTAGCACGTGATGTAGAGACGCAGCCTGAAGCACCTAACCCAAATGAGTGTCTGAGCACTCCTGCCAAGGAGGGAATATTTCAGGGCAGGGCTTGAAATGATGCAGTAACACGCTGAATGAGACGTGGGACCAGAGTTCCTGCAGCAAGAAATGAGGCTGAGTTTTGGTTTCATTCCAGTTTCAGATCTAGTTTGGGCTGTGGACTAGGGAGTGGACAACGAGGGGAGGACAGGCCCCTGGGGTTAGGGAGAGGCTGGGAGGACTTTTCTTGGGGATGGTGGTATGTTACACCAGCAAAGTCTGGATGCAAAGCTAGGACCCCTGTTCCTGCAAGAATTGGTGGCACCAGGAAGGGGAAGGACATGTCTTTGGGGACCTCTCAGACCATGTCAGTGAGGTGCTGAAGGTACACTGGGTGGCTGCTGCAACTTTCCCAGAGGCCATGTGTGGCCTTGGCTTTCAGACTTGCTCAGCAGCACACTCCCAACAACGCTTTCCATGCAATTTGATTCTTCTGGGGTGAAATCTGTCACCAACAGGGTCATTCTAGGGAAATCCCAGCCTCTTCCAGGTCCACAGCCCTGCTCACTACCACCTGTTTCCCATCCCCTTGTTTCTACAAGGACTAACGGAACTACCTTGGCACTACATAGCGCTCGTGCTTGGGTCTGTCACCTCACTCTCCCTCCCCGGAAGAGCTCAGCAGAAGGACCATGGAGAGATGCTGATGGAGAGGGCAATGGCAGTCGTGACACAGCCTCCAGCAGCTGAAAGGTAGGGTAGGAAAGACCATGCAGGATGCTCTGTGACACTTTTAGACACGCTGATCCTGGGTGGCTGTGCTGGCATCATGCTTCCCGCGCGTTGGGCTCTGGGTGCCAAACACCACCTGAAGCAGAAGACCAGACTCTGCACGTTGCTATGATGTCCTTGGCTAGCACCCAGTTCATGTTTCAGATTGAGGCCCTGATCTACACGGCTTCCTCTAGGCGTGATATTCTTAAGCCCCCACGTAGATGGGAGGGCTGTTTCTGGACTCTACAAACCACTCTGGTTTCCCCAGTGAGACACCCACTCTGCATTTCCAGGGCTCTGAGCACAGATGTGTTTATTTAACTGATTTTCATAGGTTTCTTCCAGTGATGCAGAGAGAGTAAAGAGCTGTGTACATTAAATGAAGGCAGTGTAAAAAAAAATCAATTTAACTCCCATCTGAGTTGCACAGAGAAGGGAATAAATTGAAAATTATTTTTAAAATGACAATTTTCATTGTTCCCACTGCCAGCTGGACCAGTTCCTTCTACTGCAGGAACTGCAGCTCTGGCCAGGAATACTGTAGACGTGTCTGGGTCAAGCAGCTTCAGAGAACAAAGACCAGCAGAAATAGTTGAAAAGTGCACATGTTAATACTGGTTTCAGGCAGGAGTGAGGAGCACTGGCTGTCCAAGCCCGTGGCTTGCAGGGGTGGATGTAGATACACATAAAGTACTTACCTATGCCTTGACAGTCCTCGAGGATGGGCCCATGGGGAGGAGGTTGGTGTTCAACTGACGCCACTTTCCAATCCCTGGTACTGGTGGTCATATGCTGGGTTAAGGGCAGGTCCCAGCCATGGAGCAGCTCCATGACTGTCGTAATTGTCACTGTAAAACCACATCAAAGTAAATCTGGGCACAGTGCTCCAGGTTAGGAATTTGGTGGGTAGAAAATATTTGTGACTCCTTGTCAGCACTGTGGAGCTTTTAATGTGAAACTACAAAAGTAACTCCAAAAGGAATGAGATAATTCTGGTCAGTCTGCTTTTTTTAATATGAACTTCCTTGGTTTCAGAAAGTCTTGAATGTGCTTTTTTCTCTGCTGCTGAAAAGTTAAATGGAAACACCATCCTTTCATTTGAAAGAAGTGTTTCACTTTAAAAAAAGATTTGATTTCAGTTATTTTCTTCGCAATTTTGGCCCAAAATGTGAGGTGTGATTACTTGTAAGGAAAACAGGTTAATGGCTAAAATAGATGCAGTGACCAGACTAAAAGGAGCAATGCTGGATGTGGCACCTGGCCAGCTTTGTCCTCTCGGGCTACTAGAGGTGGCAAGGAAGCCACTGGCCCAGTCACTGTGGGATCCCACGGAGGAACTGCTCACCAGGGAAAAAGGAGGGGGTGAAGGGTGCTTCTTATGGAGTGTGTTGGGATGGAAGTTTGGGAATGAATAAGAGAACCTAGGGGTTGTCCAGGACTTATGGGATGTTTAGGAGAAGTGCCAAAGGAGATGAAAAGATCAAGGTGGATGAGGGAGGAATGAACATGGGAAAAGGGGGACAAAACCAGCTGGTATTGAGAAAGATGATCTCAGCAGCCTGTCCCATTGAGTAGGAAAGAGCTCCAACAGGACAACTGGGAAAGGGATAACAGATGGAGAAGAGTGTTGGTGCTGACCTGGCTTTGCCCGTGGGAAGGGAGACTTACAGATCTGGAAGCTTCCCTGGAGGCTGCTCGTCACCCAAGGTTCACAGGGGAGAGCTGCACGGCCACAGCTGCAAACACCAACTGTGGCTGGGTCCTTGAGGAAGCCCAACCAGGGGTCTCCTCCAAGGAGGCTGGTTGTAAACGTTCTTTTCCCAATGTCCTTGCAAGGCAGCAAAGAGATGGGTGAACACTGGGTGCATACCTGGCCTCACCATGTCCGTCAGCAGGTTGCAGGGAGGAGGAGGGACTGCAAACAGGAGATAAGGTAGGAAATAGGAGCTGGAGGGACCCTGGGACTGGGTGTGGAGGGGAGCAGAGGTGGCTGCGCTTTGGGAGGGAGCATGGGCCAAAGTTGAGCTGTTCCCAGCAGGAGGCACTTGGTAAGTCCCCCATGGGAATGGCTACTTTCCCTGGGAAGGAGGCACTTGGCTCCATGCAGGGATTTTAGCTGGAGATCTGAACACTATGGCCCATCCTGCCTGCTCCAGCCTTGCTGCCCCAGGGACCCCAGATGTGACCCGCCACGTCGCTGCAAAGCCCAGAAACTGCCCCAGACCTTCCCAGGCTGCTGCTTGCTGTGAGAAAAGGGAAAATCCCAGGTGAGCTTTCTGAGAAACACACCGTGTCTCTGCTTCTGCTTATTAGCTCATGTCTCACCCAGCACCCTGGCCACAAAAAGTTCATGTGTCCAGCCTCTGGCCAGCATGCCGGAGCATCGCGAGGGTGCAGGTGCCGCCTCTGAGATGCAGCGAGGACAGTCCCGATGCAGCGAGGATCGTCCCACCGCAGCAGACACATGCCTGGGTTGAGTTTCCCACTGCTCCGGTGACCTGAGCTACCCTCCAGCCTGAAGGGACAGGCAGCTGCAGGTAGAGCTTGGTAACCTGCCATTGATGCTGAATGTTCAAATATTATCATTTGTGGCACCCGTTGGGTGGATGACTAGAAAAAAAATCTGATTTTAAAATCATACATCTTGGGTTCCGGGTATTCAGTTTTGCTTTCTGAGCATGCAGTGTTTCCATTTTCAGGCTTCCCTTTAAAACCAATAGGTGAGCTTATTTTTTGCCTTCACGTAAGTAACTGGACACTAGCCAGAGGAGGGGCTTTGCAGCTGCCTGAAAAGAGAAAAGACCAAACCCTGTAACGCAGAGAGACCCACAGCCCCGGGTTTAGCCTCAGCCTTTGCAACAGGAGTGTGGCCGGTCCAGCTCAGCCCTCCGCCCTCGCAGGGCTGGGCTTTGCAGCCCCCATCCCCTCCAGCCCCACCTTTGTTCCTCCAGGTGCTGCAAGTTAGGGGTGCAGACTGCTCCCTGAACTGCTGGCTGGTTTCCCCAGCTGGGACATGAACCCATCCCCTTGCCAGAGTCTGCTCTGGACCTGTCCTCCATACCTGGGATGCCTTTAGGACTGAAGATGCTTTGGTGCCAGAATGATTCAGCCCCAAACCCAAGGCCAACGCTCAAGCACTAACGCTTGTTCCCACTCGGTCTCTCCCTTCCATGAAAAGGCTCTGAGAAAACATCCTACTCAGAGGATTTGGCTAGGATCTAAATGGTAGGAAGGGGGAATTTGGCTATGCTGGGCTGAAGTGGGAACAATCAGGGCACCAGCCACTGCTCCAAAAGATGGGCTGATTCCCCTCACCCTGCTATACACCGTCCCAGTTAAACCAGCACCTACTTGTGCATCATCAGCATTTGTACATGCCAGCTGGAGCTTTCCTTGAACGGCCAAAGCATTTCCCTTGTCTGTCCCCATCCAGCAACCGAGGGGGGGAAGGACTGTAAAGGCAGGAAAAGAAAACAGCAAACCGTGTCTCATGGAGGGCATGTTCCTTGCTGCCTCGCTCTTCTGAGAACATTTGCTCTGTGTGGTGGGAGGGAACAGGGTGAGCGGTTACAGGGAGCTTTCGGCTGGTGGTGTCCCAGTGGCTGCACTGGGGCACGGCCCAGGGTTGGAGGGGATAAGCTGGCAGGAGCAGAGATGGAAAATGGAGATCTTCCACTGTTTCCCCTCAAAAGGGAAAAACTGGCAATATTGGCATATCTCCAATCGGCAGTTGCAGAAATAAAATATCTCCTTCTCTCATTTTGAATGGCCTTAAAAAAAAAAGAGAGCTATTTTGTAAATTCTCTGTTGTTAATAGTTAAGAAGTCAATCTTGCAGTAAAATGCTTTGGTCCACCACAAAAACATCTGTTTTGAATTTCCCATTTTAGGGATTTTCTGTTTGCTCTTTTGCTCCAGTTCAAAATCTCAGAAGATGTCTTGCAAAAGGTAACTCCTGTCCTCCGTGCAGCTGGACACCATAATGACCATCAAAAACTCCGCTTGGGCTGGGGTCTGAATCTGGGCATGAACTCCTGCAGGTTGTTTTTGGGAGAGAAAGGATTATGAAACCCTTCCACACAAACCATTCTTCTTGCTCTGTGGGGTGAGAAAATCGGGATTGATTACGCCTCATCCTGATAGCCTGGGGCTGACCCATCTCCCCTGCTCTCTCATGTTCACTTCCCCCCAAGTCTCAGGTGCCTGTGGGATATTTTGGGGGCATTTCTGAGGAGAACTGGCCATCCCATTGTAAGCCCCTCCCCATGCAAAAACTCTTTCCCACATCTGCTGCCAGCCCAGTGCCAGCAACGCAGCAAGCCCACGGCATTGTTTATGGCCATGATGTGTTCACCTGATAATGCGTCTTTGCTTATTGAGTTTACATTTCCTGTCGAAAGTGGCAAATTTTTTTCTGTCCTATAATGAAAGCTGTTTGGTGACAGAATAAAAATATGACTATAGCAATTAAGCAAAATTGCTGATGTACCCACAGCAGAAGGCTGCTCTGGGGAGTGCGGCTGGCGAGGCGGTGTGGTGGTGCTGGTCCATGGATGTCCTGTCCCTGGGGTGAGATGGTGGCCGGGGTCGGTGCTGGCCACGCACGGGGAAGCCTGAGCTTGGCCACATTCAGTGGTGGTCTCACAAAACCCCCCAAGGAGCTCAGATTTCCCCTTGGCTCACATCTGGGAGGAGCACGAGCCATGGCCACGGGAATGAGGTGGGGAAGACCCTTTCTGTCTCGGCACATCCCATCTGACAGCCAGCGAGCAGCACAACCACCTTTTCAGTGAGAGAGCACCTTCAACCAAATGCCAAATGTTTCTGTAAAATGTTGCCAAAATGGTTAACTTTCTAGTAGTTGGGGGGTTGGGGGCGCAAGGGTTAAGCTGTCAAAACCAGAACATTTTATTTTTGTAACCAAAAGTTCACACTCTCCACCCAAAACAACATTGAAGACCAGGGTATATTTGAGCCTGTCAGCTCTGCTTTGTTCTCTGTTGCTAAAAAAACCCGCTGCTCCCCGCTTGAAAAATGTCAGAGGGAAATTGAAAAATAACATTTCCCCTTTTCCTGCTGCCACACCTGCTTTCCTTCAACAGCAACTGGCATTTCTCCAAGCACCTTGACGAGCTCTACACCCGCGGGTACTGCTGGATCCTGGGGGGGGACACGCTGGCACTCGCAGAGCCCAGGGACACCTGGACACGGCTGGGTGCTGCTTCTCCCTGGGGTGGGGTGGGCAAAAGCATGGGACCCCACCTCTGATGAGCCCTTCCTCCGTAAAGGGAGCGGGTAAGGCCAAGGAAGGAAAGAGTTTGGTGCAGGTGTATTATAAAGATGGAGAGACCCAGATATGAATCGCAAGCGCCCCTGAAGTACTGGAATAACATCACTGTGATACTGAGAGTAACAGCACAAAGAGCAGCTCGCTGCGGCGGCAGTTGCAGTTGCTTCACCTACTCAGCAGCTTAAAAGCATGGAAAAAAGTTAAAAGCCAAGTCACTCGCACCTTTTATCACCTTGCTATCAGCTGTGCTGCAGGCGCTGCCACCTCCCCGGCTGCCTGCCGGGACGGCAGCCTCAGGTTTGCCTGTTTGTGTCGCATGGCTGACAAATAAAGGCTGCGCTATACCTCCGAAAGCGCCCGCTGACAGAGGTGGGACAGGGCACGTCCAAGCTGGGCATGCAAAGCTTGTCGGGGTGCAGCCCACCCACCCGGCACCGCTTATTGTGCCACCTCGCTTGTCGGTGGGTGCTCAGTGCTGCTGGAGCTGGGATAACCCAAATAACAGCATCCGGGCTGGAAGCCCACCAAGCTGCCTTGCTGGTGCTTGTGGACCGTGGGGATTACGCCGCTGGGCTGCTTTTCCTGCCCATAAAGGCGCATCGCCCTGCCAAAGTGCTGGCTCACGCCCTCGGAGCTGAGCAAACCCGAGCAGGACCTAGGAAGTGCTTTGCAAGCTCAGGGCCAAAATATTACGCGAACATCAGGGAAAGTGAAGGCGTCTTGGCAATTACTTCAGAACTGAGCTTGCAAGTCTGCCGGTTTTGTTCGTGTTCATCTGAAAGCCTTTGACACATCCGTGCTGTATGTTTCTTTTATGAATATGCAAATCAAAGCAGTGAAATTACAGATAATGATATGTAGTCAAAACTTTTCAGAAGTTAATGCATATTCCTTATTTTGCAGATTTCTATCGCATTTGTATTTGCAAAATAGATGAGATAACGCCGCTCGAGAGAGCAGCTTTCCTGTCACCGAAGCAGCGATACACCTTTCAAATCCCGCCCTGGAGAGCTGCCAGCTCCTTTCCTGGCACCAGGGTCCCTCCTGTGAGGACGGGGGGGTCACACTGAGCCCAGCTGCGGGGGGGGGCTGCGGGCAGCGCGGTTGGACCGAGGCGGTGCCGGTCTCCCGTGGGCCCGCTGCGGTGCCGTGGTGCTGGGACAAATCCCTGCGGGGCAAACTGCAGCGGGTCCCAGGCTTCCCAGGCATACTGGGCACGGGAGATGGATGGGGCGCCCCGTACTTTGGAGATCAGTCACAGTGGTCTGTACAGCCTGGGGGGGGTGTTTCTCTTGGAAAAGAAAAAAAAAAATACTAGTTTGATCATTTGTTGCTGTCTTGCTATCAGCACAACTTCAGATGCGATAGTAACATAATACCGATGCAATAAAATACTTTTGAAGGTGAGGCTATCTTTCCAAAATGCAATTCAATGTTTTTCCAAAGTGACATTTTCAAAATAATGCTGGTCTGGGGGGGAGTTTCTTGTTAAGGGGGAGTGTTATATACAATATGGGGAATTTTACACAAATATTTGTTTTGATCTTGCTTTAGGAGAAATGTCAGAACTCTACTGCTTCGTGGAAATAAGGGGTTTGACCCGAGTGCTCCTGATTCAGACCCATTCGCTGCTGTTCCTGCGCTGTTCCCCGTTACCAGGTGAGACGCGGTGCTCAGCTCTGTCTGTTCCTCTCTCTGCTTTCACGCCTTCCTGAGCGCTCAGCGTGCGGCAGACCCAGTTCACTGGGACGTAGGCAGGCTGCACTAGCAAGCTCCATCCCTTTGGCCATCACGTGTTTCACGGCAAATCCCCGGGGGCTGATCTGCAGCACCTGGGCTCCTGGCAGCACCTTGCCCAAGCTCTCTGCAGGCCTCCTGCAGTCCTTGGGTTGTTGCCTGGGGGCTGCCTACACCCCATCCTTCTCCGAGCTCGTCTAATTCCCCAATTTCATCACATCCCTACTGCATCTCCAGTTCATCCCCAGCAGCAGCTTCCCGTTGATTTTTAAGAGGAGCCAGCCTGGGGTGCCATGGACGACACCCATCACCCATGGTTGAGGGTCCTTGTGGGAGCGTATTTGCCCCTCCCAGTCCAACTCTGGTGGGAACTTGACACTTTTCTGCTCTGTTCTCCCCCAAATTTATTTCAACACCTTTAATAACGTGCGTGGGTGAGCAGTTCCCAGCAAGTGACACCCGCCGAGGAGCCCAGCAGCAGCTGGCGAGCTCTCCTCCCTTCCCCCTCCTCTTTCTCTTTCTTCTTGCAAACACCTACATCCTTCCTGTATTGTGTCAAACCGCAAGATAATAAACTGAGAAGCAAACGCTGCCGAACGGCGAGTGGAAAGGTCTGCGGGGGGAGGTGGACCTCTGTGCCTCGGGGGCTCCACCTCCCCCTGCAAATACCACCGGAAACCTCTGTCCTGTACTTGCATAACCGGGGCTGGGGTGCTGGGGTGCGAATCCCGAAACGGTGGTGCTTGGTCGAACCCCTGATCTTCTCCAGCCTTTTTTGGTCATCACGTCCCTCGCTGCCTCTCCCACAGCCCCAGCAGCCTGACCCAGCAACCCAAGGCTTGTGACACGGGGCCCTTCTGCTTCTGGGAGCTCCTCGCTGGGTTCTTACCAGCAGTTATTTTAGCAAAGTGCTTTTTTCAATTTTTTTAATGGCTCTTCTCTCCCAGGCTGTTGTTGGGCCAGCTCCACACCGGCTTTGTGTTTGCTGGGGAGAGTCTGGATCCTCCATGCCAGGATGGCAAGGATAGGAGGAAGGTGATGCATGTAGCACCCACGTCCTGCTCTGCCTTGGGGATTTTGGGCTAAGGGTGCCAAAGTGAGCAAGAGCAGCTGTGCAGCAATGATGCTGGAGGAGAATGCTGAGGCCACCAGCACCCACACAGCAGGCAGGGGAGACACCTCCCGGCAGGCACAACCCAATGCTTTGGTGCTGATGGGAAAATCCAGGGAAAAATCAGGAATGCCTTCCCAAGCCAGCCAAGGTGCCCCTGGCTCCGGTGTGTGGACAGGGCGATCCTTGTCCTGCATCGCACCCGCTGCCCGGTGGGTTTGGGAACCTGACTACCGAGTGCGGTCTGCTCCTAGTAAAAGGAATAAACTGGGGCCTGCCCATGTTCCCACCCCTCGAGATGTCTCAAAAATGAGTCCCTGGGTGACTGTATCCATGCCCAGCAGCTCCAGGGTGGTCAACTGAGCCAGTCTTCTGTTGCAGCACACAACAGCCTCACGCCAGCGTGGCTTTGGGGTTGGATTTATAAAATGTCAGGCTTGCAAGAGGGTAAAGGAAAGGCAATGAAAAGCAGGAGGGGTGGGCATGCTTGAGCCCCCCAGCAGCAGCTGGGCTGGGTGCTGAGCATGGCCCTGGGTGCCACCCTGCCCCGCACAGTGTGGCGATGCTTCCCTGCAGCCCTGGCTCCTGCAGCTGGACAGGGATGTGGGACCACCGTGACACAATGACCACTGCAGGACAACGGTGAGCACAGGATATGGACCACTGCAGGACGGGGACTGCCACAGGACCAGGACTGCTGCAGGAGAAGATCAAGTTTTGTTTTCACAGGTGTAAATCCAGCACAAGAGTGAGCAAAACTGCCTGGTGGCTTTCTGGGCCACAATAACTTGTTTTTTGGGGGCTGGGAGAGCTGAGCACAAGCAGCACTGCTGAACCATTTCTGTGCAAAACCTGGTTGCAGGCAGTCACGTACAGCTGAACCCTGGGAGATGCACTGAGCTCATTTTTTTGGCCTTGTCTTTATGAAAACCCTGAGGAGCTTGCAAGGCACCAGTAAGTGCTCCTTACACGCAGGGTGGAGTGGGTCAAGAGGACCACAGAGATAAACTTCGCTTTGAGGAGGACACTCGAAAGGCACAGAACAAACCCTGCTGTTGTGGTACCAGGTGCACTGAGGTCTCTGCACATCCAGTAAAGGGACTCTGAAGAGCTACGTCTCCCCCACCATGAGCAATGAAGAGATGTGGGGATAAAACATACGGTGACCGTGTGGGCCGTGTGCCCCAAAGCTGCCCGTGGGGTGGGGTGACAGCCCTGCCCCTCGTGTCCCCAACCCTGCCGCGCTGAGCCCTGTGTGCATTCAGAGTCATGTTGGCAGTAGATTATACTCACTGCTGCTCGAAACCCCAGAGCATATTTCATGCCTAAAACATTATAATTAGGAAGAATAGTGAAAAGCTGCAGGAACAGAAGGCTCCTGTGACTCTCCAGGAACTGCCAGCTGAGCACCAGCAGTTCAGGCACGCACCATATCATCCGGCTTTGAGGAAAACCTTTGTTCAGGTTGGTTTGTCACAGCCAAACAGTTCCCTTGCACCTCTGAGGTGGAGGCATCTGGGAAGGTCAAGCCAGTTCCCAGACAGGCAGCATTTAATGGGATTTTGTTCTTGATATACTTGGAGGTTATCCTAGGGCAAATACTTAGGTCCTGATAAGACAAGGCAAGGCTTCAAGAGAGCTTGGAGTACCGCTGTACTTCTCTGCAACTGATATCCCATGCTGTACAGGGTCAGAGGGATGGTCTGTGTCTCCAGAAGCAGTGCTGGGTGATGCTATTTTGGGAGAGCACATGGGCCTGGCCGTATCCTGCAGTCTGCTCCCCGTGCACTCCACCAGTCCCTGCAGCTGCAGCACTGAGCATGGAGGTGGGAACGCCTCCAGTCGTCTCAGTCTCCACTTATGGGGCTGCTGTCCGTGGATGTCTTGGAGCCATTTTGAACCCTGATGGTACCTAATGGTACTTAACGTTACCATTGCCACGCCAGCTCCCTTCATGGTAGGTCCTAGGGACACAGAGCTGCCAGCCCAGCTGCCAGTTTGCAAAGGCAAACTCTTTCTGTTCCCCAGATGAACTGATTTTTCTTAAAATGTTGTGCAGAAATGCACAGGGGAGTTTCAGGAGCTCAGTTATGTGCGCGCCACCTTTCTCAGTATGGAAGCCATACGCCATCCAGTGCCCGTGACCTGGCTTGTGTGTTGGGATGAGCCGATGCTGAGCAGTGCTGGGTGCAAGGACCCAGGACACAGCCATGAAACCGCGCCCTGCAGTGGCAGACAACGCTGTCAACACCAGCGCATTTTGGTGGGTTGACCGTGGGTTGACCTACTGCCTGAGCATGTGAGGAAACCTGAACTTTGTGGCCTGTGCCCACCGATGCTGGCTTCTCTGCACTTGTGTGGTGGTTTGGCTTGGTGCAAAGCTGGTTTGAAAACCAGGGTGCTCAAAAGTTACCATGCCACTGCTTAAAGCTGACTCGATGTAAACCCCACCAAAAGCACCGAAGGATCGTCTGTTCCTTGCAGTGCAATTTGAATCAGGTCTGTAGTGCACAGGCTGGGTTGTTATACCCTTAGGCATGAAGTTTTGGGTTTTGGGGTGCAGCCTAAGCTACCAGTGGGGCTAATTATGGAGTAAATGTGAGCATGACCCAAGGACGGACAGGCTCATGGAGACTGGAGAGCAGCTGATGATGGCTCCTGCATGCTCACCCCAGGGTGTGCCGAAACCAGTGCTGCAGTTACGCTTCATACCAGCTAAGACCCTCACCTGCTTTTTTCTATGCTAAACCATGTAGGAACACCAGTGGGCTGGCGAGGGGTGTAGGAGCTGAACTTGCAGGTGGGTTGAGGCTCTGCCATGTTATGTCCTACAGAAAGTCACCTTTCTGGTCTGACGTCAAGCAGAATATGGCTATTTCCACCTACAAAAGGCAGTATCACACAGTTCACTCTGAAGAAGCAACAGTTTCCCAAAGGACAATATCCAAGAATGGAAGAAATGACCCATTTTGTGTTCACTCCACTCTTAAAGAGCTGACCTGATTATTTGCATGGATGCCCTACCTGGAGCATCCTGCAGAAACCATGTCTCCAGGGTGCGGATGTCTATGCAAATCCAGAACAAGAGACACCCCAAAGGGTTTTCTGTTGCTCCCCTGGGAGGCTCTGCGGTCCTCTGCCTTCCTGCCTGGCTGCGTGGTGGAGGAACTGAAGAGAAGGATGTGGTGGAGGTGCATTATTATCTTTCCATTGGAAACTTCCACACAAAAGAAAAAAAATTAAAGTTCATGTCTTGTTCTGTATTCACATTTTCTTTTCATTTTGGGGTTTGGGAAAGCAGAAATTATTCATGTCTCCAGTTCCTCCCTTCTCTCTCTCATTTCTTTCTTTCCCTGTGTGCCAAAAATGAGAACACAAAGGGATGGATGGCAAATGTTTATAGGGAAGAGGAGACTTATTCTCTCCAGGTTTTTCAGTCTTTTCAACTCTATAGCTTTAAATAATGCCTGCAACTGTGTAAAAATGGAAACTTGAAAAGTAAAGAAGTGAAGTGTTGAGACATTCCAGTGCAGAGAAAAGAAAAGAAATCAATGTTTGAGCATTTCTTGCTTTAATGCATTCAGTGTTATGAAGGGGTCAAAGAAAAAAAAAAAAAAGACCTAGAAACATGAAACTCTTGATTGGGGGTCTTGAATTGCTTGGGGGAGGGGGGGCTGTGTTAAGAAATCAACAATTTCTAATCTGTAAAATGGGAACCATGCATTTGTTTTGCAACATAACTTTAGATTGCTTTTCAATTATTCAAAATCAGATATTTAGCTATTTCTTCTCTTGATACTTGGAACCCCAAACCTGATGCAGGCTTTGGTCTGTGAATGTTTCCAGTGGAATTACCAACTACTGACAAAGACCCCCAAAAAGTTTTTGTGAATGTTTTTTTTTTTTCCACCTGATTTGAGCCAACACTTTGGTGGCAGGGAAGGGGACAGCCCTGGGAAGGAACTGGCTCCCCCGGGAATGCTCCTGGAGCTCCAGCGGAGAAACTGGGACTCACCCACCTGGGCGACAGCAGAGAGTGGGACCATTCTTGGGCTGAAGTTCATTTTGCCCATCATCAGGTCAATTAGTGTGACTTGCTCTGGGTGTTGTTAATTCAGCCTCGCTTCACAGGCTGGCTCTCCCTAGAGAGGGCAGCAAAGCTGTGGTCCTGCACAACGCTCACTCGGTGACAGAGCTGATGTGAGAAACCCCCAGCAGATGTGTTTTGAGGGTGGAAAAGGCTTTCAAGTCCATCCTGTCCCACCTTTTTCCTTCAATAATTTTAGAAGCTGGAAGAGCCGCTCCATGTGCCATTTCCAGAGTGTTGGCAGGGAAACTGGGGGAACGCTTGAGACCTTTTTTTCTCTGTATCCCCCAGTCATTCAGGTGAGCGGGAGACAGCACAAGCCCTCTAAAGGGTACTACCACACAAACCCTCTGCCAAAAGACCAGCCACAGTTAAAGCAGTCAAATAAGGCTCTAATTACAAAAACTCCCTGCATAACTACAGAAATATTTTGTGTAAATTGCTAGAGAAAAAATTTAGTATAAACTGTGCTCCAAGCCAATAAATCTACTTGAGTGTAGTGCTTCCGGAGACAGTATCTAGCGAATGTCTGTGTGTTCCAGAAAAAAGGTTCAATATGTTCTGAAATGCCTTTATCCTGTTTCTCTGCTAACTTCCCCCAAGCCGTTCTGTCTCCTGGAGAAATCCCAAATCCCTGGGACTTCTTCCAGCCCTCCTCTTTACTGCGGGAGTTACGAGCTCCTAATCAGGAAACAGAAATGATTGCATGTTACACGTGTGCCCCAATGGGATGGAGAGATGCAGTCTGATTTGGACATCCACCTACCAGATTCCTGCTGCAGGCACTGCACGGAGCACAAAGGGATATCGCATGAAGCTGCCTGCAGCAGAGATGGGTCTGAAAGCCCACCTGGGCTTTCTCCAGCCAGCCCTCCTTGCTCACTCTTGCTCCCATCAGGTGTAGGGTGCAAGCAGTGGTCCTGGTGTTCCCCATAGGGCTGAAGGGTGGGTTTGAATCAGGGGTGGAGGCAGCCATATCCCCCAGGTGTGACTACGGCGAGACGCGACCAGGCCATGGGTGATCAGAAGGAAATGTGGAGGGGAACTGCCATTTTTGCCTAGATATTTCTCATAGACCAACAGGCCTTATGGACTTTCGGCTATTTATCATCAATAGGCGGCATTTTTTCTTTCCTCCTTTGTCAGGAGCCGTAGGAGGCATAGGTGGTGTTGAGGAGCAGAACGACCCCAGTGGTGGAGCAGCTGCCTGGCTGAGCGGTGTCCCAGTGGTGTGGGTGCCGTGGGGCAGGGATGCTCAGCCACGGGGTGGATGGCTGTAAGAAGAGGACAAGGACATGTCAAACTCCAGAAGACCCTCTAGGATAGATGCATCTCAGGCTCTGTAGTCTGACTATTTTTCTACTGTTAGATTGTTATGGGACTGGTGGTGCCTCTAACAAGTGGGGTTATTCTGCTCTTTTGCTAATCCTGTCAACCGCATCAAACCTCAGGATATCTATTAGTGGGGTATTGCTGGCTCGCCCACAGACCTCCGTGCCAGACCCAGGCGGCCGCACTCGTCATCTGCCTTCCCTTTGCAAGCACCAGCCCCGCAGCAGATGGGTGGCACAGGGCACGTGCGTGTGGCCTCTCCCGGCTTTGCAGAAGACACTGACCTATAGTCCTTATCCCATTAAAAGTAACTGTCATTTTTAAAACTATCTGCCATGACCAAAAATTCATCTGGAAAGCAATGAAATGTACATGAATTACATATTGAAGAGCAGTAAAAGTGTTACTCTTTCACACAGACTTTCAGTGCAAGAGCCTTAATTCATAATAAAATTCTACTGTGATTACAGTAATTGCTTTATACTGCTGTGACCGAGGGCTGTTGCTGACTTAGGGCAGCTGCAGGTCCCTGACCTGGCTGACATTAAAAGCGAGGCCATGGGGAGGGACAGCCCTGCAGCATCTCCTGGTCCTTGCTCCTGTCTCTGGATGAGGATCCTGGGAGATGAGGAAGTGCCAAGTGACTGGGGGGATCTTCAGGATCCCACCAATGTATGTATTTGTCCCTTGTGATCCGTCTCCATGGGTGAGTGTGCAGTCAGTGCTAGAGTGATGGATGGGGCAGGCCAGAACACAGATGCTCTCACACCATCAGGCCATGATGCAGGACTTGGCCTTTCCTTGCATTACCTTCTTGTTTAACCCCATCCTAAAGCTGTAGTAGTTATCTCCAGCCATCGTGGCCACAACCCCTGCAGAGCCATGGTGGCAGAGGTGTGGTGCTGGTGGCTGGACGGTGAAGTGGGCTGGGAGGACCTCTGGGCCAGGAGCTGTGGGAATGGGGGCTCTGAGCCTTGATGTGGGGAGGGAGCCAGGGCAGGAGGGGAGCGGGGGGCTCAGCTCCGGCAGATGCATGAAGACCCAGGGGACCTTGACAGGGAGAGGGGTTGGGGACTTTGAGACCCAAGGCTTTCCCTGCTAAGGGGGTACGGGATAGTGAGCAGCATCCGCTCGTCTCCCCTGGGGACCTGGCTGGGAGGAGGCAGAAGAGCACGCAGCTCCACAGCATCTCTTTTTGCTCTAGGAAACCTGATCATCCCACTCAAGCAAATAAGGAGCAACAGGTAATGCACTACCTAGGGAAATTAAACAAAATCCCGGGCAGAGACTCCCTGGTGGGTTCCTAGCCCTTTGCTGCCTTGGAGCTGTGATGGGAGCATAAACACGTGCAGAAGAGCAAAGCAGCGAGTTGGCAGGAACCATGGAGGCGCTGGGACGGAGAGGCTGAGCCCTGCTGAGCAGCAAGCCATTCAGCTGCACAAATACCTGCAAATGAGCTCACCAGCATCATCTGCAAAAATACCCACCTAGTAAGCTCTGCATTATTTGACCTTTTGTCCCCACAAATAATAACGGCAGAGCAACAGAAAGCTCTCTAATGTGCTTGCAGTGTAATAAAGTAACCCCACTAGGAATAAAATCTACAGCAATTACTATGCCAGGTATTATGCCGATTTATCAAATTGCAGTTGAAAGTCAAGTGTTGAGGATACAGTGATAAAGCATCTGATCTCAAATCTGACTCTAAATTACCCTTCTGGCCAGCAGAGTGTTTCATCCAGAAGAATTGTTATTCCTCTCATCTCTCTTCTTCAAAAATCATTGTTCAAACTGATAATTTCGCACTCCTTGTGTACTGGAGTAAGTACTTTGCCTGCACTCTGCACTGTGTGATTAGCTACTAAGGTGATGCTGAGCATTTTGGGCCGGGTCACACAAACCTCCCACTGCAGGGCAGTGCGTACGAAATGGGAGCAAACTGACTGTGGTTCATCACTGCAAGACAAATTCTCTCTTTTGGGCCGTTTTGTCCTCAAAAAGATGGCAAAGCCCCATCATGTCATGTTTGCTTGATGGGTAGACCTTTTCCATCACTTGGTGACAGCGGTGGGCAGAGGGCAGGCAAAGAGCAGCAGGTCCTGCTGGTTAGGCTCATAGCCCAACTACCTCAGCTGCTTGCCCTGTGCAGCGAGGACCCTGTCAAACCCATCAACAGCAGCCCCAAACCCCGTGGGACCTTTGGGGAATGGGGGTACTTGCTGAGGTGCAAAGCTGCCCTGTGCCAATGGACTGGGTCATGACACAGGTATTTGATGGTGGCCACCACCTTTGTGAAGCACAGGTATGTCTGGGGTGATGGAGGTTCTGAGCAGCCAGCGCTGGGTCCGACACACAACCTCTTTGCCTGGTCGCACAGCACTGCTGAGCCTGAGCAAGGGGGTCCCAGCACTGTACGTGGGGACCGGGTCCCAGTGCTGCAGTACGCTTCCTTCACCACGGACTTGCTCTACGTCTGACCACTCTGCTTCCAACAGGAGCACAGTGAGGACCACTGCTCTCACCACTGGCACCGCACAGCAGCCCCAAACCCCATGGGACCTTTGGGCAATGGGGGCACTTGCTGAGGTGCAAAGTGAGGTGCCCTCAGCGGGGGACCAGGACCTCACTGGGGCTGGCACAAGACTTCCGCTCCTAGCACATGCCACTGTTGTCAGGGTCCCGGGATTTGTCAAATGAAGTCCTTTCCTTTGATCCTTCTTGCATGAAGTTCTCAATATTGCTTGTCAGGAATGTTTTCCCATTCATTCCATCATCTTAACAATAATAACACAGATGTAACAAAGACAAACTGTCCTCCCAGCGCTGCCGGGGCATTTGTGGCCATGGCCCTGTGCCGTGGACGCAGCTTGGGGTGGTGTCTAAGGCAAAACCGCAAGCACCACCAGGGCCTTCCTGCACACCCTGGGTGTGTGGGAGGCTGTGTCCCGGCAGAATGGTGGGATGCTGGTGGTTATCCCTGTTTCTGTGTGAGCCAGGCATCACTGTCTGGAAGCACCCCATCCCATCCCACCCCACCTGGGGCTGCATGGGCTACGCCAGAGGGCTGAGCCCCTGCGCTCAAAGAGTTAACACTGCCGAGATCCCGCTGATGAGATTTGTTAAACTCCCCATTACATCCTACGGCGCTGCTAATTACGTCTTCATAAACCAAAGTCAATTAGCCTGGTCTCTCCCTGCCCGTGCCTCTTAACTTCCCTCTCCATCATTAGCCCGATGCTGGGAACCCCTGCCTGGGACCTGCCTCCCCATGGCACTGCGGAGCGGTCTGCCCTGCCAGGCTCCTGCCCCAAAGCTGTTTGGGAGCCTTTCGAGGATCTAGCTGGTGCTTATTGACTAAACGTGGAAGTGCCGCAGCTCGTCCTGCCCGGGAGCACGACCTCCACAGTTGCAACTGCTGGGGTGGGAGGTGAGGAGGTGAGGAGGGGAGGAGGGGGAATATCCTTCTTCAAATATGGAAAAAATTACTGTAACAAGGAAAGCAATAAATTCTTCCCTACGTTCAAAAGCAAGGGATTTGTTTTGTAGGGAGAAAGATTTAGGTTATCTGCCTGGAATTTAAAGGTTTTTAAAGGGAGGTTAGGCACACAGGCAGGGTTTAGGAAGAGCTGACCCTGCCCCGAGGTGCAAGGGGTGATCGGATGGCTTCTTGAGACCCAGCTACTGCGTTTTCTACTAACGTTAATAATAGGCCAAGGGTTCAGACCAAGGAGAGGTTCACCTGGCCACGCCGTTGCTGCCTGGCCCATTGCCCCTGGGTGCTTGCCCTCGCCTGCCTGCGGTGGAGACTGGATGCATTTCGTGAGCCAGCTGTGATGGTGGATGGGAGGCTTGGCTCCCAGTTGCTTCCCTGGAGCAATTCCAGATCCACAACAAATAGCCAACAGCTGGAATATCATTTAAGCACAGCTGCCATCATGCAAATTTAGAGATTAGTAGGGATTAAAGTCATCTGGAACGCTTCACAATTTCTCATTAATGCCCCGGGCTCTATAATAGACAACTGCCCCACATCTCTGAGGTGGCTGCTGCGTCACCACGGCTGGAGGTCGGTCACTGTGTCCTGCACGGCTGCCCCATGGCAGCCACCAGCCCTTTGCCATCGCCTGTCCGCAGACAAGCTGAGGCAGCCCCCAGGAACATTAGCAGGCTGGCTAGAAAGTCATTTACAGCGCGGGTATTACTTTGCACAGTCAATCCTAAATTGGCAAGGTCACCTTGCCACCAAGGAGACCTTCTCGGTTGAGGCTTTTAGGTAGCTTCAAAACCACCATCACAGTGACACAAAGACGATGCAGCTGGGGGCTGCCAGCTGGGACACAGGTCTATGGGGCTGCTGGGTATCATGGACGGGCATCTTCCTTCAGAAAAGGCAAAGCACAGGGACCAGGTGTAATGTGATGCTTCTCATGAAGACTTCTTCCAGATCTCCTCCCAGGGCTGGAAACAGCTTCCCTGTGATTTCAGAGTCTCAAGGCCACTTACCTGATACACATAGAAAAAATTAACATTTCAGAAAATCTCCCTGGAACAAGTCCTATCTCCTTGCTGTGATAACTCAAGGTAGGTTTTCATCTTAATGTCCTATTCCACCCCCCACCCCCCCTCCATTTTAATAATTGCATATTTGGATGAAATCTCTTGGCTCTGATATTGCAGAATAATTGCCTGCTCACCACTAGCTAGCCAAGCTGGGCTGAGATGTTATTGCTTGTGCTGCTTTTCGGGAAGTTTTATTATGCTCCTCGTTTTATTTTCAAATGGCTCAAGATGACAGAGATAAAAGGGGAACTTCAGGGCCTTACACTGGCCACCAGTGAGGAAGAGTCCCACATTTATACCCTTATCCAGCAGCTCTCCTTGCTTGCCCATCTCCACAGCAGTTGTGCTGTGTTGGTGAAATTTTGCTGTGCTTATACTGGAATAAAATCCCATGCACAAATCCAGGCTGGGTGGAGAATGGATGGAGAGCAATCCTGAGAAGAGGGACTTGGGGGTGTTGGTGGACAAGAAGCTCAACATGAGCTGGCAATGTGTGCTTGCAGCCCAGAAAGCCACCCGCATCCTGGGCTGCATCAAAAGCAAGGTGGCCAGCAGGGCGAGGGAGGGGATTCTCCCCCTCTACTCCGCTCTCATGAGACCCCACCTGGAGTACTGTGTCCAGGTCTGGAGCCCCCAACATACGAAGGACATGGACCTGTTGGAGGAGGTCCAGAGGAGACCACGAAGATGATCAGAAGGCTGGAGCCCCTCTGCTGTGAGGACAGGCTGAGAGAGTTGGGGTTGTTCAGCCTGGAGAAGAGAAGGTTCCAGGGAGACCTTAGAGCCCCTTCCAGTACCTAAAGGGGCCTACAAGAAATCTGGAGAGGGACTTTCCACAAGGGCATGTAGTGATCGGATGACGGGTCAGGGCTTCAAGCTGGAAGAGGGGAGATATAGATTAGATTTCAGGAAGAAATTTTTCACTCTGAGACTGGTGAGACACTGGCCCAGGTTGCCCAGAGAAGCTGTGGCTGCCCCGTCCCTGGAGGTGTTCAGGGCCAGGTTGGATGAGCGTTTGAGCAACCAGGTCTAGTGGGAGGTGTCCTTGCCCATGGCAGGGGGGCTGGAACTAGATGACCCTTCCAATTTTAACCATTTTACGATTCTATGATTCTACGATAAAATGGAGTCCCCATGGTCTATGGGACAAGGAACAGGCACTTTTTCTGTTTATACTTGCAGAAAGCGGGAAGCTGGGGGTTAAAAGTGTAACTGCTCTAATGAAAGTTGATTTGCAGAGTTACATCTTGATTTCACGTCTCTCTCTCTCATGGCAAGAAAGCAAATGTTCTCAGCAGAGAGGACTGCCACTCAGTCTCCTTGGGATAACACTGTGATGGCCTCAGAAGTGGAGGAGAACATAGATTTTATGTCAGGCTGATTATAGAAGGAGTTTGTGACCTGCCTGGATTTCTGCAAGCCTCTGTGGGGTCCTGCAGCTCCAGTGACTTGCCGTCCCTTGCCATGGTGCCGTTATCTCCACATCTCCCAGCATCCAGGGTGCTCTGCTGGGGACTACTTGGTCCAAACCCACCATGCCCCAAATGACCCTTCCATCTCAGAAGGTCTTCCTCATTGCCCTACCCAGAGCAGCAGCACCTGGGTGGGATTTTGGGGTGGGTCTTGTTTGATGTGCTAGCAGGGTGTGTGGGATGATGCTACAGCAGGTGTCAACCAGAGGACACAGCACGACAACTCCCACCACATGTTCCTTGTCCTGTCCAGCAGCCTGTGGGCCAGCAAGAGCTGAGGCTCAGTATTCTAACGGGGACTCACTGCAATAGGCACAGGGCATGGCAGCAAGTTTTTGTAGCATACGTAAAACCATTAGTCGATGAAAATGACCATTTATCTCATTGAAAAAACCCTTAACTCTGAAGGGTGAGCTCTTCCCTGGTTTATTAAAATGGTCTGAAAGCTTAAAAAAGTTATTTCAAGTCATTGGAGAACACAAATGTTAAGGCCGCTTTCATTACAGATGGGGGGAAGAATAGGATCTTAGCTGTAGCATTTGGACCTGAACGAGACCCGATGCCCCAAACTGCATGAGGAACACAGCCATGCCCTAGCTTCACATGTTTCCATTATCTAAATGACAGTAACTTGTGTGCTAGTGTCACAATATGATGACACTCCTATGGCCAAGCTGCATCTGCAAATGGGCTTAAAATGGTACATTAATTAACAGGTTTCCTCCAGGCAGGTGGCCCAGGGTGTGAAATTTCACATCCTGTTATTTTTTATGTCACTTGAATTTTGCATCCTCACTATGGAAGGATGGGAATGCCAATTCCATCCTCAGGCCATTTGAATTTTCCATCCTTTTTGCATCCTTCTCATCCACGCTTCTAGGAAAAGTTGGAAATGGGGCTGTTGTGGGCATCTGCCGGTGGCTACCAGGCAGCTTGGTGACCCTCATATCTGCGTGGACATTTTTGGTCTGCTCAAGGGTTGGCAGAGGGGAGGAGGGTCGATAGGGCTGGGGTATGGGATAGCTTTGTAAGCAAATGTATACGGCAAGAAGTTACTGCTTGAGAAAGGAAAGTAACCTCTGCCGAGTGTAAAGTTGGCATTTTCCAAGAAAATGAAAGAAAAATGCTTGTCTGTCTGCCATTGCTCAGTGCTGGCTTTCATTGCTGGGGGTCGTCGCAGATATATTTAATTAAGTAGTATTGGCCCAGAGCAAGGGGGGAGAAAGAGAAAGCAAGTGAGAATGTGATGGGAGAGGAGCGAGGGATGGGAAAGCCGAGGAGGACAAGGCAGGGACCTCGCTGGCCAGGACATTTCCAGGGTGTGCCCCCAGAATAAGGAGAGACTGGTTCAGTTCTACTTTTCATACGTTTTATTATAAAGAAAGGTAAGATAAGCATTGTGAACCGAATGTGCCAGGTGCTGCGAAAGCAGTACCGTCAAACAAAATAAAAAATAAAAAAAACCAAAAATGCACCTTATGAGAAACGGTAATTATGTTCTCTAATTTTTCATAAATAGACAAAAATCATTGTCAGCAATTTTTAAATAGATGGACATATGGCAGAAAAAATATAATAATGCCATACAACATGGATATAAATTGTCCATTTCTTGCTGTACAAATAATAGAAACAAGTTTGGCAGGCTTTTTTTGTTGTTTTTTTTTATACACATCTCCCTTCTATGTATAACTAAAAAATGTGCTACAATTAATATAAAATGCTTTTACTATAAAGTAAACTACTAATTCTTTTCACAAAAAAATCTTAAAGATGTCTTTAGCACAGCTCTAAAACACTTAGTAAACTACTTACAACTATCCAACAAATTATATTTTCATGATCTTTTTCACATTTTTCCTCTCGTATTTTGCCTTCTGCTCTCTCCCCCCACCTACCTAGCAATAGTTTTTATTTATGTTTTGTATTTTTTTTGCCAGACATCCAAGGCCTTTGCATGTACAATATTCACACAAACTTCACATTTTCTTGCACAAAGTTTAGTGCTGTTAGCAAGTCAAAAGAGTGCATCCTCCTACTGAGCTGGCCTAATGCTGTAGGACACCAGACCTGGGCTATGCCGCGTCTAAAAGCAGTTCACTAGGAAAATAGTCTGTAGCTAAGCTGATGGCAAGCAGAAAAAGGGTGTCCCTAGTTTTTTTTGTTGTTGTTGTTGTTGTTGGTTTTGTGTTTATTTATTTTATTTTTCTATTTTTTTACTTTTTTTTATTTTGTTCTTCATGATTTATGAGATTTTGGGCTTCCATGAAAAGTAGACTTTAGAGTTCAAAAATAATAAAAGAAAACTGCTCTTAGAGCCTGGAAACGAAGCCAGCGACGAGGTGCAGTGGTAGCTCTCTCGTCCGTACGACTTGCTCGGTGCCTCTCCGGGTAGTCTGTAAGATAGACCCTCTCCAGTGTCCTTCATCTGAGCCTCCTCAAAAAGAGATGTTGAGTTTTAGGTGAGGTAGAGTGCCTTGTCCCTTGGCAGCATGCTGTAAGAGAAACGAGAGGCAGGAGGTGAGGCAGGCAGGGAAACGGTTGGGGGGTCACCCTGCGGGAGCCGAAATTAGCATTTGCACACCCGGTCGCACACCCACGTTCAGGTGTGCCATGGTTTTTATGGCACTCCATAATGCAAAACATAAAGTGGTCTGCACCGAGGGATGGGCGTGCAGAGATGAATCAAGCAGAAGGCACTTAAAAGTCAGAGCCTGATGGAATTTTATTTCTTCCTGAATTTCAACAACAAGGGCTAAGACATAAATTCCTTCCTGTGGCTTAATTTTTGCTCTTGCTGGGGCTGCAGGGGCGGGCCAGCTCTGGATTTCCCTGCAGAGCATGCCAGCATGATGCTGGTACCAGCTCCACCATTGTGCTGTGCCTGGAATCGGCCCCTTGGCCGCCAGCCCCCTTCTTCATCACACGCTGTACTTAGGCTAAGCCACGGAGATTTAGAAAATGTACACTTGCTTTTGGATAAAATGTGTCATTCTGACCCTGCATACGGAGAGGGGGTCTCAAAGATACGATTGAGGGGCTTATGCCTGAAGATGCTTGTGGGTGTCACACGTAAGTTCGATGGCTGAAGAGCATGGGAGCTGGAAACACCACCTGCTCGATGCCACTCTCCTCCTCTCCCAAAACAAGTACAACTAGAAGAATTACTAATCAGGAAGTGAGGAGAAAAACGCGTTGAGACACCAGTCATTCCTGTGGGTCTGATGGAGACAGGAGGTACAAGGAACCCATGGAAGACTGCGGTGCTGCCTTACTCGCAGGAGCCTAGGGAGGAGGGCTGGTGGGACAGCAGCCAGGCTGTGTGCTCTGCACCTCCCTGGCCCACCAGATTTTGAATTGATCACGTTATTGAGGCAATGACTTTGATTTCAAGAGATCCAGGTGTGTCCTGACGAGGGAAGCCAGCTTACACCACTGAGACACCCCGCGTGCAGAGGGCTCTACAGCAAGGTGTGCAGATAGGTATCACCACTCCCGTCACTGCCTGTAGTACCCAGTGCTTCAACCCTCCGTGTGGGCTGGCTGGCACTTTGAACTTGCCATCAGCAGTGACCTACTAGGGACCCCAGATGCTCTTTTTTTCAGGACTTCCTCTCTACCAGAGAAAGGAGTGGCTGAAGTCCCTCTCCCCTGGCTGACGTCCTGTGTGGGTTTTGGTCTGCAATCTGGGCATTTTAATGGGTTTTATCATCTACACAGACCCGATGGAAACCTCATTGGCTGCATAAAGACATCTTGGCCTTAAAAGGTGGTGAAGAACACTACAAAGCTTTGGGAGATTCTGGTGTGGGTGTGCTTGAGTGGAATAATAGGGAAAGAGCAGACAGCAAGGTAATGCTGTTGTTGATAGAGCTGTCTTCTGATAGAGCCCAGAAGAGCCCGCGCTTTGTTAATCTCCACGTTTTATAATCTGCATTTAAAATGCAGAGTCTTCCCTACTGCACTCAGCACAGATTTAATGCCACTGAGCAGCAGTGAGGTATTCCAGTACTAAAACTTCATTAATTTTACAAAATATGTTACAGAACATTTCCTAGTTCATTACAAAGTGTTACCATAAATAATTGAATCCAAATTGAGTGCATTGGTGATGGTTTACCCTTGCCTTTTTACAGTGTTTGCTCATTTAGTTTCTGATTTGGAAAATTCCCCCGTTTGGAGAGGATCTCACTTTGTCATTAGCAGGAATAAGCGAGGTTGTAAGTGTTTGGATGAAATCACTGTACACGGTTTTGTGCATCTGGACAAGCTATAACTGAGCGTATCCTGTCTTTTAGCCCAAAGGAGAGTGGGAAGAGGGGAGAAAAGTTGCTAAATGATGGTACCCAAAAAGAACCTAATCTGTGCCTTGCAAATGAGAGGAAGGGCATAGAAAGATGAATCCAGTTCAGTGTTATCACCAAAATACCTCAATGCCAGGAGACAAAGGTAAACGCAGCCCTGAAGACGGCTTTGGTACAGAAGGAGTTGTAATCGGAATTCAGGGCAGAAAAAAAATGAGTGAGGTGCCTCGAGGAATTAAGAAAGATTTGTAAGTGATTGTAAACCAAGCTGCACCCTTGATAGAGGTGAGCTGCTTCCCCTGGAGAAAGTCACTGCGAAGCACAGGTACTGCGTGGGTGCCGGGGAAAGAGCAAGCGCGAGAACAAGGCTGTCGGGTGAGGGAGACAGGGGACTATCTACGTAGTTTGTGATATGATGGCAAAAAGCAATAAAATTGTATGCTGCAGTTGCTTGTGGGAAGTGATAGTCATAGGCTAAGCAGGAACTGAGAAACGCTGCCCGTGTCTTTGCTAGCAATCTAGGACAGCTTGGGCTTAAGCCCAGAAAGAGCTAGGAAAATTGGATGGAAGTCAGTAAGCACAAAATCATTAAGAATGGGGAGAGGATGAGCTAAGAAACATTTCAAACTCTCTCTCTAAAATGGCTGATTTATGAATTAAGGAGTGTCTGCTCACAAGATCCTAGAATTTGAGGGGCGTAAGGGAAGAAGTATCATTTGATGGCATTTTAATAGCACGGATAGGCTGGGAAAATAAAAAAACCTACGGCAGTTCCCTCATTAGATGGAGAAGGACAGAGAGAAAGACAACCTTGTTAGTTTTTCAGAAGTTGTCTGGGTGACAAACACAAAAGAAAATGTAGGATTGGGAGGTTTTACCCCAGCTAACCCAGTGCCAACACATGTTGGAAGCTAAAGAAATATCAAGGTCAGGCATGACATTAAAATCCTAACCCGGAGAGCAAGACAGGACTGCCTGGGCGCTGGGGAGGTTGGTACGATCCCCTCTTTCTGGAATCTGGGACTCTACAGCTGAGCCACATCACAACAGAAAATAATCCTTTTTCCTTCCAGCCAGTTGCTGATTTTGCTCCTCACAGCGCTGCTTTAATTACAATTAAGCTGAATGCAGTTCTGAGGTTGAAATGGGCAATTACATGATCCAGAGACTTCCCAATTATACCTAAAACTGCGCTGATGAATCAAACCCAACAAGATCTGCCTTCCCTTTACCACTGTTTGCTGATTGCGGGGGCCGTTGAGGCACACAGCTCACCCCGCACCCTCACGCCCAGCTCACGGCACGGTGCCGCCGAGGAGCCCAAGGGTAGCTTTGAACGCCGCTTGCAAATTAGCGCAAAGCACATCGGAGAAAGCAGTACAGACAGGCAGACGATGAGAACCAGATCATCTCTTTTCTTGATGTGAGTGTAACCTTGCGACGCACCGGGGCTGCCGTGCTACCGACGTGTGTGGATGCTACAAGCGACGCAGTGCATGTGCTTAGGCAGCAAATACCAGGGGCTAGCAGGAGCAGGAGGCGATGGCACTGCTGGCATACCAGGCTTTACAATCAAATGAGACCAAGGCAGCTTCGGGAGCTGGGCTGCCAGCAGCTCCTGTGTCTCTAGTCATGGGAGATGGGCTCCTTCCTCAACAGAGACTGCGACATTTTTCAGTGCGCTAAGCACTCTCTGCAGTACTGATCTATATCCATCTGAGTTCATTGCTATAATCTCTCTAATAATTATCTGGAAGTCTCTGCATAATCTGTCTGGTTTTAGAATGATTATTTTTTTTTCCAGGAAGCTTGCGATAAACCCATGAAATTCGATATTTCTGCTGTGACAAAGGCATGAAATGCATGAGCTTTGATCATGAATTGCATGGGCCCTCTGCTTACAATACGGCACTCCAGCCAGATGTCACAGAGCTTGTTTTAGCAACGCAAAACTCAATCCTGACGATTATGGGAGCATTTCACCCGTTTCTAGAGTGCCCTGAGTTTTCTGCATGGGGCCCGGGCAGTGGGATTTGCAGAGGGAATCAAGTGTTTTCCCAGCTGATTCCCTAAGCAGCGATGCTTATTTCTAAGGGGGCTAATTTCTGTGGGAGCTGCCTCTGCTCAGCACCTCTGGAAACTGGGATCCATGTGCCGTATCCCCCCAAGCATATTCAGCATTTTGCCCGCAGCCTCTAAAGCAGCTTTTATCATCAAGCCCTGAACAGGTTCCTTCTTTCGGGTTGTCTGCAGAGCCTTCAGGAAGGACCACGCAGAGGTCGCCGCCCGAGCCCAGACCCATCCACGTAGCCGAGCCCCCTCAGGCAGGCAGACAGCGGCGAGATTCTAACGGCTCAGCAAGTTATTTATTTCCCTGAAAGAAATAAATGTCTGTACAGTCTGTGCCCAGCCCAGCGATTGTAAGTGCACTGCTGGCAGACGGGAGCTGTGCTCTGAAAAGGCCGGGAGCTTGCTATTATCTCCAGTGAAAGCACTATGTTCCAGTACTTCAAGCAAATCAAACAATACTCAGAAGCTACCAAGCCTCCTTCCCTACCTGCTCTCCCAGCAAACCGCGTGCCTGTTTTACAGAGCACAATCGCGGTCTCCCAAATGTTGCTGCTGAGCCAAGAGCAGTGGACTAGGCAGAGACTGGAAACGGCTTTCACACCCTCCCTGTTCCCCAGCTTTGAGGCTATCCTGATGTTTTTATTTATTGGGGAATTCAAGCAGCATTGAAGGGACCTTCGTGCTGGCACACGCATGCCAGAGCTTGTAGGGCATACGGGGCAGGATCTGTGCAGAGGTCTGGCCTTTTCCTGCAAGGTGCAGGGGACTGGAGCGTCGTGTGGCTCTCGGGAGGACGAGGCTTTGTACACTATCGTGGTGAAACCCCAGCACCGATAAGGGACCCAGTGCTGGAGACAACTATGGGAGGTTGTGGTCTCAGTGATAAGAGCAACCACTTTAGGAACAGAAGGACATTGCTTACGGACACGGCCACCTTCAAACCTCCAGGCACTCTGCTTGGGAGACTGGCCTTCCCTGGCCTGCTCTAGAAGGAAACGTGTCCGACTCCTCCTTTGCTAATGTGATGGAAACACAACAAAAGGAAACCTCTTCACACCCAATGAAGAATTTATCTGTCATTTTTAAGCTGCCTGCTTCCATAGCATCACTTCAGCGAGCCTACAGAGAAGAGGAAACCTTGAACTCCATTGACCATAACTAGCCTACCAGCTTGCTGTGCATTTGAGGACAGATTCTCAGCTCTTGTACACTGTCGCAGTTCAGGTAATAGCAAGTGCATTAGCAAGGTGCTATTTTGTCTACTGGCCTGCAGTGGTTAATCCCACACTCTCTGCTGGGGTAGTCGTTGTCCCACTCGGTGCTTCCTGGAGGGTTTGATGCACCAGGTGAACGGGGTCCAACACTGTTTTGAAACTCAGATGAAATATGTGAGAAGTCCTGCAGGGCGGAAAGGAAAGGAAGGGTTACAGGAGTATACACAGCAGGAGAAACGGCAGATCTAATCATACTGCATAGACACGTTTATGTGCATCGCCCCAAAAACCACGGCAGTGCAGAGCACAGGGGGAGCCCCAGGGACAGCAGCGGGTCCAAGCCCGGGACCCGAAACCACCGTGGTGGGACCTTGCACAATGCGAGTTATTGCAAGCAGGTGTCAACACAGCAAAATCTGTTTTACATCCCTATTCCCCCCTCTTCTTTTTCAGGACCTCCCTCCTCGGGGGTGGTAAACGGCTGCAGAAGACACGTGGCCACGAAAGCCTTTGCATCAGCAGCCTGGCAATCAAAACCGTTTTTCCACTTCAGGTTGCAGCCCCCTTTGCAGTAATGCATTAGCCCGTCATAATGTACACTAACAAGGTAAGGAACGTCCACACAAGCCAACGCTCTCTCCATCAGCTCTCACTGCGAGCAATTTAACAAGGACGCTGGGGAACTGTTTTATTTGAAAGCTGATTAGCTTTTCTGATTTTTTTGGGGGTTGGCTTAATCAGGTAACATTAGGCAACGTATATAAACAAGAGTCATGGTAGTTACCTGACCAAGAACATGATTTTCTACAAAATACCCAAATTAGGGCAGTGTGGGGTATTTTTTTTTTTTTTTACTTTTTGTTTTTTATTCACAAATTTATGTGGAATGAAGATTCACAAAATGCTGTCCTCAGCAACAACAACTACCCCAATTAAAGTGATTATGAGAATTCCCGTTTATGCTCACTTCTGGACGCAGGCTATCACCCAATTACAGAAGCTACTTTTGCTTATGTAGAGCTAAAGCCCAACCACTGTGCTGGAGAATTTACTTGGAATACCCTGAGCAGGTTGGAAATTAGAATCTGATTAAGGATCCGACCTTCCCACATGGGGTCCCTTTTTATTATGGTCAGGTATAACTGTGCTGCCACACCCCTGCTCTCCTTTGGTTTTCTTCCACTGCAGTATCTGTTCCTAAAATAACCATGTCTGTTTGCTCATAGTTAGCCCCAAACCGAATAGGTAACATTATGGGAAAGAAAGCTTTGTTCCTTGCTGAAGTACTGTATGAATTTTGTGATACATAGCTAGTAAACGTGTGGAACACAAATTATTCAGCCAGCTGGGTGAATACTGCAGTTAAAAGTATCGTCAAGTAAATGGTAGCAGCTGTGAATTCAGAGGATATGTCCTCCACTGTGAATAGTCCGTCCAGTTCACATTCCAGATGGACAAACTCTGGAAACCACTCGTCTCCTCCTTCGTATACTGGCAAGTTCTCCGTAAGATACAGGAAATGGTTTTTGCTATAGCCAGTTTTTCCTCCAGATACATTTCCTTAAGAGTAGGTTTAAAGAGGAGGGACTTGGACCCTGCAGGCTGGCTCCCCGAGCGCGGGCTGCTGCGCTGAGCTGGGCAGGGCTGAGGACGGTTTGCTTCCGCAGGTTTTACACATTCATAGCACACGTCTATAGGATCTGCTTTGCTGCTGGGCCGGGAGTATAGGCGTACATGCGAGCACACATCGCGTGCTCTCAGCTCTCTGCCGCAAAAGTGATTTTCTGCTATTGCCATGAAGTTTTTGGAAAAGCATTGATTTTATATTTTGTTTGTGACATTCCCTCTATCCCTTTTCTCCTCCTTCTGCCAACCCCTCTGGATCCCTGCTATTATCCCATGTCCTTCCAAACCCTCCCCCCCGTCTCTCAGCAGTCTCACAAGAGGGGTTTCTCACTGACTATCCAACCCATTGTTTCAGATGACCATCAGCGAAGCCCCCCCAGACAAGGCTGGGGGACCATGTGCCCAAGGAGCTTTTACCAGGTGCAGCCCCAGTTCCCGCACCTTCCTGCGCTGAAAGAGCCTTCATTGCTCCATTGCACAAATCTGCCCCATTTGTGGGGATGCTTGTGCTCCCACCTCAACACTCTTGAAAACGGCACCCCCAAACTATGAGATCTGCAAGCTGATGGAGCCAGGAGAAGACTCCCTTGGGGACAACATCAACACCCAACATCCCCAAACCATCCAGAAACCAACAGACCCAAGGGAAAGAGGGGAAACGCAGCGGTTGATGCCGAAAACCCTCTTTGAGCACCTACCTGCTGCCCGGGCGGCGAGGCGTTCATGGGGGGCTGTACCTGTAGTGCCATGGGGGGGGACAGGAGGGGCTGCTGGGGGACCTGCTGCATGCTGAGGGGCTGGCTGAGGAGGGA